>CM037595.1:1520000-2100000 GCA_021018995.1 Chloranthus sessilifolius | reverse complement strand
CAATTGATCAGGCGGATGGGACTGAAGTCACGTAAATCAGTCGCACCTTCTTTCTTGGGGATAAGGGCAAGGAAACTTGAATTGAGACTTTTGCTTAGAGCCACCCGAGAATGGAATTCGTTAAAGAACTCAAGGATATCGGGTTTAATTATGGCCCATAAGCTAACAAAAAATTTCATATTGAAGCCGTCGGGGCCCGGGGACTTTTTTTTGCCACGAGACTTGATGGAAATCCAAATTTCAGCTTCGGAGAATGACTTCTCCCAGGATGTACAGTTTGCTGGGCTAATTGTATGGAAAGAAAGGCCATCAAGATGTGGCTTGGACCACCCTTCATCTTGGTACAACGTTTGATAGAAATCAACGGTCTGCAGTTTGATCGGGTCAAGGTCTGAAATCTCTACCCCATTGGCCACAATTCTGGTCAGCAACTTTTTATTGGATCTTGCATTAGTCATCATGTGGAAAAGTTTGATGTTGTTATCCCAAACCTTCAACCAGTGGACTTTGGACTTTTGTTTAGCTTTTCTTGAAGACTCCTCTCGCTCAGTCTAATCTTTAGGTTAAATCTTTCCTCCTTTTTGGTTCCAGAAAGATCCTTGCTTTCTTCCAGCAGATCTAGCTCCTTGAGCTTCTCCAAAATACTCAGCTTCCAAACGTGGGATAGACCAAACACATTGTTGTTCCAAGATTTGATTATGTTCTTAAGATATCTCAGCTTGGCTATCAATCGGAACTCACCGTAGAGCAGGATTATATTCTTGCCACTAGACCAGGATCCGAGCTCTAAATTCGTCATTGAGGAGTAACTGATTTTCAAACCTGAAGGGAGTAGGGCATCTACCCGTAGGATTGTAGTCTATTAGCTGCGGTCTATGATCTGAAACAACCTTAGCAAGACCCGTCAAGGATACATGAGGGAAGATATTGAGCCAAGTAGAAGAGACAAGCACTCGATCCAGGCGACAAAAAGTTGCCTCGCCCTGAATATTTGACCAAGTAAAACAAGCCCCCAACAACGGCAAGTCAACCAGGGCCCAATCCTGAATAAAGGAGTTGAGGTTAGTCATGTCAGATCTGTCCGGATTACCCCCAAATGTCTGATAAGGAAATTTAATCACATTGAAATCGCCTCCCATGCACCACGACACTTCCCATCGGTTCGCAACCGCAGCCAATTCGAACCATAAATCCTCTTTGTCTGTCTTTATCTTCTTCCAATGCTTCTCTCTCCCCACACTTCTTTGAATGCCAAAGAGCAGCTTCCGCTCTTTTCTACTCTCCCAAAGAGCAATGCCAAATACAGCCTAGAAGCCGTAACTTATATTAGTTTTGGATTCATGAAAAATATCATGAGGTATCTCACAAATTTAAACTTGAAACAACTTTTATATAAGACGGTCAGGGATAAGCATTCGAATGCAAGTGTAACACCATAGATTTTTTGTCAAAGATGAAACTTTTAAGGGTGATTTTTCGATGGAAATTCCATATTTTTGACCTGTGAAATGAATGACAAAAAAGTTTAAGAAGATTTATTTTTCTAAACCTTAGAGTGATTGTTCAACCCTTTGAGGATGTATTACAATTCGTGATTATCCAAGGCAGCCAAGCTATATGTAACTATATTCCCTTTAGTCTCGAATGAATCATTTTCCATTATACAGCAGCTAGCCTGTTCTTCGTAGTCAATACAGATTCATCCACTCTCCAAGGGAACGCGCTGCCTACCACTGCATCAACCATGCCCTGGGAGGCATTCAATTGCAACTTTTAAATAGCCTGAAGGAAGTTGTTGTAACCACGATTCGAGCTGAATTCGAAATTGTGTTGGAACACTTTGAAAGCTTAGAATGTCAACACCAAGGACCCACCAATATTGAATTACGGACCTCTGAAGCATGGCCTCGATATAGCTCTAACCAGCAGGAGGGTCAACCCATTTAACCATGAAAGTTTTGGAGCACGAACATTTATGGGAGGGCAGGGCAGCCCAGTGATGCTATTATTTCTGCATCCTCTTTTGTACTGTGTTTTGACAACAAACTAAGCTTAAGATAGCACCTGTATCCAATTCTTGCCACGATTAAGACCCCCCCCCCCCCCCCCACCCGAATAGGCTCTCCTGCCACCATGCCGAATAGAGTCCCCAGCAGTCCATATTTCCCACATTATTAGCCATTGGATCTTCCATCTTCACTAGTTGAACCGGCTATTGAACTTTGATGAAAGCCAGCGAGCTAGTGAAGCGTTCAAGCTGATCCATGAGTTTGGGAAGAAACGCCATACTTCTTTTGCGAGAGGGCACTGAAGTAGAAGATGGGAAATGGTTTCTTCATAACAGCAACACAGAGGCCATCAGAAAGGCATGGGTATTTTCCTCGTCTTGATGATCCTATCCACTAGGATCTTGTTCATGACCCGCTAAGCAAAGATTTTCATCTCTGTAGGAATAATCAAGGCCCAAATCTTCCAAATGAGAGTCCAAAGTGACCTTATTGAGAAATTACTATATATATATATATATTAAAGTGGTCGTGCACTAGTGTTGCATATTTGAACGCCGACCGATGCCGAGATCGTTGTTACATGACACCCGATCCCAAGAAATACCAAGCATTGGAATGTCATCTAAAAGAAAAATTTTAAGAACTTTTTGGTATCAAAAACATGGTCAACGTTGGTGTGGCCTTAACATACTTGGTGCATTAAATTTCTTCAACTTTGACCACGTTTTTTCAATTTTGTGTTGGGGGGAGGGACCTCATCGATCTTGTGCACATGAGTGCTTGATGTATGCACATGAGTGCTCAATGTATGTAGCACCTGATTTCATTATGTGTGCCATTTGATTTAAAAACCATGATCTAAAATTTCCCTCTTGTGTGATTAAAAGTGGTCAACTTCTTTTTAAATTAACAGCTATGATGAAAATCTCGCATAGTAGATATTTAAAGGGCGTTGACTCCTTTGAACCACATGGTACAAATATTTTTTTCATCCCAATCTTAGACACCATAGATCTTTAGATTATGGTCTTACAATTACATGGAACATATCTTTGACACCATAGGTCTTTAGATCATGATATGTATAATTTATTGCTTTTACTCTTATTAATTCCTCTAACTGATGTATTGCAAGCTTGTAATTTTATTACTTCTTTATTAATTATTTTGGTTCCTTTGATTAATGTAATATGATCTTTTTTTTGTTGGAATGATACAGTCTTGTCTTCTGGCTTTAAGAATATATGATTTTACTCTCATCTTGTTTCCACGACCTTCTTTTCATTTGAATTGCGTAATGTAAACCATGTATCTATAATCATTCTTATCAATGTATAGTATATCTGGAGAGGAGACAATAGCATCTGCAACAAGATGATTGTGATCAAAGCCAGCACCAACCTCGTATGTTCTTGGGAGTCTGGTTTGGTTATTTTGATGGGTGAGAAAATTGTTTTTCTTGTTTTCTGTCTTATTTTTTAAGGTTAAATTAGTAGTTTTTGCTATTTAGATCAACATTAAGTTTTTCTGTTTCGATCAATATTAAAATAATTTGTTTCCTGCTATTTAGATCGACATTATATTTTTATATTTTTGTTTCTCAATTACAGTGACGAATGATCTGGCTTGGAAGATATCGGGTTTCCAAATTATAAAAGACACGTGGAGGAAAGTTCCTTATATTCAACAAGGGATGGACACCAATTATATTTAGTAATCTTTAAGACATCTTGGAGGGAAATTTTATGTAACAAATATACAAAGCAGTTTCTGGTTGTAATTGTGGTCGTGGGCTCTACAGGTGCGCTTGCAAGTCGGCCACGTGGCTTAATAAAATTACAATTTTTTATTTTCGGGGGAGGTTTCGTAGGGCAGTCTAGCCCGGGCCTCCTCTGTGTGTTGGTGTCGTTGTCCCTCTTCTTCTTTTTCTTTCATGGATGCAAAAAGTCATTTTAAGTACACAAGCTCTGTGTGTTGGTGAAGAAGTCCTTATTGCTCTATTTTCGCTTCTTATATAAGCTACCTGATCTTCCAGATTCCCTACTTGCACCTGTAGGTTCTTCTTCTCTCTCCCGAGCTTCTCAATTGTTAGAGTTTGTCCTTTTAGTACCATAAAGGCATGCTTGAAATCTCCTTTCATCTCTTTAACCGCCATTCTGAGGGATGAACACTCTTTTCTTAGTTTCGTTACTTTATTTATAAGTTGGGGATGCCTAGTCGGTTGTTTCCTGGTTAGCTGCTGTCTACTTTCAGGTTGTTTCCCCTTTGATTCCGCTTATTGATGTATAATAACCTTGTACTCGTCATTATCATCAGTGTCATCATTGTCATCATCATTATCCTCATCTTCATCATCGTGTGGCTCCTGGGCTCTGTTTTGGGTCAGGTATTCTCTTTCCCATTCCCTTTCCATCTCTGTTTGCCTGATGAATAGCCGAACTGATCGATATTGTAATTCGTGTTTCTCATAATTCTGATTGACGACGAGAGGAGAGTTAAGAATTTTTCTCAGAAATAATTTGGAGTCCGTAGTGTTTTAGGGCTTCCAATTTCATCAGCCTCGGAAATGAATTTTTCAGCTGAGTACGAGTGGGGTCGACTTATGGAAAGTGCTCCAACGCCCAAATCTTTAGGGCGATAGTGCACCTGTAGATGTTATATTACCCATTTGCCGACACTTTTGCCACTTTCCTTCTGATTATCGCTTTTGATATGCACTCCACTAAATTTTTCTAAACTACCAGCCCCCACAAAAATTTGTTCAACTTTTCAAGGTTATTGACTAAGTTCAAGTGATTATTATCCACTTTCTGGTATGTGTCCGGAAGTAAGAAAGAGCATACAATAAACAACAATGATAATTTCAAAAATTTATCATTGGAGTGCTGGACACTATCCACTATTTCTTCAATACGAGTCCTTTTAGTCGGCCGAAAGAATTTGTATCGAGTGGTTTCTTCCTTCGGCATAACCACATGCTCAGACTCAGGTTCCGTCAACATGTTAAGGCCTAAAATGAATGATATATTGGACTCCTGTAGTACTACTTTGGTGTCTTTCACCTTGAAAACGTTATCTTGAACCCAGAAGCTCAAAATCGCGTCGATCAATTCTCCAATAAACACTAATTTCTCAGAAATTCTAAATAAATGACTGAAAATTGATTCATCAAGTATCCTCTCCCTCTCTTCGTTGCAATGCAAGTAATATTTTCTAACACTAATTCCAGTACACTTCTCGTAGGGTTTCAGAGACTTCGCCATCTTAGAAACAGTTATTGGGGACTGTAAAAAACATAAGAACAATTAAATAACAAAAAAATATAGTTACAAACAATCCAATATCTTGCCAATAACATGCCGCTATATTAAGATGTCGGCCACTATCTTAAGATGTCGATACACTATCTTAAGATAGCGGTCGACGTCTTAAGATGTCGAAGCTTTATCTTAAGATAGCGTCCGACATCTTAAGATAGCGTCATGTTATCAGCAAGATACCGGATATTGTTAGGAGGATTGCAAATCAGTAAATTGGATAAAAAGTTTTTTTTTTTTAAATACCTTGAAATTTTCTGTCGTGGCCTTCTCGCTTTGTTGTCGCTTTCTCGGTTTTTACGGGGTTTAAAGTTAAAGGTAAAAAGTGAAAAGTGTAATATAACTTAAATATGTAAAGAGATTTAAAAATCGGGGGTTTTAAAGTCATTTCGTAGGTCAGTGGTGACGTGGAACGGCTTGGCTTGGAGCCAGCCACGCAAAATTTTAATTATAGGGCCAATTTTGCAAATACGCAAACTTATAGGGCCAAAAGTGCAAATTTCCCCTCTTAAATCACGATAAGATTTGCAAATAGAGAGAGAGAGAGAGAGGATTTGTGTTCTTTCGATTGTTTTGGTTTTAAAGACGATTTGGGTTCTTTCGATTGTTTTGGTAGTGAACTAGAAATCCCATTTTGATTCTCTACAATGAAGATTTCTTTGTCAGATAGAGTTTTGTGGGTTTTCTTCGCATTGCTCTATTTCTTTTTGTAATAAAAAACATTGGATTTTTAAAACTATTGCTTAAATCGGTAAATTGCAGGGTAATTTCAGGTGGGTTTGTCTTCTGTTTCATTCCGGAGCCCAGATCTTTAGGTGAAAGAGAGGTTAGTTTTGTGATTTATCAATTTTTTATTTTTGGGTTGTGTTTTTTTGAAGAACTTATTGTCTATATATATATATTTTTTTAAATTTCGGGTTCATGGACGTAGATATAGAGATGGAATAAAAAGAGCAAACAAATTTTGAACAATGGATGACTGTGTGTGTGTCGCCAAGACACCATCGAAATTGAACAATGAAATGATGAAACATTTCATCATACACTTTTCCCATCATGGATGATCGTTAGATCCGCATTGGTTGCTTTGTTTTTTTCTAGAGGACGATGACAAACCTTGTACATGTCATGAGTCAGTGACACTCAAACTTGAGTTTGACTTGGTGGTCATTTGGCCAAAACTAGTGTTTGAACGTTGAGCTCAGGTCTAATGTCCCTCGACTCAAGTCTAACATTGGGTTGCTACTTTACATCCAAACAATTTATAAATGATTTGATCACTCATGCTCTAGCTTGGTTTGGTCTAACGTCTGCCATGGCGGGATTGCTTTTTGAGTTGGTATCAGGTACTCGACCCAAGTTCCAAGCCTTAAAAATGTGTAGAGCGCCAAATCAATGAAGGCTAAATAAAAGACTCAATTGGTTGCATATGGCATAGCTCTCTGGTAGTCCCTGCCATAGCAGAGTTCACCTGCTTTAGCAGTTTCCCATCCTCTTTCCTAACATCCTGTTATCTGCTTTAGCAGTTTCCCATCCTCTTTGCTAACATCCTATTACCTACTTTAGCAGGTACTGCTTCTCCTTGATAACTCCTTGCATAACAAAATTTTATGCAAGTTTTATCTGTTCAACACTTCTACCCTCCTCTTTACTCTCTCCTTGCCAAAACAAATTTTATTTGCTTTGGTGGAGAGTTAGAAGAGTGCACAGAGATTGCAGGTAAATCCTTCTTTGTAGGGTGTTAGAAAAGAGAATGGAAATCAACTAAAGAAGGTGAACACTATTATGGCATGGGCTAGCAGAGAGCTATGTTATACACAGCCTTAGTCTACAATGGGTGTTCACTCATGATAAGTGGACATCACACTCCACATGTCCCTATGACTGCGACTTGCAATTTACATGCATTAGAAGTTTGTACAAGTCACTAAGTCATAGGGACATGTAGACTGTGATGTCCACTCGTGATGAGTAGACACCCACTGTAAACTAACTCTAAATAAAATTCTCCTGATTTGTGTATTATTATATAATTCTCGAGGCTTGACCATTTGGTATAAGAGAGAGATTGACCCAACTGCTACCCTTCCAACCTAGGCGTCTCAATGGGCAAGGGCAGGCCAACAAGAGAATAACCCATACCCTAAGGAAATACCACGCCTATCACATAATTGGGCTTTTTGGGCGGGTTGGGCTTGAACTTATTTGAGCCAAATATTTATTTTTTCAAGTTAAATCTGGGTCTAACTTGAGCCCATTCGACCCTTTTGTAGCAAATGCAGTTGAGATAAATCATCAAGTAACTTATTAAGACTAGGATAATGTAATAATTTCACTAATATTGATTAGTACATAAGAAATGGGTTTATAAAAGTACATGCATGTATATTTTTATTAGGTTAGGCCGTCGTATGACTGAGGCCAAAATAGTTCTATAGTATAATTGGCCAAGGGCTTGAGTTTATATGTTCAAGCCCAACTTTATATAAGTGGGCTAACCCCCTTCATTTATTAGATGAACATAAAGATGAAGGCCATATCCGGCTCATAGAGGGTCGGGCACAGCTCAAGCAGCCCGTCCCATTGAGACCCCTATTCCGACTTGAGTAAAGCTCGTACCCATTACTGCTGCGTTTGGGTTAGCTCTTTCAGGGCAAAGAGCAACTCTTTTGCTCTTTGGCTCCGACAGAGAATTACTTTCAGGTTTTGTAATGTCTGACACCTCATTTGCTATGATGGGGAACAGTTTTAAGTAATAAAATTGCTCTCTGTCTATTTTATGCCAGAACAGATTTTATAGATTTTATTTGTTGTCAATCTACTCTGACAGAGAGCAGACAAAGAGTTGCTTCTGCTCGTATAAGATCTAACCCAAACAGAGCCTATCCCATTACGAGATTGACTCTCCTGACCATCATTTAAACACCAATTGGTGTTTAAACAATCTTAACACCAATTATTGGCTTATGATCTTAGAAATTCAGGCCGTCAAAGTAATATATCATCAATTGAAGGGCTGAGAGTCCAAAAATCACACTTTCGATAAATTCGAACCATCCAATTTGTGCACTCTAATGCTAACGATTGTTCTTTGAGAAATTCAAACCATCCAATCCGTGCACTTAATTTTGATAATTAATATTAAAGTTTACCGATTGGATGGTTTATATCCACTTAGAAAGCATGATCCATTGGCTTGGACATATTCCAATGACGGATTGCCACTTGAAAATTTTAGATTGATCATAGATGTGTGCCACATGGCATGGTGATAAATCAAACTTGAATGGTATGAGATAGAATGTAACATTTTAAAGGTGTAAGATGAATTAAGCAACATTTGTTGTTTAAATGTGGCACAAGGTAACCCGTCAATGTAAATCCACTTAAACCCTGCGTAGGGAATAAGCATACAAGATAACCCCTATAAATAAGAGCCACCCTATTTATCTCCCCCTTTCGTTCCCTTTCTTCTTAGTAGCTGGTCTCCGCGCCTTCGTAATGTATTGCTCTTACTCTTATGAATTTCTTGCATATATGTTATTAATTATTTGTATTCTTTTGATTATTTTGGTTCTAATTTTGTCCTCGGATTTTCGGAGAGGAAACGGTAGATCTTGTGTTCTTGGGAATCATGTTAATCTTTTTTTTTTTTTAAGTTAAAAATAAATATGTTTATGTGGCTTTATATTTTATATTTCAAGTTTAAATTAGTAGTTTTTGTTATTTAGATCCATATTAAAGTTTTGTATTTATATCAATATTTGTGTCACGCCCCGAAATCTAATAAACTGTGAATTTTGGGTTCTTTCGATTGTTTTGGTTTTAGAGACGATTTGGGTTCTTTCGATTGTTTTGGTAGAGAACTAGAAATCCCATTTTGATTCTATACAACGAAGATTTCTTTGTAAGGTAGAGTTTTGTGGGCTTTCTTTGCATTGCTCTCTTTTTTATTTGCAATAAAAAAACATTGGATTTTTTATAACAGTTGCTTAAATCGTTAAATTGCAGGGTAATTTGAGGTGGGTTTCTCTTCGGGTGAAACAGAGGTTAGTATGGTGATTTATCAATTTTTTTTTTTTCTGGGTTGTGTTTTTTTGAAGAACTTATTGTCTATATATATTTTAAAGTTTTTTTCCGGATTCTGGGAATATGGAGAACATTGACTAGGTTTTACGTGTATTAAATCTTTATTGATTATTTTTGTTTTTTTTATATTATGTAATATGATCTTTTTCTGATTTGAAATGATACATTCCATATCTGTGATCGATTATTTTGGTTCAAATCTTGTCTTCGTGACCTTTTTCATTTGAATTTCATAATGTATTTATAATCCTTCTTATTGATTTATAGGATTTTCGGAGAGGAGACGAAGGATCTGCAACCAGATCATTGTGTTTTTGGGAGTCAGGTTCACTTTTTTTTATAGGTAAAAAACATATGTTTCTCTGGTTTTATGTTTTATGTTTCAAGGTTGAATTAGTAGCTTTTCTTGGTAGATTAATATTACGTTTTTCTATTTAGTTCAGTCTTAGAATACTCTGTTTCTCGGAATTAATGTGGCTTTGAATTGTGACATCTCGGCACTTCTTACTTATATCAACTAATCTTGAAATTTTCTTATAGTTATAATTGCTGAGAAATTAAAGTTTACGTTGCATATGTTAAGATATTAGAGTCCATAGAGAAATTAAAAGCCCTAAAACTGTAGTAGTTTTGGATTTGTGAAAAATATCATGACATATTTTACAAACTTAAAGACTTGAAACAAGTTTTATATAATTTAGAGTTTTGGTGGGTGCAAATAGAGCTTCTAATAATGTAATCATTTATTTAGTTGTTTTTTAATCTATTAATGAAGGTCATCACTGGCATGACGATATTACCATGTGGAGGAAGAGCCTTTTGCCCTATCAATCCTATTGAAACCTGATAATTACATTTTCAGGGACTAGAAAATTAGTGAATTCAGAATTTGAGTGGTTGAATTGGCTGAAAAAGGAGTTCAAAATACTTAGAAGCACTACAAGTGTTAGTATAAGGTAAGCAGCCTGAGTATAGTGACTTGTTAAACTGGTCACTTTTTGATAGGTTTGTTATCCATGGTCTAAAGATCTTTAATGTAGAAGATTGAGACAAAAAATTATCCCCACCATGAAATTCAAAGCATTTCAAACATGATATAAAATTAACGGCTACCATGTAAATCCAGCATAAAGATACTTTTAGATGACGTTTGACTGCTCTAAACCAGATGATGGTCTTGTTTCTTCCCAACCTTCTACACCAAGATTTGGGGATATTTATCCAAACGCAAGTGCAAACACCCTTGATTTTTTTGTCAATGGTGAAACTTCTTGATGGTGAAGTTTTGGATGGAAATGAGAAAATCCCAAATCTCTTGTGAAATAAAAGGAAGAAAGTAATTCTTTTATTTTGCTAAAACCTAGGATTGGTGAACCCTTAGAGAATGTGATGCAACTCGTGATTACGCTGCACCCTAGCACCTGCCCTCAATTCCATTTTCCCACTTCTATATATTTATAATATGTATATAAAAAATTGTGTGGATATAATATGCAAAGCCCAACAGCATAACAAAGAGGTCACTATAACTTTGGAAATCAGCTTCTCCCAGTTATTCAAGATATTTTCTATCAGGCCTACTCATAAACTTCGTCTTATGTACCCTTTTCGAACTACATCCTTTCTTGTTTACATTAAATAAAAGGAAAAAAGAATTGGTATCACTAAAAATTATTTGAAAAAAGGGAAGAAAAGAAAAAGAAAACTTACTTCAATGATAGTCTTCAAATTCATCTTCAAGAATAAATCTCCTAGACCTTGGCAGGGTGTTAGTTACTTCCATCCTCAATGGGAAACCTTCACTTGTCTAATGGATCGTTGATAAAGTTTTTTTGTCTTCATATTGACCAATCAATAATTGTGTTGAAGAGACCACTTGGCCAATGTGGATCATATTTCCTCTCGATGGTATCAACTATGCGGATGTATTCTTCTTATAACTCAAGAATTTGAAAGCTGCTTTTATTGAGCTTTTGCATACTTGAATTTTGGTGTAGTTTATTTACAAAGACCCAAATAAAACTGATTATCCTCTTTATTATATTTTTAGTTTCTTCTACTTAAAATTCCTCTGAAATAACAGCCACTTCAGATCTTACACAACCTTTTCACTCTGTAAAACTAAAACTACTTTTGTTTCAACCAATGCGCCCTTTAATAAGGTAAGATATCCATATACATTTTGAAAATGAAATCATGTTGTTAATAAAATTGGTGTCCATCAAAATATTCTAACCATTCAATCCGGGCTCTTTCGTATAAACCATTGTCAGATCTAATTATATAGTTCATATTGAAGTGCTTGGACTGAGTGGTACTATTGTATGGGCCAAGTGAAGTTCACATGATGTCTATCCAGTTGGCGTGAATTGGCCAAGAATGTGTAATAGTAGCTTAGAAGTGCATGAGTGAGCATCCCATCTATTATGTGGATGACACCTCGTTATCTACAGAAAAATTACGTTCCTCCTAGTAAGCAATGTAGCCAAATACAAACACTATCATGCATGTTATTATGTGCAGTAATTTATTAATAAAACTATTGATAAATAAAAAGGAAAAAAAATTAAATGAAAAACTATAATCAAGTAATTTGTTTCCAGAGAATTCCAAATATGGTTCACATGCCAATTTTTTAGACGCGTGTTATGTGGTTTCATTAATTGTGTCGTGTGATTTTAAAAACCATGATCTAAAGATCTATCATGTTGAAGATTGGGACGAAAAAAGCATTTCTATCATGCATTTCGAAGTAGTCCCTGTTTGTAATTGTGGTCTTGGACTCTGCAGGTGCGCTTGCAAGTCGGCCACGTGGCTTAATAAAATTATCATTTTTTGTTTTCGGGGGAGGTTTCGTAGGGCAGTCTAGCCCGGGCCTCCTCTGTGTCCTAGTGTCCCCGTCGCTTCTTCTTTCTCGAATCACATTTCGTATTCTTTTCATGGATGCTGCAAGCCATTTTATGCGCACAAAACTCTGTGCCCTTCTATGCCAAGCACGGTGACCAGCACCAAAAGAACAACCATCCTTCCTTGATGGCGCTTCTCTCTCTCTTGGATAAACTTTTTTATTCATGTTTTCTATACGTATTGTATATGAAGAATGTGAACAACATATTTTGCTTGGATTCTTGTACTACCAACTCCCCTCATGGTCCCGCTCTACATCGCTCACGTGGCTTATTAAAGGTTTCAATTCCACGACCTATCTTGGACCTCTGTTTCAATCATGAAATCTCCGGTTTTTCAATGAATTTTATTTTTATCTTCCCATTCTGATTTGAATAGGTTCGCCGGAACGTCAATCATGGTGTTTGTCGTTATAGAGAAATTGTTTCGGTACAGTTTTGTTCAAGTAATGTTAGTTAAAATACTAATTTAATTTTTGGGTTCCATAATTTGTAATTTTGGATATTCATATATGTTAAATTTAGGAATGATTTGATTGCTCGGACTGTGGCTGTGTTTGCATATCTTGTCTAACTGGTTTTAGGTACTCGGCCCAAGTGCCTAGGAGGCACAAAGTTAATCTCTATGGCCAAATCAGTGAGAGATCAAATGTATTTTCACTAATTAGTGAGCTATTATAAATAATTTGTCACTTTATCTTGACTATTTGGTAGGAATGAGATTGACCTAAATACCGACCATGGCACTCGGCCGCACCTAATACACTTAAGTATAAATTAACCGACCCCGACTTCCAAGTGATTTCATTATGTGTGATTCACAAGTTAATTTTTGGGAAATGTGGCCCCTGATTTCATTATGTGTGCCGTATGATTTGAAAACCTTATCTAAAAACATCTCCCACATATGATTCAAAGTAGTCAACAATTTTTAAAATTAATGGCTACCATGAAAATCTCACAACATTGATCTTTTAAGGGCTTTGACTCCTTTTGAATCACATGATACAAATGTTTTCTCATCCCGATCTTAGGCACTATAGATCTTTAGATCATGGTCTTAAAATCCCATGGCACACGTGATGAAACCAATTTCCACATCCCTAAATCGTAAACCATGAACCAAGTCACTTGGCTCTCGTCCACCTAGTACCAACTCCTCCCTTAAATAAGGAACAAGATAGCCTCGTAATAAACAGTGAATTGATGAAGGCCTATTATTAATCAGTGAATTGATGAAGGCCTATTATTAATCAGTGACTTGATGAAGGCCTATTATTAATTAGATAAACTCGAAACCTATCTGTCGTTTTCATTGTGTTTCTTCGTAGTATACTAATGGGTGGGTGTTCTTCCATTGCTGTGGCAGTTTTCATAGTATATTTTCTTGTAATATGTATGCTTTCCAAAGGTTTTAACTGTATTGTAATTTTTATGCTTATTAATTCTTTGTTGGTTAGTAATGAGTAGGTTTTAATTATATAAGATGATCATTTATAAAAATGGAAATTATATGTTCTTGCTTCATGATCTAGGGTTGAATTTATATGTTGTTCTAATCTTTTCTTCCTGTTTTCCTTTTCGTTTGAAATTTGCAATGTAAATTAGGTACTTATAATCCTTCGTCTTGATTTACAAAATTTCCAGGGGTAAAAGATAGCATCGACAACATATATGCCAACCGAAGCAGATCGACACCTATACATATAAACGTTCCTATATTACCACTCGTTAGCCCATCTTTCTTCATCAATTGAATGTTGGAGGTAATGTTTTTAAAAATTGTTTCCGTGTTTCATGTTTTAAGGTTGAATTAATAATTCTTGCTATTTAGTTCTATATTAAAAAATTTCTATTTAGATTAATATTAGAATACTAAGTTCTTGGGGTCGCTGTTGCTGGGAAATGTGACATATCTGGCACTTTTACTTATATGACTATCCTAGTTAGGCATTATCATAGCTTAAATGTATGCAGTTCTATCAATTAGTCTTGATGTTTTCTTATAGTTATATTTGCATAGAAATTAAATGTATCTTATGGTTATATACTCATATATAAGAGTCAATAAAGAAATTAAGGTTGTATGGATTGCTCTTTGGAAGAGTAGGAAAGAGCAATTGCTGCTCTTTGTTGTTGCAAATGAATATGGTTGAGATAGAAGGATTGGAAGATGAAAAAAGGGGAGGCTGCTCTTTGAAACATGAAAAACATCACTCTTTAAAAGAGCATGAAAAATCATGCTCTTTTAAAGAGGGTTGTTTATCCTATTTCAAAGGGCAGCCTCTTTATCTTTTTCTTATTTTATTTTTTTGATCGGTAAGACAAAATATATTATGAAACCAGCGAGGAGCTGGAAAGAAACGTGGAGGAAGATAGGAACAAGATAAAAGACGAAAAAGGCGCAAAGGGCGGGAAAGCTAACACAACCACGCCCCAAGCCACCTAGAGATCCAAAGGGCTATAAAATTGAGAAACAAAAGTTCACATACATAACTCCCCACTACCCTCCCCCCCATATTTGTCTAACATAATCCAATGGCACATCGTGTCTTTAACTAGGTTCATTATGGATCCAATCGGATGCGTTTTGCGTTGGAAGACCTGAGGTCTAACGTCTGCCATGGCGGGATTGCTTTTTGAGTTGGTATCAGGTACTCGACCCAAGTTCCAAGCCTTAAAAATGTGTAGAGCGCCAAATCAATGAAGGCTAAATAAAAGACTTAATTGGTTGCATATGGCATAGCTCTCTGGTAGTCCCTGCCATAGCAGAGTTCACCTGCTTTAGCAGTTTCCCATCCTCTTTCCTAACATCCTGTTATCTGCTTTAGCAGTTTCCCATCCTCTTTGCTAACATCCTGTTACCTGCTTTAGCACGTACCACTTCTCCTTGATAACTCCTTGCATAACAAAATTTTATGCAAGCTTTACTTGTTCAACACTTCTACCCTCCTCTTTACTCACACCTTGCCAAAGCAGATTTTATTTGCTCTGGTGGGGAGTTAGTAGAGAGCACAGAGATTGCAGGTAAATCCTTCTTTGTAGGGTGTTAGAAAAGAGAATGGAAATCAACTAAAGAAGGTGAACTCTATTATGGCATGGGCTAGCAAAGAGCTATGTTATACGCAGCCTTAGTCTACAATGGGTGTTCACTCATGATAAGTGGACATCGCACTCCACATGTCCCTATGACTAAGTGACTTGCACGAATTTACATGCATTAGAAGTTTGTACAAGTCACTTAGTCATAGGGACATGTAGACTGTGATGTCCACTCATGATGAGTAGACACCCACTGTAAACTAACTCTAAATAAGATTCTCCTGATTTGTGTATTATTATATAATTCTCGAGGCTTGACCATTTGATATAAGAGAGAGATTGACCCAACTGCTACCCTTCCAATCTAGGCGTCTCAATGGGTCAGGACGGGCCAACAAGAGAATAACCCAGCCTAAGGAAATACCCTGCCTATCACATAATTGGGCTTTTTTGGGCCGGGTTGGAGCCGGCTTGAACCTATTTGAGCCAAATTTTAAATTTTTAAAGTTAAATCTGGGTCTAACTTGAGCCCATTCGACACTTTTGTAGCAAATGCAGTTGAGATAAATCATCAAGTAACTTATTAAGACTAGGATAATGTAATAATTTCACTAATATTGATTAGTACATAAGAAATAGGTTTATAAATGTACATGCATGTATATTTTTATTAGGTTAGGCCGTCGTGTCAGACCCGGCCAAAATAGTTCTATAGTATAATTGGCCAAGGGGCTTGAGTTTATATGTCCAAGCCCAACCTGTTTATATAAGTGGGCTAACCCCCCCGCACCGCCCCATTTATTAAATAAACATAAAGATGAAGGCCATACCCGGCTCATAGAGGGTCGGGCACAGCTCAAGCAGCCCGTCCCATTGAGACCCCTATTCCGACTTGAGTAAAGCTCGTACCTATTACTGCTGCGTTTGGGTTAGCTCTTTCAGGGCAAAGAGCAACTCTTTTGCTCTTTGGCTCCGACAGAGAATTGCTTTCATGTTTGGTAATACATCACCTCGCCTCATTTGCTCTGTTGGGGAGCTATTTTAAGTGATAAAATTGCTCTTTATCTGTTTTATGCCAGAGCAGATTTTATAGATTTTATCTGTTGCCGGATAAAATCTACTCTGACAGAGAGCAGACAAAGAGTTGCTTCTGCTCTTATAAGAGCTAACCCAAACAGAGCCTATCGCATTACGAGACTGACTCTCCTGACCATCATTTAAAGACCAAATGGTGTTTAAACAATCTTAACACCAATTATTGGCTCATGATCTTAGAAATTCAGGCCGTCAAAGTAATATATCATCAGTTGAAGGGCTAAGAGTCCAAAAATCACACTTTCGATAAATTCGAACCATCCAATTTGTGCACTCTAATGCTAACGATTGTTCTTTGAGAAATTCAAACCATCCAATCCGTGCACTTAATTTTGATAATTAATATTAAAGTTTACCGATTGGATGGTTTATATCCACTTAGAAAGCATGATCCATTGGCTTGGACATATTCCAATGACGGATTGCCACTTGAAAATTTTAGATTGATCATAGATGTGTGCCACATGGCATGGTGATAAATCAAACTTGAATGGTATGAGATAGAATGTAACATTTTAAAGGTGTAAGATGAATTAAGCAACATTTGTTGTTTAAATGTCAGGCACAAGGTAACCCGTCAATGTAAATCCACTTAAACCCTGCGTAGGGAATAAGCATACAAGATAAACCCTATAAATAATGGGTGTTTAAGGAAATTTACTCTATAAATTAAATAAGACCCACCCTATTTATCTCCCCCTTTCGTTCCCTTTCTTCTTAGACAAGTTTACTGTAGCACTGAATATCAGTTCGAGGATCGCTATCTTGAAACCATTAATTGCCCCCACGACAAATTTATAGTTTAGAATAGTGTTGATATTCGAAGTAGACTTGTCGTTATATGGTTTTTCCGGATTCTGGGAATATGGAGAACATTGATTAGTTTTTACTTGTATTAAATCTTAATTGATTATTTTTGTTTTTTTTTTAATTATGTAATATGATCTTTTTCTGATTTGAAATGATACATTCCATATCTGTGATTGATTATTTTGGTTCTAATCTTGTCTTCGTGACCTTTTTCATTTGAATTTCGTAATGTATTTATAATCCTTCTTATTGATTTATAGGATTTCCGGAGAGGAGACGAAGCATCTGCAACCAGATCATTGTGTTTTTGGGAGTCAGTTTCACTTTTTTTATAGGTAAAAAACATACATTTTTCTAGTTTTATGTTTTATGTTTCAGGGTTGAATTAGTAGCTTTTCTTAGTAGATCAATATTAAGTTTTTCTATTTAGTTCAGTCTTAGAATACTCTGTTTCTCGGAATTAATGTGGCTTTGAATTGTGACATCTCGGCACTTGTTGCTTATATCAACTAATCTTGAAGTTTTCTTATAGTTATAATTGCTGAGAAATTAAAGTTTATTTTGCATATGTTAAGATATTAGAGTCCATAGAGAAATTAAAAGCCCTAAAACTGTAGTAGTTTTGGATTTGTGAAAAATATCATGACATATTTTACAAACTTAAAGACTTGAAACAAGTTTTATATAATTTAGAGTTTTGGTGTGTGCAAATAGAGCTACTAATAATGTAATCCTTTATTTAGTTGTTTCTTAATCTATTAATGAAGGTCATCACTGGCATGACGATATTACCATGTGGAGGAAGAGCCTTTTGCCCTATCAATCCTTTTGAAACCTGATAATTACATTTTCAGGGACTATATAAAATCACTGAATTCGGAATTTGAGTGGTTGAATTGGCTGAAAAAGGAGTTCAAAATACTTAGAAGCACCACAAGTGTTAGTATAAGGTAAGCAGCCTGAGCATAGTGACTTGTTAAACTGGTCACTTTTTGATAGGTTTGTTATCCATGATCTAAAGATCTTTAATGTAGAAGATTGAGACAAAAGATTATCTCCACCATCAAATTCAAAGCATTTCAAACATGATATAAAATTAACGGCTACCATGTAGATCCAGCATAAAGATACTTTTAGATGACGTTTGACTGCTCTAAACCAGATGATGGTCTTTTTTCTTCCCAACCCTTTACACCAAGATTTGGGGATATTTATCCGAATGCAAGTGCAAACACCCTTGATTTTTTTGTCAATGGTGAAACTTCTTGATGGTGAAGTTTTGGATGGAAATGAGAAAATCCCAAATCTCGCCTTGTGAAATAAAAGGAAGAAAGTAATTCTTTTATTTTGCTAAAACCTAGGGATTGGTGAACCCTTAGAGAATGTGATGCAACTCGTGATTATGTGCGACCCTAGCACCCTGCCCTCAATTCCATTTTCCCACTTCTATAAATTTATAATATGTATATAAAAAATTGTGTGGATATAATATGCAAAGCCCAACAGCATAACAAAGAGGTAACTATAACTTTGGAAATCAGCTTCTCCCAATTATTCAAGATATTTTCTATCAAGCCTACTCGTAAACTTCGTCTTATGTACCCTTTTCTAACTACATCCTTTCTTGTTTTCATTAAATAAAAGGAAAAAAGAATTGGCATCACTAAAAATTATTTGAAAAAAGGGAAGAAAAGAAAAAGAAAACTCACTTCAATGATAGTCTTCAAATTCATCTTCTTCATCTTCAAGAATAAATCTCCTAGACCTTGGCAGGGCGTTAGATTCTTCCATCCTCAATGGGAAACCTTCACTTGACTAATGCATCGTTGATAAAATTGTTTTGTCTTCATATTTAAGATATTGACCAATCAATAATTTTGTTGAAGAGACCACTTGACCAATGTGGATCATATTTCCTCTCGATGGTATCAACTATGTGGATGTATTCTTCTTATAACTCAAGAATTTGAAAGCTGCTTTTATTGAGCTTTTGCATACTTGAATTTTGGTGTAGTTTATTTACAAAGACCTAAATAAAACTGATTATCCTCTTTATTATATTTTTAGTTTCTTCTATTTAAAATTCCTACGAAATAGCCAGCCGCTCAGATCTTACACAACCTTTTCACTCTGTAAAACTAAAACTACTTTTGTTTCAACCAATGCGCCCTTTAATAAGGTAAGATATCCATATACATATTGAAAATGAAATCATGTTGTTAATAAAATTGGTGTCCATCAAAATATTCTAAGCATTCAATCCGGGCTCTTTCGTATAAACCATCGTCAGATCTAATTATATAGTCCATATTGAAGTGCTTGGACTGGGTGGTACTATTGTATGGGCCAAGTGAAGTTCACATGATGTCTATCCACTTGGCATGAATTGGCCAAGAATGTATAATAGTGGCTTAGAAGTGCATGAGTGATCATCCTATCTATTATGTGGATGACACCTCGTTATCTATAGAAAAATTACCTTCCTCCTAGTAAGCAATGTAGCCAAATACAAGCACTATCATGCATGTTATTATGTGCAGTAATTTACTAAGAAAACTATTGATAAATAAATAAAAGAAAAACTATAATCAAGTAATTTGTTTCCAGAGAACTCCAAATCTGGTTCACATGCCTATTTTTTGGACGCGTGTTATGTGGTTTCATTAACTGTGCCGTGTGATTTTAAAGACCATGTTCTAAAGATCTATCATGTTGAAGATTGGGACGAAAAAAGCATTTCTATCATGCATTTCGAAGTAGTCAACACATTAAAAATAAATGCTAAAACTAATGTAAGGTTCCATGAGCCCCATTAGAAAATGGCTTAATCCACATTAAAATTTGTTGTCCAAATGGGCCCTTAATATTGGACTTGTATGTCATTCATCAAGTTGAAAAATAATAATAAGTATTTAGTAGGTTATTTTTCTTTAAAAAGTTTCCACAAGATCTGATTTAAATTTATTTTTAATCATGTTGCATTATATTTTGATGCATTCAATTTATTTTTATCTGTAGTAGTGGGATTAAAGTATGTTATTTAACCGTTGTCATTTATATTTTTCTATTTTTGTCTTGTCCAATTGCAGTGATGAATGACCTGGCTTAGAAGACATTTGTTAACCATTTGATGAAAGACACATGGAGGGGAGTTCCTTATTTTAAAAAGGCATGGACACAGATTATATTTAGTGGATTTATTCTTTAGGACTTCTTGGAGGAAAATTTTTATGTAAAAAATATGCAAAGCAGTCCCTGGTTGTAATTGTGGTCTTGGGCTTTGCAGTAAAAGGCTTGCAAATATAAAATTATCATTTTTTGTTTTCGGGGGAGGTTTCGTAGGGCAGCCTAGCCCGGGCCTCCTCTGTGTCCTGGTGTCCCTGTCGCTTCTTCTTTCTCGAATCACATTTCGTATTCTTTTCATGGATGCTGCAAGCCATTTTATGCGCACAAAACTCTGTGCCCTTCTATGCCAAGCACGGTGACCAGCACCAAAAGAACAACCATCCTTCCTTGATGGCGCTTCTCTCTCTCTTGGATAATTTTTTTTATTCGTGTTTTCTATACGTATTGTATATGAAGGATGTGAACAACATATTTTGCTTGGATTCTTGTACTACCAGCTCCCCTCATGGTCTTGCTCTACATCGCTCGCGTGGCTTATTAAAGGTTTCAATTCCACGACCTATCTTGGATCTCTGTTTCAATGATGAAATCTCCGGTTTTTCAATGAATTTTATTTTTATCTTCCCATCCTGATTTGAATAGGTTCGCCGGAACGACAATCATGGTGTTTGTCGTTATAGAGAAATTGTTTCAGTACAGTTTTGTTCAGGTAATGTTAGTTAAAATACTAATTTAATTTTTGGGTTCCATAATTTGTAATTTTGGATATTCATATATGTTAAATTTAGGAATGATTTGATTGCTCGAACAGTGGCTGTGTTTGCATATCTTGTCTAACTGGTTTTAGGTACTCGGCCCAAGTGCCTAGGAGGCACAAAGTTAATCTCTATGGCCAAATCAGTGAGAGATCAAATGTATTTTCACTAATTAGTGAGCTATTATAAATAATTTGTCACTTTATCTTGACTATTTGGTAGGAATGAGATTGACCTAAATACCGACCATGGGACTCCGCCGCACCTAATACACTTAAGTATAAATTAACCGGACTTCCAAGTGATTTCATTATGTGTGATTCACAAGTTAATTTTTGGGAAATGTGGCCCCTGATTTCATTATGTGTGCCGTATGATTTGAAAACCTTATCTAAAAACATCTCCCACATATGATTCAATGTAGTCAACAATTTTTAAAATTAATGGCTACCATGAAAATCTCCGACACTGTTGATCTTTTAAGGGCTTTGACTCCTTTTGAATCACATGATACAAATGTTTTCTCATCCCGATCTTAGGCACTATAGATCTTTAGATCATGGTCTTAAAATCCCATGGCACACGTAATGAAACCGATTTCCACATCCCTAAATCGTAAACCATGAACCAAGTCACTTGGCTCTCGGGTCCACCTAGTACCAACTCCTCCCTTAAACAAGTAACAAGATAGCCTCGTAATAAACAGTGAATTGATGAAGGCCTATTATTAATTAGTGACTTGATGAAGGCCTATTCTTAATCAGATAAACTCCAAACCTATCTGTCGTTTTCATTGTGTTTCTTCGTAGTATACTAATGGGTGGGTGTTCTTCCATTGCTGTGGTAGTTTTCATAGTATATTTTCTTGTAATATGTATGCTTTCCAAAGGTTTTCACTGCTGTATTATAATTTTTATGCTTATTAATTCTTTGTTGGTTAGTAATGAGCAGGTTTTAATTATATAAGATGATCATTTATAAAAATGGAAATTATATGTTCTTGCTTCATGATCATCTAGGGTTGAATTTATATGTTGTTCTAATCTTTTCTTCATATTTTCTTTTTCGTTTGAAATTTGCAATGTAAATTAGGTACTTATAATCCTTCGTCTTGATTTACAAAATTTCTAGGGGTAAAAGATAGCATCGACAACATATATGCCAACCGAAGCAGATCGACACCTCGTCATCAAATAATACATATAAACGCTCCTATATTACCACTCGTTAGCCCATCTTTCTTCATCAACTCAATGTTGGAGGTAATGTTTTTAAAAATTGTTTCCGTGTTTCATGTTTTAAGGTTGAATTAATAATTCTTGCTATTTAGTTCTATATTAAAAAATTTCTATTTAGATTAATATTAGAATACTTAGTTCTTGGAGTCGATGTAGGTGGGAAATGTGATATATCTGGCACTTTTACTTATATGACTATCCTAGTTAGGCATTGTCATAGCTTAAATGTGTGCAGCTCTATCAATTAGTCTTGATGTTTTCTTATAGTTATATTTGCATAGAAATTAAATATATGTTGCATATGGTCATATACTCATATATAAGAGTCAATAAAGAAATTAAGGTTGTGCCTGGGATTGCTCTTTGGAAGAGTAGGAAAGAGCAATTGCTGCTCTTTGTTGTTGCAAATGAATACGGTTGAGATAGAAGGATTGGAAGATGAAAAAAAGGGGAGGCTGCTCTTTGAAACATGAAAAACATCACTCTTTAAAAGAGCATGAAAAATCATGCTGTTTTAAAGAGGGTTGTTTATCCTATTTCAAAGGGCAGCCTCTCTTTATCTTTTTCTTATTTTATTTTTTTGATCGGTAAGACAAAATATATTAAGAAACCAGCGAGGAGCTGGAAAGAAACATGGAGGAAGATAGGAACAAGATAAAAGACAAAAAAGGCGCAAAGGGCAGGAAAGCTAACACAACCACGCCCCAAGCCACCTAGAGATCCAAAGGGCTGTAAAAATAGAGAAACAAAAGTTCACATACATAACTCCCCACTGCCCTCCCCACCATATTTGTCTAACATAATCCAATGGCACATTGTGTCTTTAACTAGGTTCATTATGGATCCAATTGGATGCGTTTTGTGTTCGAAGACCTGGGTATTCCTTTCGAGCCAATGGTTCCATATAATCGCAAATATTCTCACCCTCCAGAAAGCACCTTGTGCACCTTCCCACTTCAATCAGTTCCACGAGAGAAGAAACTCTGTCATGCTTTCCGGGGGAACCCAGCTTAGGTCGAAAGATTTCAAAAGGATACCCCAAGCTTTCGTGGTGACGCAGTAGTGGATAAGAAGGTGAGGGATGGACTCTTCAGAGGTGAGACACATTGGACAACTATTTGGGATGTCTTTGCTGCTCTTGATCAGCTGGTCCATCATCAAGATGCGCCCTCTTACCGCTGCCCGTATGAAGAATTTAACCTTTGGAGGGGATCGGAGCCTTCTAGATGAAGACCCAACTGCATGGGTTAAAATCTCGAAAAAACGATACGTATAATCCAGCCCTGAAACCGATACGTATCGGTATTGGACGATACATTCCAATGTATCGTCCGATACATTGGATTTTTGTATGAGAAGCACCGATACGGTACCTTGAATGTACCGTATCGGTGAGGTCCAAAACCGATACGTATCATCCGATACGTATCGGTATCAGACGATATTTTGACCCATGCCGAACTGGCTCTAATCAGCGGTCTATCCGTGAGGGCTCGGTAAAAGGATTTGACCGAAAAAACTCCATTTGTGTTTGCCAACCACATTCTCAAGTCGCGGCCTCGTTGGTTTTTGTGGCAACCGTACAACAAAGACTTCAGGCTCAAGAAAGGCACCACCTCGTCGTCTTGCAGTGCCCTTCTTGTGGTGATATCCCAAACCACAACGTTCTCATTCATTGAGAGGAAATCTGCTATCATGCCCTCTGGAGTGGATGAGGCATTGAAGATCATCGGAAAACAGATTTCAGTGGATAAAGAAGAAGCCAAGGGTTTTCCCAAAAGGAAATCCGATATCCATCGCCCTAGCTAAAGCAAGCCCACCTTATAAAGACTGACCAAATAGAGCAAATGTCTTTCCACCAGGCCAAAAAGTGCCTAGCATGAGAAACATTGATCCGCCAAGCTCCCAGCATTCCGCCATATTTTTGGATAAGAATGGAGACCCATAATCTGTTTTGTTCCGAATCGGACCTTGCTCGCCACAACCATTTACCGAGCTAAATTGGTGCGATGAAGGTTTCGGATACCAAGTCTCCCAACACATTTAGGTAAATTGGCACACTTCCCAAGCAACCAAATGGTATTTCTTCTCCAGACCTGAGCTTTCGCACAGAAAGTCTTGTTCAATTTTCTCGAGCGTGCGAATAACCGACATAGGGCATTTGAAGGTAGACATAAAGAAAATAGGAAGGTTGGCAAGGACCAAATTTAACAGTGTAGGCGACCCCCTGTGCTAAGGAATTTGCCATTTAATGTGGCAAGCTTCCTTTGAAATCTCTGAATGACGACGTCCCAATTGCTAGCTCTAGGCCTAATCGCCCCCAAGGGAAGGCCCAGATAAGTAATAGGAAGGGGAGAAAACGTGCAGGAAATTGTGTTTGCTAAGATCTCAGCTTCCGAAAGATTAGTGTGAATACCAGAAATTGTGGATTTCAGCAAATTGACCCTTTGACCAAATACAACTTCATAAATCGCGAGAATATTAGCGAAGGCTGAAATCTCGCCCTGGTCGGCTTTGCCGAAGAGAATGGTATCATCAACGTATTGGATATGAGTGACGGCACAACCATCGCTGCCCCCCAATATACCTGAGATCTGGTTCAGTTCCCGAGATTTAGAGATGAGGACTCCCAAAGCCTCACCAACTAAATTGAAGAGCAACAGAGAGAGTGGGTCTCCCTGCAATGACCGCCATATCCATGAGTTGATGACCCTGGATAAAAGCTCCTTGGGTTTCGAAAGTGATAGATCCCACTAAGAGTTTAAGGCGGTTAATGAGCACCTTAGCCATAATTTTGTAGAGGCAATTAATCAGGCTGATGGGACTGAAGTCACGTAAATCAGTCGCACCTTCTTTCTTGGGGATAAGGGCAAGGAAACTTGAATTGAGACTTTTGCTTACAGCCACCCGAGAATGGAATTCGTTAAAGAACTCAAGGATATCAGGTTTGATGATGGCCCATAAGCTAACAAAAAATTTCATATTGAAGCTGTCGGGGCTCGGGGACTTGTTTTTGCCACAAGACTTGATGGAAATCTAGATTTCAGCTTCGGAGAACGACTTCTCCCAGGATGTATAGTTTGCTGGGCTAATTGTACGAAAAGAAAGGCCATCAAGATGTGGCCTGGACCACCCTTCATCTTGGTAAAACGTTTGATGGAAATCAACGGTCTGCAGTTTGATCCGGTCGGGGTCTGAAATCTCTACCCCGTTGGCCACAATTCTGGTCAGCAACTTTTTATTGGATCTTGCATTAGCCATCATGTGGAAAAATTTGATGTTGTTATCCCAAACCTTCAACTAGTGGACTTTGGACTTTTGTTTCCAACTCAGCTTTTCCTAAAGACTCCTCTCGCTCAGTCTAATCTTTAGGTTAAATCTTTCCTCCTTTTTGGTTCTAGAAAGATCCCTGCTTTCTTCCAGCAGATCAAGCTCCTTGAGTTTCTCCAAAATACTCAGCCTCCAAACGTGGGATAGACCAAACACATTGTTGTTCCAAGATTTGATTATGTTCTTAAGATATCTTAGCTTAGCTATCAATCGGAACTCAGCCGAGCCGCGAGGATTATATTCTTGCGACTAGACTAGGATCCGAGCTCTAAAGTTGTCATTGAGGAGTCACTGATTTTCGAACCTGAAGGGAGTAGGGCCTCTACCCGTAGGATTGCAGTCTATTAGCAGCGGTCTATGATCCGAAACAGCCCTAGCAAGACACGTCAAGGATGCATGAGGGAAGATATTGAGCCAAGCAGAAGAGACAAGCACTCGATCCAGGTGACTAAAAGATGCCACGCTTTGAATATTTGACCAGGTAAAACAAGCCCCCAACAACGGCAAGTCAACCAGGGCCCGGTCCTGAATAAAGGAGTTGAGGTTAGTCATGTCAGATCTGTCTGGAGTACCCCCAGATGTCTGATAAGGAAATCTAACCGCATTGAAATCGCCTCCCATGCACCACGACACTTCCCATCGGTTCGCAACCGCAGCCAATTCGAACCAGAAATCCTCTTTGTCTGTCTTTATCTTCTTCGAATGCTTCTCTCTCCCCACACTTCTTTGAATGGCAAAGAGCTGCTTCCGCTCTTTTCTACTCTCCCAAAGAGCAATGCCAAACACAACCTAGAAGCTGTAACTTATATTAGTTTTGGATTCATGAAAAATTTCATGAGGTATCTCACAAATTTAAACTTGAAACAACTTTTATATAAGACGGTCGGGGATAAGCATTCGAATGCAAGTGTAACACCATAGATTTTTTGTCAAAAATGAAACTTTTAAGGGTGATTTTTTGATGGAAATCCTGTATATTTGACTTGTGAAATGAATGGCAAAAAAGTTTAAGGAGATTTATTTTTCTAAACCTTAGAGTGACTGTTGACCCCTTTGAGGATGTATTGCAACTCGTGATTATCCAAGGCAGCCAAGCTATATGTAATTATATTCCCCTTTAGTCTCATAATACAGAATCATTTTCCATTATAAAGTAGCTAGCCTTTTCTTCATAGTCAATACGGATTCATACACTCTCCAAGGGAACACGCTGCCTACCACTGTATCAACCACGACTTGTGAGTCATTCAATTTCAACTTTTAAACAGTCTAAAGGAAGCTGTTGTAACCCTGATTCCAGAGCCCGGAATTCTGAAATTGTGTTGGAACCTGTGCCGTAGAAAGCTTAGAATGTCAACACCAAGGACCCACCCAATATTCGAATTACACTACCTCTAAAGCATGGCCTCGATATAGCTCTAACCAGCAGGAGGGTCAGCCCATTTAACCATGGAAATTTTGGAGCACGAACATTTATGGGAGGGCAAGGCAGCCCAATGATGCTATTGTTTCTGCTTCCTCTTTTGTACTGTGTTTTGAGAACAAACTAAGCTTAGATAGCACCTGTATCCAATTCTTGTCACGATTAATAACCCCCCCCCCCTTCGGAATAGGCTCTCCTACCACCATGCCGAATAGAGTCCCCAGCAGTCCATATTTCCCACATTATTAGCCATTGGATCTGCCATCTTCACGAGTTGAACTGGCTATTGAACTTTGATGGAAACCAGCAAGCTAGTGAAGCGTTCAAGCTGATCCATGAGTTTGGGAAGAAACGTCATACTTCTTTTGCGAGAGGGCTCTGAAGTAGAAGATGGGAAATGGTTTCTTCATAACAGCAACACAGAGGCCATCTGAAAGGCATGGGTATTTTCCTCGTCTTGATGATCCTATCCACTGGGATACTGTTGTTCATGACCCGCCAAGCAAAGATTTTCATCTCTGTAGGATTATTCAAGGCCCAAATCTTCCAAATGAGAGTCCAAAGTGACCTAATTGAGAAATTACTATATATATATATATATATATATATATATATATATATATATATATATATATATATATATATATATATATATATATATATATTAAAGGGGCCGTGCACTAGTGTTGCAGCTTTGGAACGCTGCACTGATACCGAGATCGTTTGCCACATGACACCTGATCCCAAGAAATACCGTTAGGGATCAGGTGCCACATGGAATGCCATCTAAAAGAAAAAATTTAAGAACTTTTTTGGCTGTCAAAAACATGGTCAACGTTGGTGTGACGCCCAACAAACTTGGTGCATTAAATTTCTTCAATTTTGACCATGTTTTTTCAATTTTGTGTTGGGGGGAGGGACCTCATCGATCTTGTGCACATGAGTGCTTGATGTATGCACATGAGTGCTCAATGTATGTGGCACCTGATTTCATCATGTGTGCCATTTGATTTTAAAACCATGATCTAAACTGTCCCTCTTGTTTGATTAAAAGTGGTCAACTTCTTTTTAAATTAACAGCTATGATGAAAATCTCAGACCGTAGATCTTTGAAGGGCGTTGACTCCTTTGAATCACATGGTACAAATTTTTTTTTCGTCCCAATCTTAGACACCATAGATCTTTAGATTATGGTCTTACAATTACATGGCACATATCTTTGACACCATAGGTCTTTAGATCATGTATAATGTATTGCTTTTACTCTTATTAATTCCTCTAACTGATGTATTGCAAGCTTGTAATTTTATTACTTCTTTATTGATTATTTTGGTTCCTTTGATTAATGTAATATGATCTTTTTTTTATTGGAATGATACAGTCTTGTCTTCTGGCTTTAAGAATATATGGTTTTACTCTCATCTTGTTTTCTTGGCCTTCTTTTCATTTGAATTTCGTAATGTAAACCATGTATGTATAATCATTCTTATCAATGTATAGTATATCCGGAGAGGAGACAATAGCATTTGCAACAAGATGATTGTGATCAAAGCCAGCACCAACCTGATATGTTCTTAGGAGTCTGGTTTAGTTATTTTGATAGGTGAGAAAATTATTTTTCTGGTTTTCTGTCTTGTTTTTTAAGGTTAAATTAGTAGTTTTTGCTATTTATATCAACATTAAGTTTTTCTATTTCGATCAATACTAAAATAATTTGTTTCCTGCTATTTAGAGCGACATTATATTTTTATATTTTTGTTTTCTCAATTACAGTGACGAATGATCTGGCTTGGAAGATATCGGGTTTCCAAAATATAGAAGTGGAGGAAAGTTCCTTATATTCAACAAAGGATGGACACCAATTATATTTAGTAGTCTGTAAGACGTCTTGGAATGAAATTTTTATGTAACAAATATACAAAGCAGTCTCTGGTTGTAATTGTGGTCTTGGGCTCTGCAGGTGCGCTTGCAAGTCGGCCACGTGGCTTAATAAAATTACAATTTTTTGTTTTCGGGGGAGGTTTCGTAGGGCAGTCTAGCCCGGGCCTCCTCTGTGTGTTGGTGTCGTTGTCCCTCTTCTTCTTTTTCTTTCATGGATGCGAAAAGTCATTTTAAGTACACAAATCTCTGTGTCCTTTTATGCCACACGGTGATCGGCTGCAAAAGATCAACCCCCCTTCCTTTATGGATTCTCTCTGTGAGAATTTTTTTTTTTCGTGTTTTCTACACTTATTTTAGAAGGACGAGAAAAATATATTTTGCCTGGATTGATGTGCTACCATCTACCTCCACTGCCGTTGTCTACTCGCTTGCATTGCAGCTTATCACAGGTTTCAATTCTACGCCTATCTTGGTTCTCTATTTCAATCACGATATCTCGAGTTTTCCTCTGAATTTAATATTTTATTTTTTAACGTTCATGTTTAAATAGGTTAAATCGATCGTCAATCATGATGTTAAATGCGTTATAGAGAAATTGTTCAGCTACATATTCGTTCAGGTAATGTTTATTACGTAGTAATTTAATTTTGGGTCCTGTAATTTGTATTTTTGTTGTTGTATAAATGCTTTTAAATATCCAGCGAATCCAATGTATATCGACAAATATGTAACGGGTTAGTAGACCCCACCCGATATGATATTTGCCCCCCGATTCGATACTGGGTGAAATCTGTCAAATATCAGGTCTTATTATTGGCTCATATGAGGTCATATAGGCTCATTTATATCTGATATGAACCAGGCTTAATACCAAAACTGTCCTTTGGGCAATTATTATTATTATTTGAAATTATTTGTTTTTAATATTTAAAATAAAAAAGATACTTTACTGTTGGCTGGTTTGGCAAATAAATATCCAGTATATCTGATACGTATCGGCTTTGGACCGATGATGTGCATCAGTTTTTAATCCATGGTTGTATATTACCTCAATTTAGGAATGATGTAATTGACCGGGCCATGATTTGCTCTGTATATCTTGTTTAGTTGGTATTAGGTACACGGCCATTTGGAAAGAGATTGACCCAAGTGTCAACTATGACACTTTCCTGCACCTAATACCCATAAGTATTACTTACCCAACCCCGACTACCAAGTGACTTGATTTAGGGTCAGTTTTTGGGAAATGTGGCACCTGATTATAACATGTGCGCCATGTGATTTAAAAACTATGATCTACACTTTGAATCATGGTCTTAAAATCACACGAGAGAGAGACTCCTTTGAATCACGTGTGATTTCAAAGGATTTGCGACTGCGGTATTGAAATTTTTGCTCCTTTAATTCTTTGTCAATTAGTAATGTTATTTAAGATGATCCTGTTCTGCAATTGAAATTATACCTTTTTATCTTCTGGTTTCATGATGCAGGGTTGAAATTATGTCTTCAGGTTTCATATTGGCTTTCTTTTCATTTGAAGTTAGTAATAAAAATTATATATGTTATGATCTTTCATCTTGATTTGCAGAATTTCCAGGGTAAACAGTAGCATCTACCTAAGAAGTCAAATCCCTTTATTGGGCAAGCAGCTAGTGTTGAAGAGATGTAGAAGCAATCCTTTAATAGCAGTAACCACCAGTGGAAAGAAGATAAAAGGCCTTTTCCAATCAATTCAAGCTACATTTCAGTGAGAGATTTCGAGGGTTTTTCTTTAACCATCCGTTTGGGTGATGTGACTTTTTGTATCTTTTTTATTAGTGGATTTTCCTGGACTAGGTCCCGTGGTTTTTACCTTTGCTTCAAAGGGTTTTCCACGTTAAAATCTTGGTCTCTCTTGCTATTTGTTTATTTTGATCTTCCGTGGTTATTCGCTTATTGTTCCATTTTCCCGTTTTATAAAGACTCTGTTTCCCATCAATGAGATGGCCATCTTAAGTGTTAAGTGATCATCTTACGGCTAACTTGAAATTTAAATGGGTTATGAGCTTAAGCATGGTAGCATCGTCAATCAACCTCTCTTTTCAGACACTAATGTGTTATCTTTATGGTTTCAAATCGTACCAAATTCCCTTTTAAGTATTACATGGGGAGCAATTGTTGGACACCATCAAAGCGGTCTGATTTAAAGATTGGCACAAGGCACAATTTCTATTATTCTACTTTACACATTGAACCATTAAATCGGATGATAGGCTTCAAGTCAGTTGAATCAAATGATAAAGGTCTTGTTTTGTGCCAATCTTTGTTCAAGCCACTCAGTCATAGGGACATGTAGACTGGGATGTCCCTCATGATGAGTAGACACCCATTGTAGACTAACTCTAAATAAAATTCTCTTGATTTGTGTATTATTATATAATTCCCGAGACTTGACCATTTAGTATAAAAATGAGATTGACCCGACTGCTACCCTTCCAACTTAAGGGTCTCAATGGGCCGGTCCAGGCTGGCAAGAGAATAACCTAGCCCATATCTAGCCCGAGGAAATACCTAGCCTATCACATAACTGGGCTTTTTTTGGGGCCGGGTTGGAGCAGGCTTGAGCCTATCTAAGCCAAATATTAATCTTTTTAAGGTTGAATCTAGGCCCGACTTGAGCCCATTTTACCCTTTTTAGTAATTGCAGTTGAGATAAATCATCAACTAACTTATTAAAATTAGGATAATGTAGTAATTTCACTAATATTGACTAATACATAAGAAACGGGTTTATAAAAATACATACATGTATATTTTTATTGGGGTCAAGCCGTCGTGTTAGACCACGCCAAAATAGCTCTTTAGTATAATGAGCCAATGGGCTTGAATCTATATGCCCAAGCCCAGCCTGTTTATATAAGTGGGCTAAACCGGCTGGTGCCATTTATTAAATTGGCAAAAAGATAAAGCCCATACCCAACTCATAGCGGACGGGTAGGGCTCAAGTAACTGGCCCATTGAGATCCTTATTCGACTTGAGTAAAACTTCGTATCTATTGCTCTTTAAGTATCCCATTACGGGACTTACTCTCCAAACCATCATTTATTTAAACACTAAATGAGCGTTTAAGCGATCTTACATCAATTATTGGCTTATGATCTCGAAATTGAATAGTCAAAGTGATATATTATCAATTTGATGGGCTATGAGTCCAAAATTCACACTTTTGAGAGATTCGAACCATCCGCTCTGTGCACTCTAATACTAACAATTGTTCTTAATTTTGATGGCTAATATTAAAGTTCACCGATTGGATGATTTACATCACTTAGAAGCATGATCCTTTGGCTGGGACATATTCCACTGATGGATTGCCACTTGAAAATTTTAGATTAGCATAGATGTGTGCCACATGGCATGGCGTGTTTGACTACGCCAAAATAGCTCTTTAGTATAATGAACCAATGGGCTTGAATCTATATGCCCAAGCCCATTTTGTTATAATAAGTGGGCTAAACCAGCTGGACCCATTTATTAAATTGACAAAAAGATGAAGCCCATACCCAACTCATAGCGGACCGGGTAGGGCTCAAGCAGCCTGGCCCATTGAGACCCTTATTCCGACTTGAGTAAAACTAGTATCTATTGCTCTTTAAGTATCCCATTACGGGACTTACTCTCCAAACCATCATTTATTTAAACACCAAATGACGTTTAAACGATCTTACATCAATTATTGGCTTATGATCTTGGAAATTCAAACCGTCAAAGTGATATATTATCAACTTGATGGGCTATGAGTCCAAAAATCACACTTTTGAGAGATTCGAACCGTCCGCTCTGTGCACTCTAATACTAACAATTGTTCTTAATTTTGATAGCTAATATTAAAGTCCACCGATTGGATGATTTACATCACTTAGAAGCATGATCCTTTGGCTGGGACATTCCACCGACGGATTGCCACTTGAAAATTTTAGATTAGCATAGATGTGTGCCACATGGCATGGCGGTAAATCAAACTTCAATGGTGTGAGATAAAAAGTAATATTTTAATGGTGTAAGGTCATTTAAACAACATTCGTAATAAGCGTAAAAGATAACCTAAATAATGGGTTTTTTAGGAAATTTACTCTATAAATTAAATAAGACCCGCCCTACTTATCACTCTTTTGCTTAGCTGGTATTTTGTAATGTATTGTTCATACATAGATCTTATTAATTATTTTTATTCTTTTGATTATTTACTGATTATTTTGGTTCTTTTCGTTCTAATCTTGTCCTCTTCGCCCTCTTCTTTTTCATTTGAATTTAATGTAATGTAAATTATAATTAATTTTTTATAATTTGCATTATTGTCTTTATTTATATCCTTCTAATAGATTTATAGGATTTTCGGAGAGGAATGGATAACATTAGCAATAAGATCTTGTGTTCTTGGGAGTCCTGTTAACCTTTTTTTTTTAAAGGTAAAAATAAATATGTTTATGTGGTTTTATATTTTATATTTTAAGTTTGAATTAGTAGTTTTTTCTACTTAGATCCATATTAAAGTTTTGTATTTAGATCAGTAATGATTGCTTTTTTTTTATTGGAATTAATGTAGCTGTGAAATGTGAAATCTTTTTTTTTTTTTGATGAATATCTTCTTACTTATATCAATTAATCTTGAGGTTTTTTTATAGTCGTAAATGTATAGAAACTAAAGTTTTTGTTGCATCTGTTGGGTTATAAGAGTCCATAAAGAAATTAAAAGCCCTAAAATGTAATAGATAGATAGAAAAGTTAATGCAGAATCCTATCTTTATACCATTAATTGTTGCTACTCACCTGTTAACTGTAGCACTGAATATCAATTCGAGAATCATTATCTTTATACCATTAATTGCCCCCATGACAAATTTATAGTTTAGAATAACATTGATATTCGAATTAGTACGGAGAACATTGACTAGTATTTACTTGTATTAAATTATGATTGATTATTTCTGTTTTTTTGGTTACGTAATATGGTCATTTTAGATTTGAAATGATGCATTCCGTGTCTCATGTTGATTATTTTGGTTCTAATCTTGTCTTCGTGACCTTCTTATTCTTTTGAATTTCATAATGTAAACTATGTATTTATAATCCTTCTTATTGATTTATAGGATTTTAGAGTGGAGGCGAAGCATCGCAACAAGACTTGGGAGTCGTTCACTTCTCACGTGAGGAAGGAAGATCAAGCTTCTCCTTCACTCTTACATTTTATAACCAAAATAGCAAACCACATAATATCTAGATCTTTGTGATTACAATTCTACCCACTTAACTTGAAACTATTTCCGGTGTTAAGCGCATATACTAGACTTAGCGTGTATGTTACCAAAAACAAAACTTCCACAAGCCCGAAACAAAAAACCTTTGACCACATCTCTCATCATACCCTAAGCTACCCAAATAATCAAATTTGTCTCGTAAATTCTCTGGGCATGCTTACCGAGGTAAACGAAAAATAGGTCTAAAATATCTGGGATATTACATTCTCCCCTCCTTAGAAATTTTCGTCCTCAAAAATGAAAAAGACACACCAACAGGTCAATAAAAGAAAACCCACCCGTAGCACAAAGCCGGAACGCAAACGCAAACCACAAAACAAAAACAAATAGAAGTACATGGGTCACAGTGCGATGGCCTACATCCCGAGTGTCACGTGCCGGGAAACAACCTCACTGTGACTCATGGTGAACTGACCAGAGCAAATGCAAGGCAAAAAGCAAAGGTACAAAAACGGAACAGGTAACAAATAGGGTCAAATTGAATCAAATGCAAAATCAATTGCCAAGACGAAGACAAACCAAAACAGAAGGCAATCCATATGAAAAGGACTCAAAACCCATAATGCAAAGCCAAAACAGCCTTAGATATAAATACATAAACCACTAATATTGGCAAAAGAGTCCACCACATATGCAAGGCAACTATATATCCAATGTTAAACATCCATAGATTATATGATGCATGAACAAAATAAAACGGCAAATATCCAAGAAAAGCGAAACAAAAGTATATAAAGAGTGGCAAAAAGATAGAACCACCAGGTTCTAGATAATCCATATAATAAGTACAATCCATAAGAAACGACAAAAAGTTATCATAACAGCACACTAGCTGATCTAATCCTCTCCCTCAGCAGCCTGACCAGCGAAGCCTAGTCATCGTCCCCACCATCAGCATCATCATCATCTGTGTCGTCATCACCCACATCTGTAGGTACGCTGGGACCTGCTCCCGATGTAGAAGGGTGGTGAACCGACGCCCGAATATCTGCCATGTATGTCGCATAGTCGGCGGGAAACGAGTGCTGCATCAAGTACGTCAAAGCCCCGCCATGAACCTCCAACTCCCGACTCATGGAGCTTGTATGCTGTGTCAGCGCCTCAATCTGCTGACCCATGGAAGTCATCTAGCGAGTAAACTCTGACAGGGTGAGTATGTCGATCGGTCTGTGGGGCACAGTCGAGCGAAGCGACATGCTCGGCTGCTGCATGCTCGGCATCCTCCTCATCATCCTCATCAGGAACCACCGCACCGTTGGGAGCCTCAACCAATTTATTGTAGGTTCTACCCCAATCGACCAATTTATAATGTTTGAGACTAGCCGTGGACCGTGGCTCAGTAGGGGGAATCTCATAAAGCGGTCACCTTTCGATAATTTTCAATCATCACGAAATCAAGCGAGCATATGGAATGCCCTTCGCCGGTGTCTTAGCTTTCTTGCCCATCTTCTCACGGGCTTTAATGATACCCTAAAACACGACTTTCGAGGCATTGAACCAACGTTCTTTAAATGCTAAAAACAAAATCTGCTTTGAATGGGGCCCGTCATTGATTTATGCCAAACGGGTACAGGGTGGCCTTAAAACATCATATCCAACATCCACATTGTGTCCGGGAGTTGAGAACGTGTGATAGCTTTGCCTGAACCATGGCGACCTTGGGTCATCGTGCGATGACCTCATGAGAACCGGAGACGGTTTAGGGCGGAAGAGCCAAACCCATAGTGGTTGAGTGTGTCGGCATCGCATTGCCATAGCAATGTCATCAAGATCAAAGCGTAATCCGCCCATCAAGAGTGGTGTAGATTTTCTTGCCAACCTCCTTCGCATACGTTGATAGAATAAGCGTACTAAGCGAGGATAGAAGTGTACGTGTAAAGGTTGCAACAAAGAGGTCAATTGGGCTTTTTCGAGATAATCGATAAACCCCTTGATACCCCAAAACTCTTTATTCACGGTTGTGGGGGCATGGGTGGCATAGGGGTTTGAACCGAGTGGTGGTGAAATTTGTGGAGTCGACGAAGACCCGAATGTAGGGACCCTAACAGGGGTTTGTTTCTTTGGTCCCATGAGAGTAAAATGCAAGAAAATCAAAAATGCAAAAGAAGAATCAACAAAAACCCAAATGAAGAGGGTTTACCTTGGTAGAAATCTCACAATTGATGTCTTGGTCAAGCAATCCAAGTGCCAAGCCAAACCGAGCTGAAACCCCCTTGAATCCAGCAAAAACAAATTGCAAGAGAAGCCACAGAAAATCCAAAACCCTCAAAACCTTAAGCTCAGACCCCCTGTTTCAAAAGCCCGAATGCCAAAACCCCAAAACAGAACCCCACTTAACCCGACAAATTCGACCCTCGAATTCAAATACGATGGTCGAATTTCCCATAAGTTTGTCAGGCTGTAATTTTTGGCTCAAAATGGTTGTGCACTGTTCACTGAAATTCGACCCTCCATTTTGAATTTCGACCCTCGAATTTCTCAGAGTCTGTTTTCTTCCCAAATTTCAAAATTTTGAGATGTGGGTCTATTGCTTTGGGTCCAAATTGACCTCCCATGAGCCTTTTCATGCTAAACATTGAACCTGACCATAATGCAAGGGTAAACCATATTTTTGCTCATGAAATTAACCAAAGCAATTTCAAAGTTGACCCGGCTAATTCACAGGTTCATTAGTGAGAGTAACCACCCATATGCAAATATAAATTTCCGAAAATTTATTTACCTCTATAAAGTAGGAAATATATACATTGTCACACAGAAAGTGATACTGACATTAAAATTTTAAATGGCACTCGAAAAGCTGTATAGTCTAGTATCAGTGCATGTCAGGATTCTAAAGTTGCATACATCCAATATACAATTTCTCAAAAAATTCAATCAAACAGGCTCGGGAATTGCTCTCGGAGCTCAGCTTCGTGTTCCCAGGTGGCTTCCTCTGGTGTATGATTCCTGCATCTGACGAGAACCAAAGGAATCCTCTTAGTGCGTAGAATCTGCTCCTTGCGATCTAAAATCTGTACCGGGTCCTCGATCACCGTCAAACCATCCTGAAGCTCGATGGGTTGGTAATCAAGCACGTGAGTCGGGTTGCGTATGTATCTCCGCAGCATGGAAACATGAAAGACGTTGTACATGCTGGACAATTGCGGCGGTAGCGCCACTCGGTATGCAACTTCTCCGACTCGGCCTAATATCTCAAAAGGCCCAACGTACCGAGGACTCAGCTTCCTTCATTTGCCGAATCGCATAACGCCTTTCGTAGGTGAGATTCGAACAAACACATTGTCACCGACCTGAAAATCCACATGTCTCCTCTTGAGATCGGTGTAGCTCTTCTGACGACTCTAAGCTACACGCAGTCTCTCGCGAATCAACCGAACTGCCTCGTTCGTACGCTCTACAATCCCAGGTCTGATAATAAACTTCTCACCCACTTCTTCCCAGTTTAGCGGTGATCTGCACCGCCGTCCATATAAAGCCTCGAACGGTGCCATACCGATGATAGCTTGGAAGTTATTGTTGTAAGCAAACTCGATCAGAGGTAAGTGTTAGTCCCATGACCCATGAAAATCTAACATGCAAGCTCTCAGCATGTCCTCAATGATCTGATTCACTCACTCAGTCTGACCATCGGTTTGTGGGTGGAATGCTGAGCTGAAGTCGATACGAGAACCCATTCCTTCTTTAAACCGCTGCCAAAACTGTGAAGTAAACAGTGGATCCCTGCCGAACACAATACTTGCCGATATACCGTGTAGTCGAACGATCTCGTTGAGGTATAACTCTGCGAGTCTACTGGCGGTATACATAGTATTGTATGATAGGAAATGAGCAGACTTGGTTAACCGATTGACAATGACCCCGATGGCATTGTTCTTCCTCAGTGTTTTTGACAAACCCATAATAAAGTCCATTGAAATGGCTTCCCATTTTCACTTTCAGTGCAAGTAAAGGTTGCAACAACCTGCTTTGGATTACGATGATCAACCTTAACTGGCGATAAACCAAGCATCGCGTCATTACTCAGCGACGTCGCATTTCAAACCTCGCCACCAGAAGCTCTTCATTAAATCTTGATACATCTTGGTGCTACCAGGATATATGGCATACATCGATTTGTGAGCCTCTTCCAAAATGGCATCCCGAAGCTCAGTACTCGTCAGTACACATACTCAGTCTCGAAACAACAAGGTCTCATCTGCCCGAATGGAGAAATCCTTCTTGCTTCCACTAACCACATCTCGCCTAATGGCCATCAGCTCATTGTCCGTCATCTATAGTTTCCTGATATTCTCGAAGAGCATAGGACGAAGTACAAGTGTAGCCATCAGTGCTCCCGAGCCTTTGACATTGAACCGTGAGCTGCCTAAGGCCATATCTTCCAGTAGCTTCCATCTCTGTATCCGACTGACAAGATGTGATAATTGTGCTGAATACCTCCTACTAAGAGCATCAGCAACGGCATTCGCCTTTCCCAGATGGTACTGGATCGAGCAATCATAATCTTTTAAGAGCTCCATCCATCGTCGTTGTCGCATATTTAAGTCCTTCTGAGTAAATAGGTACTTGAGACTCTTGTGATTGGTGAATATATCACATATCTCATCGTAGAGGTAATGTCTCTAGATCTTCAGGGCAAAGATAACTGCTTCTAACTCAAGATCATGCGTCGGATAATTTCTTTCATGGTCCTTTAACTGCCTTGAATCATATGCAATGACCCACTCGTGTTGATTAAGAACACAGCCTAATCCGCCATCAGAAGCATTCTTGTACCTGTGTGAAGCCTCCACTGCCAGAAGGTATAGCAAGTACCGGTGCTGTAGTCAATCTCCGCTTTAGCTCCTAAAACCTCTACTCACATTACTCTGTCCAATCAAACTTCGCATTCTTCTTAGTAAGCTGTGTAAGTGGACCAGATATTTTCGAGAAACCCTCGACAAATCTCCGATAATACCCTGCCAGACCAAGGAAACTACAGACTTGTAGCGTAGGTAATGTTCCAGATTCTGGAGTAAATCTTTGTAGGATCAGCAGATATACGACTCAAAGACTCGTGGTGGCCCGGCTTTGATCGAGCCAAAACTCACACTTTGAGTTTGGCATATAGTGATGGTCCCTCGATTTGAAGAGCCACACGTAGATGTTGCACTTGCTCCTCTCTAGTTTCCGAATAGATGAGGATGTCAACTACGAAATCTACCACAGACTTGTCTAAATGTGGCTTGAACGCTCGGTTAATCAAATACATAAACGAAGCAGGCACATTTGTCAACCCAAATGGCATCACTAAGAACTCATAGTGGTCATATCGCGTACGAAATGCGGTCTTGGGTATATATTCCGCCTTAATCTTGAGCTGGTGATAGCCTGACCACAGATCAATCTTCGAGAAGAACTTTGTACCTCACAATTGATCAAACAAGTCATCTATCCGCAAAAGTGGATAACGATTCTTAATCGTCATCTTGTTGAGTGGAGATAATTGATGCACGGATGCATCGATCCGTCTTTTTCTTCACAAAAGTACCGGCGCTCCCCAAGGAGAAACACTGGGAATGAAGCCTTTATCTAATAGCTCCTGTAGTTGTTCCTTGAGCTCTTTCAACTTTGCAGGCGTCATCCGATATGGTGCCTTAGACAAAGGTTCGGTACTCGGCGCTAACTCGATCCCACTCGATATCTTCGATCGTGGCAACCTGTAAGTCCTCGTGAAAATATCAGAAACACATAAGCAACCGTGATAAGAGAAATATCCAACTTCTCTTCTTTATGATCTTGTAAGTAAGCAAGGTAGCCACTGCAATCGTTCCTCATCATGCGCTCAGCCCGAATAGCAGAAACAAGTGGGGCAACCTTCGATTTCACTCCACAGAATTGAAAGGATTTCCGCTTTGGCGGTCGAAAAGTCACGATCTTCCGTAGATAGTCCACGCTCGCATGATATGTCGCCAACAAATCTATCCCAAGAATCACGTCGAACCCTTCCATGCTCAACGTAATCATGTCGGTCACTGTCTCGTGATCATCAACCATCACGATGACTAACTAACACCCTGTATCTGTGCTCACTGAACTTCCCGTAGGAATTTTCACATCCAAAATGAAAGCGAGGGGTTTGGAAGCAGTACCCAACTTCTCGGAGAAAAGAGGAGTGATAAACGAGTGTGTAGACCTCGGGTCTATCAAAGCTCGTGCTTCAGTTTTACTCAAGTCGCCTTCACGACTTATCATAAGGGTACCTTTTATCAAGAATTTTACCATTAATTAAATGCAATGATTTTAGTTTTCAAAAGGTTCTTTAATGAATTCACAATTGCCATCAATATTAATTAATGTAAGAATTGATAATCTAAACTTTAATGATACCTTGGATCACGTCATTCGACGTTTGGGCCAGGCTCGACCAGGTAGGTCGCGATGATTTCTGCGTAGCGACAGACGTAGTCCTACGCTTGTCCACCTCAGGACAATCCCTAATCATATGACCAACCTGTCCGCATCTGAAACATCCTCTAGTGTTCCTTCGGCAATCCTTTGTCTTATGTGGTTTCCCATATCGTGTACATGCTGGAGTAGGAACAGGAGTAACTGCTGGTCCACGGGATGATCCCTGAGCTACAGAAGCTCTGCTCGTAATTGTGCTCCCAACTCTGAAAGGTCGCACTAGTGACGAACTCTGCGGTCGCTGATAGGAAGAAGATACATGTCCCAATGTAACAACCGGCATGGAATACGATGGCTGAATAGGATAGTGAGGAGGTTTTGAGAACGCTCAACTTTTTCATTGTCACACCCTGGCCAAACCGGTTTCTATTTCCCTATTCTCGCCTCAGATACTATTTCTGGATGTCGTCCTCACCAATGAGAGCCTTAGACATGACACCCGCATAAGTCTCCATCTCCCACATTGACACCCTCTCTTGAATGTTTGGCCTCAAGCCCCTCAAAAATTTCTGGACCCTCATCAACTCAGTGGCCACATGTAAGGGCGCGAACAGTGCAAGCCTATCAAATTCTGCGTCGTACTCGCATACAAACATCTCATTACATTTCCGTAATGACTGGACTTCCCACTAATTTCTTACGATCTTTGGAAAATACTGATCGTTGAATGTGTCCATGAACTATGCCCAAGTCCATGGAGTGTTGGGGTAGTCCTGCTCTCAAGTCCTGAATACAGATTGGGCGAGGCCACCAAGGGCTGGCCTCGCCCAATAGCTTGAAGGTTGCCCAGCGTACCTTCTCAACATCGGTGCACTGCAACTCCTCAAAGATTTTCTCCATTTCGTTGATCCATCCCTCAGCCTCTATGGGATCTGTTTGCCTCGAGAAAGTAGGTCTCTTCCTCCAAAACCCCGGGCTGATTTTTGGCCGCCAAAGAATCGTCTCACGATCCATTGCATGATCTGTTGGGCCATATTGGTGGCCAAAGCCGCCAATACTTGGTCAACATTTCCTCCTCCCCCTCTACCAGTTCCCAATGGATCTGCATTAGGACCCGTAGCCACTCCATCTCTCACTCGTGAGGTACCTACGTCCTCATGCACCTCATCCATCTGTTGTCTAGGCCTCTCGCCACCTCGCCTCGCCTCAACAGGTGGAGCCATGCTGATCTGTCATTGTTGAAGAACAATAACAATGGATCAGTATTGATTGTAAAAACAATCATGCCCTTAGTCCTAAGACTCTGAACCTAGAGCCAAGCTCTAATACCAACTGTGACGACCTGACTTTTCCAATCCTTAAAGGTATAGGAAAGGTCGGTTCATCAACTTATTGATTTCTCAATAAGCCGTAACAAACAGAAGCCGGCAGCATAAGCATAAGCATAAGTCAAAACAGAGGCATAGCAAAAATAAGCAAGAATAGAAGTTCAATCAAAAAATATATCACCCTGAGGAACCAGGAAGAACCACCGATGATGGCCAATCTAACACCTAAAATAGTGGTTCCTAATGATGGTTCCTCATGTGATATCCAAAAAGACAAAACAATGGCCTAGGGCCCAATATTCATTTAATTCTAAACCCAAAAGTACCAAAAGAACGAGTCTAGATCAAGGAAAGAATTCCTTTGCTGGAGTCTCCAATTCCTCGTCATGAATATAGTTGGAGTCATCCAGATCCAAATCTTGATCCCAAGTCGGTCCTCAACACTGACGATATAGTCGAGGTGAGCTAACATCGAAGCTCAATAGAGGAAGCATATCCATTTGTATTTTATTTCAAGTAAAGGTTTTTCAAAGACAAAATCGGATCAGATATGGTTTTCAAAAGATGCTTTAATGCCTAATTTCCAGTTCTAAAATCGAAAGCCAAAATATGATTCCAATAAGCTGATGTTTTGATGTTTTCAAATTCTGAATTAACATGCTTTTTGTCTTAAATTTATAACTTAAAAATAATCTCTCAAATTACATACTAGCATGAGAGCACGAGTATCATCGATGGGAAACCCTACTGACTATCGTCGTTCATGAACCCTTTTTCGAAAGTGCAACAAACCCCTATGTAATGAGGGCAACTTGCACCAAACTGAATTTTCCGTCAACGCGGTTGGTAGGATCTAGGGTTTCGTTCGTATGTGTCTCAAATCAAATGCAATGCTAAACATATCGTATGTTATGTAATTAATATATTTTTCGGATTTTCGGAGTTCTGATTCAAAGTTCACATTCAAAATGAAGTTGAAGTTCAAATTTCCGAGTTCTTATATCAAAGTTTGAGTTCTTAATCATGTCGGGTTTATCAAAATTGATTTCAATGCTTGCAACAAATAACCAAAATTTATAATATAATACAAATTAGGTTTAGGGTTCCCTACCTCGACTTAGTTCGATCCAAACACAAGCAAAGCAGTCCTCACTTTGGACTCCTATCACAAAACCTAATAATTAACACCTAAGGTGTTAATTAAGTCTAAAAGTCAACCAAAAGACTCCCAAAAGCAGGTTTCCAAAAGTTTCAAACAAACTAAAAAAATAGGGCAAAATTCGACTCTAATTTATATTCGATGGTCGAATTCCCAAAATTGCATCAGTATATAAAAGCCCAAATTGACCCTCAATTTCAAATTGGCCCCTCGAATTTCTCCAAGTCCTGCTTTGCAAAATTTGTCTTCTTACTATTTTTCTTCTCATTCAAAAATGTAACTTGTTATCTTCTCTACATTCACCATATTTTTACTCTAAGCAAGGCACAATTAATTAACTCAAAGGGGTTTAAAGCCTACCTCTTGAAGTTAGATCCTTTGGCTCTCGTTAAGCAGCCAAATTCAAGCAAGGAACAAACCACAAAGTTCAATTGGGCACCAAAGATCATTCCATCCCAAACCTTGCTATTAGAGCAAAGGCTAGCCCAGATCATTCACCAAACCGTCCACTCTCCCCTAGTCTTCCTTCCCAATATCTTAATCAAATCAAAAGTAAGACATAAGGCTTATCAATGGTTGAGATGGGGAGAGGGATTCTAACTCTCAAAGGATCTAAAGATCAAAACAAGGAGGCAAGGGTTGTTGGGAGTGCACTTCTCACGTGAGGAAGGAAGATCAAGCTTCTCCTTCACTCTCCTATTTTATAACCAAAATAGCAAACCACATAATATCTAGATCTTTGTGATTACAATTCTATCCACTTAACTTGAAACTATTTCCGGCGTTAAGCGCATATACTAGACTTAACGTGTATGTTACCAAAACAAAACTTCCACAAGCCTGCAACAAACAACCTTTGACCACAACTCCCACCATACCCTAAGCAACCCAAATAATTAGACTTCTCTAGTAAATTCTCCGGGCATGCTTACCGAGGTAAACGAAAAACAGGTCCAAATTATATGGGATATTACAGAAATAATGACCCGATCACCTACTACCAAGTTCCAAGCCGAATATGCTGAAGGGCTGCACATCTGACCGTCCATTTAAAATCTAGCGGTCATAAAATCATTTCGATATTTTATGTACTCTTAAATGGGAAATTTACACTTTTGGCCCTATAAGTTTGCGTATTTGCAAAAAGGCCCTAAGTTTCAATCTTTGCGAAATAGACCAGCTCTAAGCCAAGCCGTTTCCACATCAGCAACGACCTTTTCCATTATATATATGATTATTTTCCTTTATATTTCATTGTTTTCTATTGTCGCTTTTTCCAATCAAGACTGCACTGTAGCCCTATCAACAACAATCGAGCCTTTGGTAAGATCGTTTTTATATAGAACATTAGAAATTGGAAGATAACGAAACAAGAGAGTGATCCGCTACCTTGTATTAGTGTATCGCTATCTTATGCTAGCAACCGCTACCTTAAGATAGCGATACGCTAATTTAAGGTAGCAACCGCTATCTTATGTTAGCATATCGCTATTTTAAGATAGCGGATACACTAACAGTTAGGTTGTATGTTAATTATGATTTTTTTTATAACCTAATTTTTATTATTTAAGATGTTTTAAGTTGAAATAGATGTTCCCCTACTTTGCCATTTTGATGGGGTCCGTGTCGATGACAATACTTATAACGATAAACATCGTAGGATTGTCGCTATCACAGAGAAGATATCGTTTGATCATTTTAAGCAGAAAATGTGCAAGGTCAATAGGACTTGACCGAAAGAACATTCTATTAAACTAAAGGTTTCATTGTGTATAAAAGAGTTGGTGTTTGTTGAATTGTCGGACTCCGATGATCTTGCAAACTTATTCAGAGCATATCGTATTGGAGATGGTGTGATAAATATTTATATTGAGAAATCATTTGTCACTCTCGTCATAGAAATTTTATCGTCATTCGAAGTATTTCAACCGTTTCAAGAAACAAACATAGATCATAAAGAATGTGGGGTAAATGTCATATTAGGAGATAATGATGGTGTGGAACCAGAACATTCGATTGAAAATGAAGGAATACGGTTTGAAGAGGAGAACATCGTTGCACCGATAAGAGTCGACGATGATAGAAATATGAATATAAGATTTCACTCATACCGTAGGCCACTGGAGCAACCCTCTTCAGACATTTCAATGTGAGAAGACGATGAGGATCAAGGATATTGTCCTCAACTGAATCCGATGCATTATACATGTCAGTTTAACTTTGAATCGAACCATTAGATATAGGTTTTTCAGCAGCCTCAAAGATGTAAATAGGGGACACATCTTTAAAGCCTTTGAGAGACTCGACCAGGATCCTGATGAGGACTTTCTAAAACTCTGCTTGTTGTTCGTCCTCGCCACCGTCCTCTTTCCAAACACAAAATACACCCTCGAAAACCCCCACCTCGACCTCATTGATGATCTCTCCAATTTCAACGTATATCCATGGGGTCATTTCGCGTACCATCAACTTCTCATGTGGGTGGACAAAGAGAAGAGGATGAGATGTATAGCTCAGAAAGCAAACGCTTTGCAGGATTATAATATTTACGGCAGCATTATTGCCCTGCAGGTAATGTTGTCTCCCAGAATGTCCTATTTTATTTTCTACGAAACACTGACGATTACGAAAGTTATCAAATAATTATTTTATTTTTCTCAGATCTAGACATAGGAGATTAACGGCAGGTGCACCCTATCCAAGGTTACCGACGTCTGCTTCCCAAGGTAGTTGAAATGGGAAGAAAATGACAAAATAAGGAAACCGTATATCATGGACTTCGAGCATAAGGTAAATTCGATACGAACCGTTATTGCATCCAAGTATAAGCGTTGTCGCTATAATGTAGAAGCAATACTACTTCCACATGAAGTGGTAGCGCCTCTAACATGAGCACAATCACTTCAGATATGAAGCGATGGTGCCTCAAACACAAGTATAATCCCTTTTGAAGGAAGCAGTTATATTTTTCGAAATTCTTTATTAGTCGAAAATAATATGGAATATCTATCATCTTGTATGCCTTTCACATTTGAAAACTGGAGACCACATTTTTTGAAAGGACCCAGCTTGTGGTAGAAGTGGTATCGGGAACAGGGCAGAGACCTGTGGAAGCAGGTGAATGACAATCGGTCCCTCCCATTATTGTGCAGAGTAAGAAAATAGACATTGACGTTATTAGCGCGTCAGACGAGAAAGAGGAAGAAGAAGAAGAGCCCAAATCCCGTAAGTTTGCAAAATAGTGAATTGATAAAAAAAATGAAAGCAGTCTGTCGATTCAAGAATTGCAGAGTGTGAGAGGTCAACTAGAGAGTGGAGAAAAGGCTTCAATGATCTCAGTGTAAAGGTTCTCCAACTAGAACAAGAGAACTAGCAACTGAAGGGTCAGATCGCCATGATCTTGAAGGATCAGATTTCTATTCAGAATCAGTTTGCCCTTTTCTGGAATGAACAGACATCTCTGAAGGAGATTTTGAGCCAATTATCTAAGGTAGGCTTCTAAACTATGGTGGAGGAATGGTGAAATTGAAGAAATCCAACGTCGAAGCGTCGATGCTTTGGATGTGAAGCGCTAACGCCTTCACATGACGCATCTGAGCTTTGGAAATAAAGCGCAGATGCCTCCATAAAAGGCTCTGACACTTTTACACAAGGCGTTGACGCTTCTATATCCATGCATGAAGTGACAACGCCTTGACTATGATACGCCAACGCTTCGAATATGGAGCACAAATGCTTCTACATGTTAATTATTGATTAAATATTAACTGATATTCTTATCATATTGTAGTCCCGCAGTGTGGCGGGAAGTCCACTGGGGCGCTCTGGGGATCATCAGAGATTTGTCCCCTTATGCCAAAGGTCTGCCTCGGCCCGAAGCTAAGGCGACTTACATTGTCTGCCCGAAAGGAAGCGACTGCTCCGAGCCCCAACCCCACCCACTGCCCCAACCACAATCACAGCCCAAGCCCAAACTCGATCCCAAGCCTCAGCCCAAGCCGAAGCTCAAACCCCAGCCCAAGCCCCAACCACAACCACAACCCAAGCCCCATCCCCAGCCCAAGCCCAAACCCCAGCTCAAACCCCAGCCCAAGCTCAAACCCAAACCCCAGCCCGCGCCCAAGCCCAAACCACATTTAGATTCTGCACTTGCACCCCACCCAAACCCCATCCTCCTACTCCCTCTAAACCCGAAGCCCTTACCCAACCGAAATTCCTGCCTCCACCATAGTTCAAAATCCAAACTCCTATAAAGGAGAAACCCCCTCTCCAACCATAATCTCTGCCTCCATCATCACCACCACCGCCTATTGCGTCTCATGATTAAAGTCCTGAGATGCCCCTTACACAACCATTCACCGAAAAGAGGTCTTCGGTGCGAGAAGAAGGACAGGAGGATGAAGTCCCATTGATCTTCAGGAGAAGTGAGAGGAAGCGGGGCTAAAGTCCTCATAATTCCTCCCTCGCAAACTCACTTTAAAAGAAAGGGAGAGCTGATCTCCCTAACCCACAAAAAGAAGGCTAAAGCAGTGGGTTTACCGGCTGCTGATGCATCACTTCAGGTCTATATGAATGCTATTTGAGAAATGCCCAACAGAGAGAATGAGTAAGTATATTTCCTCCATACAACTTTTAGCATGCCTTTCGAAGAGTCAACGTATCATTGTCGAATCGTCATCACCTTTAGGTGAGAGTGTTAGCGCTTTGTATATTTAACATTAACGCGTCTACTTCGAAGCGCTAGAGACTGATCTACTTATGTCTTAATTTGAATGTAAGACTGTCATCTCGACCGTTGGATCCCGTCGTATTACCGTCGGGTTGAAGCACTGCCTGCGATCCAAATAGGAAATAAAAGACCCGGTAAGTATTAATCCCTATTCAGTCATTTGCTTCCCTGATTCCATATTGATATTTATACTTTCATATACAGATAATGACCGCATACTTTAGGGTCATGGATAAGTGGGAAGACATTGAGAAGAAGAGGAAGACTTTTTCGATGGCCGTCGTTGGACTCAACTGTATGATCACTGATTTTAGAGATTTCTAGGTGTACATTCAACAATGTGGAGAATACGCGCCCCCAACATGGCGGGATAGAGCAGATACTACGCTGACTTTTTTTTGGCGCATCATAGTACGCCGTCGTTGCAGCGTTTCGTCATGAATAAAAATTGCACCTTGAATGCAATGGATTGTGAAAAAAATTTCATTTTGATTCACATGTACAAGCCAGGACACTAGTGTTGGTACACGCTTTTTCTGGGTCCCTTTTGGTCCCCTGAAAGAGTGGCCCAATTTTGTCTCGAGTGGACTCTGGCAAAGGCGGTGATGGAGTAATGGATTAGGAAATGATAAATACTAAAATTAGAGAGGTAAATTTGGGACGAAAATACGTAGTTCATTGCAATCGCTAGCTGTAGATATTTATCGACGCTGTAACACGTCACTGATCATGCCTTTCGGGGTGGAGATATGGGTTGTTATCTTTATCGAATCACCGACCGGCCGATGTCAGCAGCACTGGGTCACCTTGTAGTTTAGTTAATTGCCTTTTCTTTTTTGCAATTTCTTTCTCTAGTTTATTGAGATTCTATTAGAGTTTAATTGATTTAGGTTTCCTAATTCTGTTAGGATTCTAATTGGTTTAAGTATCTTAATCTTATTAGAAATCTGATTAAATCTCCTAATCCTACTAAAAGTCTAATTAATTTTAATCTCCTAGTCTAATTGAAAGTCTAATTGATATCAGTTTCCTAATTTAATTAAAAGTCTAATTAATATTAGTTTCCTAATTTGATTAGAAGTCTAATTAATATTAGTTTCCTAATTTAATTAGAAGTCTAATTAATATTAGTTTCCTAATTTGATTAGAAGTCTAATTAATATTAGTCTCATAATTTTACTAGGAATGCGAACATGTTAATTCTACTGAAACTAATTTAAGAAACTAAAAATATATGCTACTTCTACAAGAATCTTAATTATACCACTTTTACTAATTTTGCGCAGAATCTAAAAAAAATGGGTTTTTGGCCCGCTATGCTAAGGAGGATCGGCCCCATTCCCGGGTACCCTCCGTAAGCTCCCTTGGGAAAATCGGGCGGCTAGGGTTTACTTTGAAAATATTATAGATTGAAAAATGAATTTTAGACTTTGTGAATTTACGGATTGAAAATCGAGGATTTTGAGAATCAAGCTAAAAATTAGAACTAAAATTCGAGAACTAAAATTTAAGTACTAGACCGTCATAATTGATCTAAGAATAATAACCTAAGATCTAAAACTAGAGTTTTAGAACTAAAATTGAAATTCTAAAACTGAGTTTAAGACTAAAATTAAGGACTGAAATTAAGGATTGGTTCTAGAAACTAAGAACTAGAACCGGGTAAGAAATAAAAAGAGAACTGGTCCTAAAAATTAAGAACTAGTAAAGAACTGGTTCTAGAGCCTAAGGACTAGAACCAGAGATAAAAAAAACTAAGATCTAAGACTAGAATTAAGACCTGAAAACTAGGACTTAAGGACTAGACTCTAAAACAAAAAATAACAATTAAGAACTAGAACTACGAGAATTACCTAAAGCCTCAGAGAGAATCTCGAAATCCTAAGCTCGGTAGAACGGACTTTGAAAACTCAAAGGATGATGTTGAAAATTGTGTGTTTAGGGTCGAGGTACGGGAGTCTATGTATAGGTATTTTACCAATTGAGCGCCTTGTGTGGTGCACTCAATTAGGCCGTGGAATTCAATTACGCGCGCTGCTTGGTGCGCTTAATCGAATTGTGCACCTGAAAATCGGTGCATAATCACTGCGAGTTCGACTCGAACTCAATGAGTGACCGCCTGACTTGCTCAGCCAGATATCCCAGTCCTAGTCTAACTGGACTCATTGCGTGCCCTGTTCAGTGCACTTAATCAATTAAGCGCTTTACTACAAGTGTTTAATAGGAGATTTCAAGCGGTCTGAGGAATTAGAGACGAGGTTGGCTTGGGAACCATTTACGCGCAGGTGGTTCGGCGCATAATCCGATTGTGCGCCCTGAATAGGGCGTGCAATCACATCTCAGGTGGTTTCTAGAAGGTCAAGGAATAGTCCAAAGTGGACCAATTGCATGCTGGTGGTTGAGCGCACAATCTGATTAAGCGCGCTTAACAAGGCGCGTAATAAGCCCTTAGGGCATTCCGCAAGCGACCAATTGCAAGCTATGGTTATAACACTCAATTGGATTGTGCACTCTTTTTAGGCTCGCAATTTGAAATCCGCCTGGGTTTAGGTCGGGTCCGAGCCACAGGCCTATTATTTCAGCCTGGGGTCTCAACCATGTACTATTTTTTTAGTGCATGGTCCCCATATGTGGGATCTATACCACAGAGCAATTGTTTCAGCCTGCATTCAACCATTTACTATTATTTTAGCACATGGTCCCCGTATCAGGGTCGTGGGGTCTAAGCCACAAAGCTATTATTTCAGCTTGCGTTCAGCCATATACTATTGTTTTAGCATATGGTCCCCAATTACAGTAATGGGATCTAAGCCATAAAGCTATTATTTCAGCCTGTGTTCAATCATATACTATTGTTTCAGTATATGGTCACCGTATTAGGGTTTTAAAACTTTCAAAGAAGGTAAGCCCTTTTCGAAAAGTCATGAGTGAGGTCAAAGGTTGGCCGAATAGATTTGTGTACTCCGAGGGGGCAAGATGGGAGTGTCTACAATTGGGCGCTTGTTGTGGCTACCCCCACAGCTCATAAAATCAACATCCTTGACCCCCTCCCAAATCGTCCTCCCAAAACTAAATTTGGCAAGGCGATAAAGACACTAGTAAGCTATGCTCGAATACTCTCAAAAGTAATGTTGGAATCATTTATGGCTCTTAGCGGAAGCATTACCGCGTTTAATATGGGGCGTAGTCGGTTTGACAATTGAGCATCACCGCTTTGACAATGGGGCATCAACGCTTTTGAAATAGGGTCCCATCGCTTCCAAACTGAGGCGTTAGTGCTTTAATATTTTGCTATCAGTGCTTTGGCAATGTTGCGTCAGCGCTTCCAAAATAGAGTGCCAATGCTTTGACATTTTCTATTAGCATTTTGGCAGTGGGGCATCAACGCTTTGACAATGGGGGGTCAATGCTTTTAAAATGAGGTGTCAGCGCTTTGACATTGGAGCATCAACGCTCTCTTATATTTTCTAAATGCACGTGTAACTGATATTTTACTTTTTCTTATTAACAGGCGCATTACCTCCCAGCCCTGTTTCATATGCACGGCGCCCCTGTTTCCATTTTTGACAAATGGCTTTGGGACAGTGAGGATGTCGTTGCGCCGAGCCAAACAAACGATTTTGGTTGCGGATTTTCATGATAAAATACATAGATTATTTAAGCAGGGAACTCCAGCTTGATTTCAAGTAGGAAGATATCGAAACTTTCAGAGCGGAGAATGGGCATGTCATCGGTACGCACCAGGAAGAAAATTGGGATGCTGGTGATGATGTGGAATCGCTTCTATAAATTTTCTGTTATACATAAATGTACTTTCACATTTGTTCATATACATAGCATTGTACTGAAGATTATATGTACATAGAGTTACTTATGTAGGATTGATATACAGCTGATTATATTACACGAGAAATTTTTAATCGCTACAAAAAATAAAACTATTAATAGCAGTTTTTAAACAAAAAACTACTACTATTAGTCCTGTCGCTACCAAAAACTTCCGCTAATAGTCTTGCCGCTACCAAAAAATGCCTTAATAACAAGTGCTGCTAAAACCCCTTATTTTTGTAATGAATACACGGGATTTATTCAAATGATATATTGTTAATCTGCCATTTCAATGCGCTGACGCATTTTGTAGATGCGGCAATGCCTGCATGATGAGAACAACTGAGATTGTATTCATATAAAGGAGAAAATATGTTTTATGTTCTCCCTCTTCATGAAATTATATGAAAGAGTTTGTATTCATATAAACTGAGACTAATTACAAAAATATATTGTACAAGAAGGGAGAGACAACCTAGGATAAAATTAGACAGACAAAGGAGAAAAGTTGTGCATCGCCTTCAAAATTTATCCCACCAAAAAGAGCGCCTCCTCCCGACTCCGGGATGTCATCAACTTGCCTTCTTCATTGAAGATGTGGAGATCGGGAGGGTAGGGGTAGGCGAAGATGGGGAAGAGAGTGGAGATTTAGGATGGGGTGTAGGGCAGGGGGCGGGGGGGGGGGGGGAGAGGGGGGTTGTGGTAGATGACTCAGAGTCGTCCAGAATGCATTCTTGTTCGCGCAACTTTCTCTCCTTCTTAGTCAAAATCGCTTGAAGTTCTACCTTTGAATCAATCTCCTTCTTTGCCATAAGAACAAACATCTCATACTTCTTCCTTTCGATAAGACGATCAATGGTTTACTTATATCGGACCAGTTGGGTTATTCTACCATGTTTAGAGAAAGGGGTTAAGGGTTAAGGGTTTTATTTAGAGTACCTTTATTTCCACCCACACTGAAACTCATTGATTGATGTGAATCTGATGATGCAGATCGTATTTCATTCCAATCTTTCACATAATAGATCTTGAGATCATGGGCGTGCCATTAGATGATATGTTTTTGATTTCATGTGGTACACATCCCAAAAAGTGGCCTTATTTGAGCATGGATACCATTTAAAACAGTCAATGGGATACGAGCAACCGCTATAATAAATAACATTAGAAAAGGCTACGCGAAAAGACAATACAGTCCACATTTTCAAAGTCCTCGAAATTCATAATAAACGAAACGTCGCTTACATCAAGAAGCGTCACCGCCCGTACTTGAAGCGATGACGCTTCGACAATCATATGACTGAAGCGTTGACGCTCCAATGAACAAGAGTCATGGGTAACATTAAACAACGGCTCGCTTCTTATCGGTATCTCAAAGTGACATTTTAAACCCTAGCTTTTTCCCTATAAAGCCACGTCCCGTCCCAAACTGTTCCCATTCCAAACCTATAGTCTTTCTTCGTCTCCTAGCCCTAACCTCATGGCAGAAAAACCAAACCATGACAAGCTAAGTAGAACGCTTGATCAAATCCTTGAAAAGCAAGGAGCGGAACTTCTTGCTGTAACAAAGAGATTAGAAAAGTTGAAGCGTCAGCGACCCATTCCAGATGCAAAATCGTCTACCAAGATCTCCCGTTGCCATAAACCTCATCTCAAACGGACCCATTTTTCTAACTTTCCACCTTCCCCCACTTCTTAACCATCTCACGAATCTCACCATCAAATTTTGCTTCCTCAGTGCGAGTTCATCTACGAGGACAGTGGGTTGGAAATTTACAATAAGAGGGAGCCATCTCACTTGACGGAGCCAAAAATTTGAAGACCCGAAGACCGATCTCTATCGTAAACTTTACCATGTCAGTCCTTGTCTAGATTTTTCTTAGGTGTATCTTTTATGTAACCAGCTTCTTAGGTAATCTGTGTAAATATTTCTTTCCATATTAATAAAAAATTTCTTTTTCTGTATAACACATTCTTTTGTGCAAATACTTTTCTTCTTGTTGTTGTTTCTTTGTAGCTATGCCAGACATGATTTCTCCCAAGTTTGGGGGGAGTTTATTGACTTTCTCTGCAGATCTCATGCCTAGTGCACTTAGCACCATGATAAATTTTTTGGTATCCCATGTTTTGTGCATAATGAGGACATTGTCCTATTTAAGTTTGGGGGGTACACACCTTCTGTATAGTTTTGCATATAAACTAAAGTTATCCCAAAAGTTACAAATTTGAAATGATGACGCTTCGAGTTAGAATCGACGACGCATCGAGTTAGAATTGACCATGCAAAAATTTTATCATGATGATAGTTTGATCTCAAAGCGATGGCGCGTCTACATGAAGCGAGCTAAATTTTATTTGATGTTATTATTATTTTCACTTCAGTGAGGACAGAAGTTCTCCAAATATGAGTGTAGTGTAATGACGGAATACAAACATCGCAGCCCTTAACCGAACCATTGTCCGTCGTACTCGGAATTCGTAATAAACGAAACCCCGCTTACATCAAGAAGCAACCTCTTCATTAACTGAAGCACCGACCCTTCAATTAAGGAGTGATGGCGCGTCTAAATGAAGCGCTCAGATTATTAGGGCTAGTGCTTCGAGATAGCAGCTTGATTGTTAGGGCTAGCTGAGGCGCTGCCGCTTCTAATAATAAGCGATATGCATCTCCGACTAGAACCAGAAAAGCAGTCATTGTATTAAAGTAAATTAGAAAAGTTGTTCGACATTCTCCCTCCTCACGAAATCAAGCGAAAGAAAGATATTGTATTAATTGATTACAAAGTCAAAAAATTGTACAAGACCCCAAAAAAAAAACCTAGGAAAAATCTACAGAGAGACATCAGCACAGCCGCCTGAGAAGCCATCATTTTAGGATAGACGACTCTCCCAAAATAATAGCATTTGACTATATTTAATCACATATGAAGATTATATTTCGTGTCAGTCTTATCCACTAAGGATATATAAATCATAAACTTTAAATCAGACGACCCATATTGCAATTTCACATGTCATATGTCCCTAAAATACAAAGTCTTTGTCTAACCTCAGTGCAATCACTTAACAAATGAGTGCAAGTAGTGGCTCCCTTGTTTATTTGAGGAAAAATGCATTTTTATTGGGATACGAATAGCCACTATAGTAATTTATGTTGGAAAAGATTGTGTGAAAAGAACACACAATCCACAATTTCAAACTCTTCAAAATTTGTAGTAAATGAAACGTCGATTACAGTCAAGAAGTGTCAGTGCCCTTGATTGAAGCGTGGATGCTTCAAATTGGAAGCGATGACACTTCAAAATTGAAGCGATGATGTTACAATTTAGAGGCGATGACGATTCGGGAAACGTCTTATTGAAGCGCTGACGCTTCTAATAATAAGCGTCATGGGTAACATCAAACCACGGTGCGTTCTTATCGTAATTCAAGAGCAGTTAGTGAAACATGGAGGGCCGATGCAATAAATATGAAGCCCAATGACTTACAAAATCGCTTCGGCGATAGTGCACCATGATGAATATAACAGTCTATTTAATGAAGTTGCATGACAAAATGTTATTTAAAGGGCATTATAGTGCTCAATTTTTTTCATATTCTGTTACTCATTGGATTATATGTTTCATCTTTCTCAGCCCAGACCGAAATGCGTTGTAACGGTTTGAGAATGAGCTACCAGCTAGCGAGCCATCGTATTATCAGTCTCTACGATGGTTCGGTTATAGATATCCCCGACGACAACGAGTTGGTTGTCATCTTGGACAACAACCATGTTGTTCCCCCTCCCCCTGAAAAATTTATCACCATTTCGGACGATGACAACCTTTCCGTTATGTTGCCGGTGGTGGGAGACCCAGAGCCACTTCTTCTCCAGGCTCCAGAGTTAGTGCTTCTTCTCCGGGCTCCGTAGCAGGTTCTTCTTCTTTCGCCTCCACTTCTTCCGCCTCCTCTTCTTCCTCTTTCACCCCAGCCACAACACCATCGCTACCATCTCCAACTCCACTTTCTCATCCACCACCACCAGCATAACACACTCCCCACAGCCGCTTACACCTCTACCTCCATTTCCGACACCATTTCCACCTCTATCTCCACAACCACAACCACCACCTCAAGCTCCCTTCATTCTATCTCCCTTCATTCTCTTTCCTTCTTCCCTCTCGGCTTCAACCTCCTCATCTCTACTGTGTTGGCGTATCTTTTGTGGTATGTTATCGACAGTGTAATCCTTGCTTATACGGACCCTTGCGATGACCTCATCAAGGGCTAAATCATGGTCCACTAGATCGTTCAATGAATTAGAATAATGTTCAATTTCATTATACCTATTTACGATAGAGGAAGACAGTGTATAGGAAGACTATAAAGAATGACAATATAAAGAAAGACGATGTATAAAAATAATTTTGATTTATAAATGAAATCTTTTTACATGATTATTAAATTCTTTTTACTTGATAAATAGTTATGAGTATATGAAAACGTCAATCCACATGAGTGCGTTCATGAAAAAGTTACATAGTCAATGGTGTAAGGTTGAATCGCACATGCTTCATACATGTAGTGGCTTCTTTTCGCTATAAAGTGTCATCACTCAAATGGGAAGCCACATCGCCTCACAAGCAAAGTGCCCACGCTTCAAAATATGAACCGTGGACGATTACTTCCTAAAATGCCGTTGCTTTTTTTATTTATTGCAATAAGCGATGGCGCTTCAACTTAGAAGCGATGACACTTCTACTTAAAAGCAATGACGCTTCGACATTCATCTTATTGAAGCACTGACGCTTCTGTGGAGCTATGTTGGACGTGAATTCTCCCAAGTTTGGGGGAAGTTATTAACTTTGTTTGCAAATCTTATGCCTGGTGCACTCGACACCATCATATATTTTAAAGGTTTGCTTTTGTTCTCCCTCTTCAAGGATAGAAAATCTAGGAAAAATGATATTGTATTCATATAATAGAACACTTTGTATAAAAAAGAAGAGAAAACCTAAGAAAAATCTACAAACAGACATCAACACAACCGACTGAGACGCCATCAAGGGGTTGTGGAGCCATCATTTTGGGGTAGACGACTCCCCTTCGATCGACATCGTAGTTCGGGCAATCGCCCCTAAAACTTGGCAGAAACATCTTCAATCACAGCCACTTTGGCTTCAATCTTGTCCTTCACCCTTTCAAATGCAAAAGCGCTTGTCAGGGTCACTCTTCCAAAGAGGCGTCGGCTCATGCGGCACCTAACGCCCGATGCGTTAAGTCAGCCTACCTCAACTCACAACTAAGCAACGTAATGCGGATTCCCAAGTATTACGAAGAGTATAATGCTTGTCCTACTCAAGCTTCACTTCAGCCTCTACGTTCGAACTTCGCCCTGCGAAGCAACGTAGCAAGTCAGGGACGATGACGACGACTAAGAATGTGATAGGCAGTAATAGGCATATATCGAGCTCCCTTTGGGCTAAAATCCGCACCTCGAAGGTGGTTGGAAACCACCAACGCGATAACCCTAGTACATGACGTAGCTAGGATGACCACGCACCAAACGTGGCTTGAATGCACACACATAAGCCCATGATACTAGTGCACGTATAGGGTCGGGGGACCCTAACTCATGTCCCCCTATATAAGGGTAAAACAATAATTCAGGCGAAATGGCGGGAGGACCTTAAACCCCTTGTTTTGACATACTATTCACCTCGCAACGCTCTACATCGCTAGCCTACCTGGCCATGTCGCGTCCATGTCTTCACCCTTCATCTGAACGTGTCGCAACGCCCTCGTGGCTTACGACCAATACACTTGGTGTCGCCCTTAGGGCCTTGACGCACCAGTGATACTCATGATGTAGGGAGGAAAAATGGCCCTATGACGGACCCGAATGGCCATGCCATGGCCCCTGTCACATCCTCCTCCACTCAAAATCATCAGCATCCTCGTTGACGCCAAGGCACTTCTTTGTAAGAACATGCTAAAACTGTACCTGCGCTTTCGCCTCACCTCAAGCCCGAAAACTATACATGTTGTATTGTTCATCAGCGCTTTCGCCTCACCTCAAGCCCCAAAACTATACATGTTGTATTGTTCATCGGCGCTTCCTCGTAACCTCAAGCCCCAAACTGTACATGCTATATTTTTCACCGGCGCTTCCGCCTCACCTCAAGCCCCAAATTGTACATGCTATATTGTTCACCAGCACTTCCGCCTCACCTCGAGCCCCAAACTATACATGGTTGGTGTCTAAGTCTTCCCACGACCCACGCCAACAAGACCGCAGTGTCTTGCTCTCTTCTCAATGGTTTGTCACCTTTAAGCCGACATTTTGAGGGCACTGCTTCGCTAGATGTGGTCCACCACATAAGAAGCAACCCTGCATCTTCTTCTATGTAGCCTCCTGCACACGATGTGATGCTCGTGGGCACTCTTTCAATATGGGTGGTCCCTCACATATGAAGCACTTCCTCACCTTCTTTGGCTTGACTGCCACTTTCTTCTTACCTCCAGCTTGCTTCTCACCTTTCTGTTCAAGTCCGCTCTCATGTGTCTTCCTTGCATCCTTTGTAGAGTTCTCAATCACTTCTGCATCGCGAGAGCCTTTGGATGTCTCAGACTTGAGTTTCTTGATTTGTGGTGTTAGCGCCTCAACTAGTATCGTAAGAAACAAACTCTTCAATACGCATATATATTCGCGTAATTCTCCCAAGGCCACCTTCATACCTCGCACTTCCATAGACAAGTATTCCACTTTCTGGGCCAACGCAGCATGGTTTTCCTCATCCTCATTCAACCTTTGTGTCATCTCCATCGGTCCCAATGTCTCTAACAGTTTACCTTGAATTTGCAACGAAGCTCCTTTTGCCTCCGCCATCTCAGTGGCTCTGATACCAAATGTCATGGGGTCACTCTTCCAGCAGTGTCAGCCCGTGCGGCACCTAACACCCGATGCGTTAAGTTAGCCTACCTCAACTCACAACTAAGCAACGTAATGTAGATTCCCAGGTATTACGAAGATTATAATGCTTGTCCTACTCAAGCTTCACTTCGGCCTCCACGTTCGGACTTCGCCCTGCGAAGCAACGCAGCAGGTCAGGGACGACGATGGCTGAGAATGCAATAGGTATATACCGAGCCCCCTTTGGGCTAAAACCTGAACCTCGAAGGTGGTTAGAAACCACCAACGCGATGTCCCTAGTACACAACATAACTAGGACGACCACGCACTAAGCGTGGCCCGGATGCACGCACATAAGCCCACGAGGCTAGTGCACGTGTAGGGTCGGGGGACCCTAACTCATTTCCTCCTATATAAGGGTAAAATAGTAATTTAGGCGAAATGGCGGGAGGACCTCAAACCCCTTGGTTTGACATACTTTACTATTCATCCTGCAATGCCTCGCATCTCTAGCCCACCTGGCCATGTCGCATCCGTGTCGCGATCGTGCCGCGCCTATGTCTTCACCCTTCATTCCAATGTGTCGCGACGCCCTCGTGGCCTACGACTAATACACTTGGTGTCGCCCTCGAGGCCTCGATGCACCAGTGATGCTCATGATATAGAGAGGGAAAATGGCCCTACGGCGGACTCGAATGGCCACACCGCGGCCCCCATCACATGTTGCTCCAAAATCTCCACCTTCTCAGTTTCAATTATACGACCGAGGAATTTGAAGGCTTGGCTAATCTCGAAGCTGAGTTGTTCTGCCCTGGTGAAGGGGGTTTGGTTTGGGGACGGAAGGAAAAAGAAAGGATATAGAGTGAAGATTAAATTAATGACATGCTAAAAGGTGTTTTTGTTGGAATACAAACAGCTGTTGCAATAAATAATGTTTATCAAGAGGATATTCACGTGCAGTATTCTTTCTGCCACATATTAATTGTAGCGTTGACACTTCAATTAATGGTCTTTAACAAGCAGCGCTGACGCTTCTAATAATAGGCGCCATGGGGAAAATCAAACAACAGCGCGCTTCAACGCATGAAAGAATACCATAGTCAACGTGCAGAAAGCGTGGAGTTGACCAAGACCTTTAGACTTGATAAATAGGTGTGAGTAATAAAAACGAAGATCCATGAGTATTTAACTCAACCAATCAACATGAGTGCATTCACGAAAAATTAACATAGTCAATGGTGTCATGTTGAATATCACGGGCTTCATACATGTAGCAGCTTCACTTCCTAAGCGACGCGTCAGTGCGTAGCGTACGAGTCGTCATCGTTATGAAGCGCATAGCATAAGGGTCATAAAAAATGAGGTGTTGATTGGAGCTTGCTATGTATATCTAATTAAGTCTTAAACTATTACAAGTGCACAATAAAAATTGTAGAGCTAGTATAGAATTATTCCCACGAAGACAGGTTTAGTATATTTAATTTAGTTTTATGAAAACTTATACTTATCTTTTAAGTTCATAAACTACTCGAGAAATATGAATAAAGAATTATCTCTTAATCTAAATTACAGAAAATAAATTATAAATCCTCCTACTTCAAATTATGGTTGTCAATCACAATCTTTAGCTATTTGATATTTATAAAATTAAACAGTACTGTTACACCACATATCAAGTTTCCTAGCATTGGACGTCAATCAATACTAAAATCCTATTAATACAGATTTAATCTAATCTACAATCTCTTAAAACTTGGGCGGCAATCTAATTCTAGAAAATTGAATATGGAAAAATAAAATTGTTATGCTAATCTGCAAACTTCAACCTGACTCGTGAATTCAAATTAAATCTGGAGATGTTTACAAAGCAGGAAATCGCATAAAAATAAATCTAAACTAGAAAGCAATAAAACTATATCTTTCACTCCTCAATCACAGTCATCAATTTCTTCTGAGAAATTACAGATATCTACTCTAATCTTCAGCTCCCAATCACAGGCGTCAATTGCTCTTGAGAACCTTGGATATCTAATTTATAAAGCAATAAAAATCTACTCTAAGTTAATCGGAAGAAAATCCAACCTCAATTGTCAATTGATGATGAGAATTTCTTCGATGCTTATTCCTATACCGAGCCCTCTTATTTATAGATCATAAGTGGTCAGTTTACAAAGATCTAATTCTAATAAAAGAAACTACTAAAAATAAAAATATCCTATTATAACTCTAACTCCTAATTTTATTCTTCCTTGCTTCGACTAGTTGATATGCTTTTGGATCTTCTCCTTTATTTCAGCAATAGAGTCCTTTAAGAATCTTTTTTGTCAATCTGCTCAAATCCTTGATTGGCCAGACTTCTAATCATAGAAGGCTTCTAAAGATATGCATGGTGGTATTCATTCTCACATGACCAGCAATAGTAGAAGGCTTCAATTTTGGGAAATCGTAAATCACGATTTCTCCTTCTAGCACAGCTTTCTCTAAGGACGATTTTCCACTTACGATTGATCACTTTCTTCTTTTGTCGTACTCTTTTGAGCATCTCTTCTGAAAAATCGTAGATTACAATTTCTTATTTCTTTTCTCTTGCAGCGTTCTTCTTAATCGTAAATTATGACTTTTCACTTCTCAGTAGGCAAAGAATTATCCTTTTGCATTCCATCATCTTTTTATTACTTTATGAGTTCATTTTGATGAATATTAACACTTTAGTTATTTTTTTTGGTTTTCCTTAATATCTGCATATCGTTAACTCGTTAGTAGCAAACTGAGGTCTAGCATCACTAAGTTAAGGGTGATAAATTGGTAAATTATGTGACTAATTAGGCACCCACGCTTCAAAAATGAAGCAACCATGCTTCATTTTTCTAGTGTTGTCGCTTCCTTTCGAAAGCGTCATGGCTTCTCGTATGAGGCATCGTCACTTATGAAGCGTCATAAACCATTGAAAAAGAAGCGCCAATACGAGGCGCTTACGCTTTGAATGTGTAGTGCCTGCGCATTCTACAGGAAGCTATTGCGCTATTCATAAAATTGATTCACTGTCAATTTGTGATATCGTACTTTCCATCATCCCCTGTTTTGTTGGGCTATATCCAACGGTAGCAGCTATCATCCTGACCCTCTTTAGTGAGCAAGTTATGATTTTATGACCCAACTCATCACAGCCCTTACAGTGGTGTCTCTTTTTGTTTGATTGTTCAAAACCAACCTCCATTATAAACTTCATTCTATCATTATTGTTTGGCCTACGTTTGGTAGCACATCGTATTGGATCACGTACTATAATACTGGCATGCTCTTGTAATGAAATTCCATCGCTTGCCTGAGAGGAGCCACCCGGAGAGGCCGCGATGCTAGTGCGTCTTCCATTGTCCTCTTCCTTTCTAATGGCCTCTATGCCTTCGAATAGTTTCATCATCCCTTTCAACGTGTAATCCACCAAGTGATTCGATTCTATCCCCAACTGAATTAACTTCAGTCCAACTTCTCTCAGCTTTCATATTTTCATCGTAGATACATAATTAGAATCCTCTTTCTCATCAACCCCAAACATATAGTATTGTATCTAGGATCTTTCCTCCATCGAAGTAGAATGTGCTTAGAAGGAATTTGGTCTACCTCTTCTTTGAAGTAAACATGGAAAATGTGAGAACAAAACAAATCCTCTGTCTCGAAGTGCTTATAATTACAAGTAGTCGTGTCATCTCTACATTCGAAACCAACTTTGAATGTTCGACCGCTATCCTCGGTGCCATCCCCACTACTTTTACTCACTTGGTATACAATAATCGCCCGACTTCCTCTTCGACCACCTTTTGAGACTTAAAAGAGACAAACTTTCAGAACTCAGAGTGGAATCTATCGAACATGGTTCTTGTATATACAACAGCGACATGACTCTCGATTGAATTTCCGACCAAGAGCTTCAGTGCCATAGACATTGATACGAGATCCTCCGTATTTTCTTTGTTGCGACAAGATTGGACGGCAAGATCGTATTTCTTGACAAATTCTGTCAAACTCGTTTGGGCATTGATATAGGTATCGAAGAAAGAATTTATACTTTTTCCGCATTGCGTAGTGATCATGCCGACCCAAAGGTATCACTCAAGTAACATGGAATCAATTTCCTTCTAAGACTGTATATTTGTTTGAACCAAATATTATCTTGCAATTGAAACTCCTTGACGAGTTCTACCCCTCTCTTTTCGAAATCATTAACCGTTTAACTGAACCCGCACTGATTGTACTTTTTTCCAAAATTCTCAAACTTCACCTTCAACTAAGAGAGATGGCTCAATTTATTTCTCCCTATGTGCCATATGCAAAGGCGATATGCAGTCCCCGAAAAACTTCAGATATGACCTTGCTCTTCTCGTTGCATTGATCAGTGATGATTGCATTAGGTTTCTTATGACCCATGCACTTCAACCACATGTTAAACAATCAAATGAATGTCTCCTCCGTCTCATCCGTGAATAACGCACATATAAAAAGAGTCGTTTGCCAATAATGGTTGACCCCCGTGAATGGGGGAAAATGTTGCAGCAATTTCTTTGTTTTGTAAGTGGTGTCGAATACCACCACATCACTGAATTATTTATACGCCATCTGTGACCTGTAATCAACCCAAAATATACTACGCATATGATATTCTTCCTCTAGTTCAACTTTAAAGAATAAATCATCTCCTTTATTCTGCCTATCAATGAAGGATTTGATCACATTCATGCATATCAGATGGATGTTACTCTCCTTTTTCACCTTCATTAGGTAATCCCGAGTTTGTTGAGGGCCTACCGTCACCCTAACCTCTTCATCCAAACTCGACAAAATAATAGAAATCTTGGAAGGAGAAATTATGTCATCAAATATTTCTATCAACGATTTACTTGCCCCGGTCATCTCATTATGTGATCGTAGTTCCTTCACCTCTGTAAGTGTATAAAATTGATGATTATGCTTCCATTACCTCCTACAACTTTTGGTCATCGATCCTAATCTTCAACCTTGCCTCACATCTGCATCTGTTATCTCTTGAACACTTTATATCTTTGTGTATTTTGCGCTTGTCATGCTGCTTGAACCCTTCAAATGAATATATATTTTTTCTCTTCATAATCTCCCCCTTTCTGAATTTGTAAGTGCAACTTTTTCTAACGCTGAAACCAATTTTCTTGGCATAAAAATTATAGAAGTTATATGCTTCGTCTTCAAATTTAAATTTCAAGTCGATATGTGGCTTTCATTTCTCATTGGTATTCTCGGACCCTGCACAATCATCCAACATTTCCATATCACTATTGCAACCAAGTGAAACTTATTCTAGAGAAACCGTCTCAGGGGTGAGATTTAAATCAACAACACCTACATTGAATCCTCCAATGGAGTCTATTACAAACCCTACATCAGACGAAAATCAAATCAGCTATGAAGTCCACGAGAACGATTCATAATGAAATGATGACCTAGCCATAAAAAGTGTCAACGCTTCAATATGGAAGTGATGACACTTCTTAGTCGTAGCGCCGTCGCTTCTATGTTCAAGCGTGGTTGCTTCCTATCGCTTCATATATGAAGCGTGTGCTTTTATGTCTATTATAATTTTATGATCTTCACCTTGTAAATAAGTGAAAAAATTAATCAACTACGAGCATATAAGTAAACCGCTTCACATACGAAGCGATGTCGGAAACTATTGCGAAGCGCTGCCGCCCGGGCGGATCTATAACATATATATGTTATAGTTTATAATTTTATAATCTGTAAGCTGAAAATAATACACATAAATGCCCAAACTTATCTCAAATGTCACTCTTCTACGCTTCTATCAAGCTCTAACTCTATGAGAAAAGTGAAATATGTCTCTTCTGTGCTTGTATCCATTACAAACTCCTGAAAGAAAGATAAATATACCTCTTTTGTGCTTTTATCCAGTATGAGCTCCAGAAAGAAAGAAAAATATATCTCTTTTGCGCTTCTATCTAGTATGAATTCCAGAAAAAATAAAAAGTTGTCTCTTCTGCGCTTCTATCAAGTACGAACTCCTTTTTAATAATAGAAAGTTGTCTCTTCTGCGCATCTATCCAGTAAGAGAGAGAAAGTTGTGCGCTTCTATAACATCAGAACTCTAGTGAGAGAGAGAGTTTAGTGTGCGCTCCTTAGAGAGAGAGAGAGAGAGAGAGAGAGAGAGAGAGAGTTGTGGGCTTTTGCGCTTCTAATCAGTTCTTCATCCATTGATAGATTAACTGTGCAGAAAACCGTAAGCGACAAAGAAGAAATAGAAACGAGGGAGAAAAAGAATTTGAAGAGAGGGAAAGAGAATGAACTCATACAATTTTTAAATTGTTTTACCGTCTTATCTCCTTGGGGACAACGCTTTCGTCTTCCGACAGGTTTAACATTCAGTACATACCTACTGCCTACTTTACCTATTACTGACACTAGGAAAAGTCCGCTATAACTAACTCAGGTTAGTGTAAAAACACTTTCATGTGTCCGCTCCCTGTTGGAGGAGCGTAGAGAAATCTTTAAGCTTGAGCACATTTTTCCCTTTGATATATATATATATATATATATATTTTGTTAACCCTCCACTAATTACTGTTTTTGTTTCCCATCTTTTGGGAAACAGATCTTGAGATTATCTAATGACAGTCAGTTTTGATTTAATGTGACACACATTTCAAAGAAGTGACCTGAAGCCCGTGGCACACATAATGTTCACAGGTAAAACGTGTGATGATATTATGATGATCTCAAGAGCGGTTTGTGTGAAAGATTGGAACGAAAATAATCTCCACCGTCGGATTCAAATCACGCAACGGTGTTTCAGCTATAAATAATGGTGATATTCAGTATTTTGGTGGGGGTTAGTAGTAGCCCCCTATATATACTACCAGTTGGATGTTGTTAATTTTCCCGAAGAAAGAAAGGGAAAGAAGGAAAAGAATGGAAGGGGGGATTGAGAAATTGGGGAATTTTCTACGGGAAAACTCGCTAAAATTGATCTTCAAATCCCGGCGAAGGGAGGAAGAAGACATCCAAAACCCAATCCCCCAACTCTCTCCCATCGCCAATTCCGTCCTCGCTCGCTGTTCCAGGTTTTTATTTTTATTTTTTTATTTATTCATTTATTTTTTACCTATTTCTTTTCCCAATTACCATCTCTTTAGCTCTAGATTGGTTTTAAAAAAATCAACAAGAATATATATTATTTCCAAAAGATTGGGGTAGAGATTCATTACTTTCGTTTTTTTTTTATTTTAAAAAACATTTTCGACTTCAAATTTTTGTTTGATGTAGAAAGATTAGGAATTAATTTGCCTACAGTTTTCGTGTTGCATGATTTTTCTAAAATTAAACACCAAAAAAGTGTTTAAATGATTTTTCGAAAATTAAACACGATCTCTGTCATCTAATTCAACACAGTCAAAGCCCATCATCTGATTCAATGTTTGACTGTGTTGAATCAGATGATAAAGATCGTCTATGAGATAGAAAAAGGGTTGCTGACCTACTTGGAACTCCCAATGTCGATTATACTGATTGTGATCCAAAGTTACAAACTAGCTTTATTTTAGAAAAAGATCAGTTGCATGAGAAGTTAGCAAAGAGTTTCTCATCTATCCGGAATCTAGTGTTATCTAAACCTCAATTTTAGAAAAGATCAGCCAATTTCATCGCTTATTGACTGTCTTCCCCGCAATGTTGGCTCTGCCATTGACTGGGTTGATTCTTTTTTCAAGAAAATTAGAGTTTGGACTCTTTACTCAAAGCCTGGCTGAATTGAACCATTCATCCAGGCTCCGTATTTTACACTAATATTTTTCAACTTAATGCAACAGGGAAGTTTTGGCGATGGGCATGAATCATATTTAGGGCTATTTTGTGTTTCTTACGTGATAGATATAAATATAAATTATTGAAAAGGTAGAACACTTGTGATTCTTACAAATGAACCTGATTTCTTAGATTTCTTCAAGGATTTAAAAATTTATTATTAAGCATTGAGTTAATGGGGTGTAAAGCTTGTTTTAGGGGGGTTAAAATGCATGTCTATTGTAATGACGTAAATTTAACCCGAGGCATGACTGGCATAGCTGGATGAATCTACATCCAGTATTGTCATAAGTGATCGCTTAAGCAATCCTGAGCAGCCAAATCGCATAAGCCATCTTGACTTATGCGATGCAGGAGACTAAGCGATCGCTTAAGCAATGTTTTATGGCTTATACGATCGCAAACTCAGTATGTGTTAGCATAATGCTCCAATGGTCATAAATATGACCATTTGAGCACTTTGTTAATTTTTTTTTTCTTTTTTGATGTCCCATTACCTCTATAAAAGGGTGTGTTGGGTCCTATACTCTTCACAAAACTATTTTGGTTCATTCTCCCTCTCTAATCTCCATTCTAGACTCTCAATTTCCTCATATTAGTATGTATGGCATTTTTTTAAAATATAAGGATGTATATTTTTTTTCTTTTTTTTTTGTCATTGATTCATTTTTGTTAGTGTTACTTTAGTTGTTAGACTTAGATACCTCTTATTATGTAATTTTTTTTTTGTTTTCTAATTTATAAAAAAAATAAAATATTAAGCCATGGTTTAAGCGATTAAGCAATTTTGCTTAAGCGAAATGTAGTCAAATGGCTTAGCATGGCTTAAGCGATTTGACAACATTGCCTACATCATTACTAATGATCTAGATTTCTTCATGTAGCTCTTTAAAAGACATCAATAGTAGGGCTCTACTTGGGTTGGTTGACCCGATACCTGACCCCTCCCCACCCCACCCAATCTTTTTTACCAGGTCGGCCGCACAAACTTTATCTTTCGAGTCAAGTCGGGCATGAAGCATCCAACCAAACTTTTGGGTCAGGTCAGGTTGTCCTGATCTTTAATATATAAAATACAAGGGGATTAGGGGGGTTTAAGGGTATTTTGAACCGGGTTGGGTCCCATCAGGTCAGGTCAAATTTTCAGGTCTGGTCAGGCATATATCCTTGACCATCCTGCTGGGTCGGGTCGGGTAGGGGTGCGCCATCGCATCAGGTCGGGTGAGATGTATACCGTTGACCCGTCGGGCAGCCAAAATCGGAGCCGTTGGTAGCCCTAATCCGCAGTAATAATTCACAATTTACAGATGTGTTTTTTTCACAATTTTGACCCATTTTTTCCATTTTTTGGAGCAGTTTTGTCCCAACCAGGTAAGGACTATTTTCAAATCCCAATAGTTATTTCAAACTTTTTCAGTTGTTCTTGAACCATTGGAAATCCTGACGAGATCTCATGTGTATGAAAAGAAACAAGAATTGAACTTCTTGTGGTTTTCAATTCTTACAAAGTTTACTATCTTCTTCCTCATACTTGGGCATAAAATTTTTGTGTTTGGACTCAGAGACTTTCTCTGGTAGTGCAAAATTAGAACAGGATAACAGAAGGACCTGACTTCATTGTGACTGGGAACATGTTTGCCAATATCTGCATCTGCTATCGTAGTTTACACTGGAAGGGAGCAAATAACATTTAAGACATGGTCAAATTCAATGTGACTTGAAGAACAGATCTCTTTTTGTTAGTTTTCTCTTATTTCACTTTACATCATATTTTTTTCCGACATTAAATTCATGAAAATATTTAGTTACTAATTAGTAGTTGATGTAGTTTGGTGACGAAAACTGACATTTGGAATTGATCAGTTCATCATAAAGTAACTTTTATTTTTAATCATATTTCTTTAATATATCCTTGGGTAAAAAATTTAATCTGTAAAAGCTAGAGCTGCAGACCCTTTTTGTTCAATTTTTTCATAACACTGTCACAATCATACTTCCACAGTTACTGTTAATTGGCTGCAAATATAATTTTGATGATTATATAATGGATGATGTGGTGTGGTGTGTGAATCATTGATTGTTAATCATCATTCTGAATAGATTCAAAATTACATATTCGAGCCTTAATTTCCTTTTCCCTAGATACCTATGTATGTACTATCTAGGGAAACAACTGTAAAATATCATAGGTACCTATGCACATATTATTTAGAGGAAATAACTAATGTTATTGATATTATAATTTTTTTTCCCTGTTGAGTGATGGAAATTTTTGTTCAAGTAATAAACGCGGTTGAATTAATATTTTGGTACTGTTAATGCTTTATGCTTGCCTTGCTACTGCAATTTTTTTTTGTCAATATTCATCACCAGTTTTGTGTTAGGCTGCTACCCATTCATGTGCTCATTCATGCATTTTCAGGATCCTTTCACTCCCAACAGAAGAATTGCAGAGACGTTTTGAAACTGAGTTGCCCGACCTTGTTAAGCCTCCATCGAATTATGCTAGAAATCTTTTAGAGTATTGCTCGTACCAAGCACTTCAAGCATCTCAGGGATCCGGTTATTTGTCTGACAAGAAATTCCGTCGCTTAACATATGATATGATGCTTGCATGGGAAGACCCTGGTATGGGGAGTGAATCCTTACACAAAGTGAGATACCTGATCATCATGTTCTTCTAAATTTTGGTAGGCAAGATCGCTAGATTGTTACTCAACATTTTATACCATAGGATGCTCGAGGTCTTTTATTTTTTGGTTTTAATGAGGAGGCCTCTTTTTCGATCATAGGAAACTGATTCTCCTAATAATAGAGAAATTGAGGATGAGGATGGAGGATCACTATTTTATTCGAATTCCATGAACATGGCTGTCCAGGTCGGTCAATACCTCATTGGTTTTCTTTGTTTTGGAGTAAAATGCAAAACATTTTGACTTTCTTAGCAAGCTCTTCTTTGTGTAAAAACCAATGTTACCTGATTCGAGGGTTCGCTCGGTTCGAATTATTTGTAATTCGAGATTCGTTACATCCAAGCGAAGTCGATTTGCTATGGTAGGATGAGTTTTAAATAAAAAATAAAAGATATTTTGACAAAATTTAATTTAGTTATTAATATGTGCAAGTTTTAGTCTCACAATATTTAAAAATAAATAGGCTTGTTGTACGCAGTTGAGTCTTGTAACCGTCAAAATTTGTCAAAATTTTTAATGGAAAAGGGAAAAATCATTATGTGGATGGTGAGTTCGCTGAGGATGAGCGAAGCAGGGCGAATTGAATTGCGAACCGGTTTGGCTGAACTAGTTCGCAAGTCGCGGGGTTACCTAATTAGGTAACCCTGGTAAAAACAGTTGATGGTCCATGTTATTGTTGCATGGATTTCAATATCTAGTTCATTATTCTTTTTTCTTCTCCAGGTTGATGATAAGAAAACTGTTGGGCCGGAGGCTTTTGCACGAATAGCTCCTGCTTGTCCTACCATAGCAGATGTAATTACCGTTCACAATCTTTTTGATGCGCTTACTAGCTCTTCAGGTGGCCAACTCCACTTTCTCATATATGACAAGTACCTTGGAAGCCTCAACAAGTATGCATCTTTTGAGCCTTTATATGTTTTCATAATTTAATTTTTCCCTCACTTGATATTTTTTGTTATATCAGACATGAAATGAGAATGTGGATGCTATACTTGCAATAAATTAATTATATTTCTAATTGAAAGTCTTGAATAAGAGGAGAGAAAGGACAACAGAGTATGCCCCATATGTGAAGGTAAATTGATATGTAAATTAAACCTTGAATTATAAGAGATAAATTATTTCACAGAAGAAAACACATGAAAGTGCCTGACGATGTTCAAGAATGCATCAAGGCTACCCAAACATGGCAACTTCAAAACTGAACTCGGGTAACTGGTAAGTACACTTAGCTGTCTTATCCATAATATTGTATCAACTGTTCCATATTTATTAAAAAAAGAATGATTATATTTAGCAAAATTTCAGACAATCCTAAGTGGTTTGTTAGTTTATGAAAAAGAGAGCTGCCATCACCTTAGGTAATGATCTTAAGCAGGCAGAATTTGAAGATCAGACAGGCTAACAAATAGGTGACAGCCCATGAAAAGCCATAAAAGAAAGTATTACTTGTTACAAGTGACGACTGATTCACTCCCTTATGAGCAAATGAATCAGCCATTCTTAAGCCTCGTGGTGTATATACAAAAAACAAGATAGTCCTGAATTAAAGATCCTTAACCTTCTTCACTCATCTGTCCAATCTTCTTATTTATTTTTTCCCTTTCTCCCCCCTGAGCATATATGAATCATTTATTATAAGTCATCTGGCTAGTCTCCATGTATGAGAATCCCAATTTTTAGTCCATTTGATGACATTTAGCGAGTCCCCTTTTGTGATGCAAGGGCTCAAAAATTGATTGATGCCACAATATCCGCATTCCCTTTAGAAGTGCCTGGATTTGAGCCTTTGAAGAGCCACAAATGCTTAACATGCTGGAACTTAGTTACTGGAAGCGATAGGAAGCATGTAGTAGGTTGAGAGTGGGAGTGTCATCTAAAGCTTCAAATTAAGCTATTTTATGATTTAAGTTAAGGCCTATCAACTTCCAAGGAAGATGGCAAGACAACAGGAAAGACAAGAGGGTGAGCGATTTGGAAGATCCAGCCTGCAATTTGTGGATAGAAGGGCTAGCGAGCGATGTGGAAGACACAGCAGGCAATCCGTGGAAAAACAAGGTGGTGAGCGTGGCAGAAGATACAATAGACATGATGTGGACCATTTCGGATGTCGGAGATCAACGGAGAGATCGATACTCACTACGGTTCGTGAAGGAGACTGGGTTTGCAAACGGTGCAACAACCTTAACTTCAAGAGAAGGATGGTTCGCCATAGAAGGAGATGTGGGGCACATTGGAGCAGTGGGACCACCGTTAGGAACTGTGTCAACATCCCTTCCCTATCCTGGTTTTCGGAGCCAGCAGTGAAGTCTTTCACCAAGCAGCAGATGAAAGACCTCAATGATGGGTGGTCTATTGCTGGTAAGAAATACCTTAAGGCTGAGCGTCTATGGAGAAAGCGAAATAGTGAGAAAGAGCAACCAAAGATTCGCCAAAACAGAGGTCAACCTGCCATGAGGGCTCCACAGTCCACAACAAAAGGAAATGCGGGCCCCAGTTCCCCTGCCAAATGGCGATGCCAAAAGCTTGGTTACTCCTCATCGTTCACAGTTTAATATTGAGATATTGCCTACTAATACCGTTTTGGATTCACATTTATGAGTGGTTGCAGATGTTATTAATGGAAATCCCTCTTTCATTAATATTAGAAACGAAGTACTTGCACTTACAACAGGGGCCCCTAATGGCCAAAGCAAATACACATCTCTAAGCCCCAAACAAAACACCTCCTCCTTTGCTTGAGGATGGTGATGAAGGTAGAGTGGAGGAGATTGTGAAGTTGGGCCTCTGCTGCTGGGGGAGCTACACTCTACGATCGTTAGGTGGGAGGAAGTCGACATCCAATCTTCCATCAGGGTAGCCAAGGGAGTGGGGAGGTGTATACCAAGGGGGGATATGTCTTGGTTGGTGGGAGATCGTACCGGTGCGACGTGAAAGTGGAGAGGTCGGAACGAATAGTCTGTCGTGACGATGACGAAGTAGGCACTGCGGTAGTCTGGTCCGTCCATATACAAATTCGTCGAGTAGTGGGGTAATTGATCAAGGCTAATTAGTTACACATTTTAGCCCCCAAACTTGTATTGCTACGGCTTAGAGTAGGTTAGGAGTAGGATATTAGTGCGTTTGCGTGCTTGTAGGAAATAAATTCCCAAGGAGCAGAATAGAGGAAGATCTGCTGCAAGAGTGCTTAGAAGAAGCTGGAACTGATATGGGTTGCTGGAGCGACTTTGCTTCTCGCTCGAGCGAGAAGTGTTAGCAAAAGGCACTAAAATTCTCGGGAAGAAGTCGCTCAAGCGACTTTGGTTCTCGCTCGAGCCGCCTATCGCGATTTGAATTATTGTTGACAAATGTTTACTTTTTCGGAGAAGCACTAACTAAAGCATATAATAGCAGTTGAAAAGGAGAAAATGAGGACTTCTTGGGAGGCGGAGGCTGAAAAAGAGAGCATAGAAACCCTAACTCTTGGAGAGGAAGGTTGGAAGAGATGGAGCATTCTACCATCGTGGAAACCTCTGTTATGCGTGGCTAAACCCACACTCTAGGGGAGTAACGAAGCGTAGCTTCGTGTCGAGGGTTTGTAGTTGCTTGTGGTTATGATTGTAAAAGTTGCACTACTTTGACCTTTAATGGAATCAATTCTTGTAGGCTGTTATTCACTTTTATCCTTGCTCTGATACTTCTTGTAGAAATAAGAGTGAAGATAGATATTTTTTGATTAATTTTAAATCTGCGATCTAGGATTAACCTTTGTGCAACAAGTGTGTATGTTTCTTAATGCCGTGTGATTAAGATGCGACTAGCTGAGAAAGTATAGATCATCATTAATTAATGAATCATGTAAAATCAGTAGTCCCATATTATGAGCAAGGAATTAAATGATCTCGAAATCTGAGCAGAGCTTGTAGCTCTATGAAGGATATTTCTTTCATAAATCAAATCAAGCAAACTTGAACCCGACTCACGAAAGCGACGTGGAGTTACGAAACCCTTGATTGTTTCTCTAATTGCAACCCAAGATTTCGCTAATTAGTTTATGAGTTTTCCTTTCATAATAACTTTATCTTTCATGATAGACCTTGCTTTAGAAAGTAACAATCAATTAGTTATGATCTCATACCAATCCCTGTGGAATCGACACCTGGACTCAAGTGTCATGCTATACGTTAAGTCACTTGCTAGGGTTTAAGAGATCAAACCAAAAATATCGATCAAATTTTGGTGCCGCTGTTGGGGATTGGCAACAGAAACTACCTAGTTGGTAGTTATCTTTCTGTGGATAGTTTAGTTAGGTTTTTTTTTTCGTTATCATTTTGTCTTTATATTTTCTTTCTTGTGTTATTGCAGATTAAAGAAACCAACCACACACTCTGATTTGAAAGCGCCTGAAGCTTCGACAACCCACGACGGTTTGATTTCTTTTAATCATTTGTGAGTCATATAATTCCATCGTTATCTGTGTGTAGTGTTAGATTAGGTTAGGAAGTTTTAGTAGTGTTTGCTTGTGTATGCGAGGGAGACTTTCACAATTTCCCCGCATTGAACCCCTCGACCTCGAACCTGAGCGAACTCTCCTTGTGAATCAGACAATTGCACGTCTTTTGGCTGATAACTAAGTCAACCCATTCCCATAATGACTGAAGGAGGTGCAGGACCCAGAGAGGAACCACTCCCTCCTTTACGATCTTACTATGCACCAACAACATGTCTCACCATGTTGTATCCAACTGTCCACCATGAGGAATCATCAATTTGAAATTAAGCCATCGACAATTCAGATGTTGCCATCATTTCATGGGCTTGCAAATGGAAACCCATATAAGCATTTGGATGATCTTATGGAGGTTTTCATCACCATTAAGTTACAATATCTCAAGGATGATGCGGTATGGCTAGACTTTTCCCATTCTCTCTCAAGGATAAAGCAAAGCATTGGATCCATTCCTTGCCAATAGGATCAATCACTACTTGGCACAAATGCACAAGAAATTTTTGAAAAAATACTACTCTATTGGCAAAACCAATCAAATGAGAAAAGCCATCATTTCTTTCACTCAACACCATGGAGAACAATTTCATGAGTAAAATAATACTAGAACTGACTCGTCAGTGTCCACATCACGCTGTACCGCGGGGGGCAGTTGGTATAAACTTTTTATGACAAGCTCTCAAAGAGGAACCACCAAATGGTGGATGCATCATGTGGAGGCACCTTTTTGATCAAGAATCAAGATGAGGTTTGACAATTATTTGAGCATTTAAGCGAAAATTCACTCCAACATGCAGCAACAAGTTGTTGTGATGTAGGGACATCCGGCCCTACCATTGCCTCCCGCAAGGGAAATGCGATTGAGGTTAATCAAATTGAATTATCTAATAAGCTTTACTCGTTGACAAAACGGTTTGATCAATTTGTTAATTTGGAACATTCTCCCACCTCAAATAATGCTGAAGCATGTCTCTTATGTGTTAGCCTGTCTCATTCCATAAATGAATGCCCGCTGACATCTCAGTATCCGGAATTTGTTTAAGAGGACATAAATGCTGCACAAACCTTCCAAAGACCGGGAAATAATCTATTTTCCAATACATACAACCCCGATTGGAAGAGTCATCCAAACCTATCGTGGCGAACTCCGAACCAAGGCACAAATTTTGCACCTCCACAGAGCGCAAACTTTGTGCCTAACCAAATCACAAATTTCTCACAATCTCTTCGGCCTAATTATCAAGGCAATCCACTTGGTTTCGCTATCTCACAGCGAGAACCGACTTCTTCACAACCCTCTCGTGCACCCAACTTTGAGGATAAAGTCATGTCGGCATTACAAGAGCTTCAATCACAATCTCAAATTGTGCACTCTCTCACTCAATCGATAGCAAAACTAGAGTCCCAAATAGGACAACTAGCCAATGCCATTAATAGAGGAGAGGAGGGAAGGTTGCCGAGTCAACTAGTGAATAACCCCAAGGGACAGTTCGGTATGGAGGGTGCCTCCTCTAATGAACATGTGGAAGCTGTCTCTACACTAAAAGGTGGAGAGGTAGGATGGAAGCGGTTAGTTGTTCGGGTAATATCAATCCTGAAAAAGAGAATTTGAACAATGAGACGAATAAACTGCCAAAGTTTGGAGCAAACACATTAGTGTATTAGAGGAAACAATCCACTCATTCGGCTGAGGCACCTGTTTCTAATGCAATGCCTGACGAACCTTATATCCCGAAGGCTTTGTTTCGACAATGCCTTGATAAGCCCTCTCCATTTAAGCGAACGGGCATCAAATGAAGGAGTTAATGCACACCTTCCATCAGGTGAAAATTAATCTCCCGTTATTGGAAGCTATTAAGCAGGTGGGGTTGGGTGATCTTCAACCTACATTGGTAACTTTGCAGTTAGCCGCCCGATCCATTCGGAAACCTCATGGAATGATTTAAGATGTGTTAATTCGAGTAGATCAGTTCTAATTCCCAGTTGATTTTATTGTTCTTGATATGAAAGCCACTTCGAGACCTTGCCATCAAATTCCGGTTATCCTTGGCTGCCCATTTTTGGCAACGGCCAACGCATGCATAAATTGCCCAATGGGAGTGACGGACGTCTCCTTTGGAAACATGAAAGTCAAATTAAGTATTTTTAATGCTTCAAATCAATCGACTACCGATTTAGAATTCGATTATTTTTTAGTCAATACATTAGATGAGCTGATTGAGGATGTTGTCCCTTATATTCCGTCCCATGATGCCCTAGAGCTGGCTTTGTTCCACTATGGGACAAAGGATATCGAGTTAGGCACATCTATTGAAGAGGTGAAACAGGTTTTAAGTTCTTTCTTCCTTTTAGACTCGCCATCATGAAAGGTTAAGGTAGAACCACTACCCATACTTGAGAAATCAGTTATGAAACCTTCCATAGAGTCTCTACCCGAACTTGAGTTGAAATCCCTCCTGACTACACTCAAATATGCCTTTTTAGGCCCACAAGATACTCTCCCAATTATCATTTCCTCTTGTTTGTCCACCAAATAGGAGCAACAATTAATTGAGGTACTTGTTTGCCACAAGAAAGCTATTGGGTGGACAGTGGCTGATCTGAAAGGAATTGATCCCTTTGTGTGTATGCATAGAATACATTTGGAAGAACAATCTAAGCCTTCCTGGGAAATGCAAAGGCGATTGAACCTGAATAAGAAGGAGGTAGTGAAGAAGGAAGTAGTTAAACCCCTTGATGTTGGTATTATATACCCGATATCAGATAGTGAGTGGGTTAGTCCCACTCAAGTGGTCCAAAAAAGGTCAGGAATTACAGTCGTATGCAATTATGAGGGCATACTCATGCCAACTCGTGAAACCATGGGCTGACACGTATGTATTGATTACAGACGGCTGAACTCCATGACTAGGAAGGCTCATTTCCCATTGCCATTCATTGATCAGATTCTAGAAAAACTGGTCGGGCAAGAGTATTACTGCTTCCTAGATGGCTACTCTGGGTACAATCGGGTGCCTGTCTTCCCTAAGGACCAAGAGAAGACAACTTTCACGTGTCCAATTAGTACATTTGCGTACTGAAGAATGCCATTTGGGCTTTGCAATACATCGACTACATTTCAATGGTGCATCCTAGCCATCTTCTCTGATATGATTGACACCTTTTTAAAAATGTTTATGGATGACTTCAGTGTCTTTGATCCATCATTTAATCAATGTCTCCAAAATCTATCTAGAGTCTTTGAGAAATGTAAAGAGAAGAACCTGGTGCTAAGTTGGGAAAAAAGCCATTTTATGGTTCAACAGAGAATTGCTCTTGGGCATATAGTATCGAAACGAGGGATTGAGATTGATAAGGCTAAGGTTGACCTTATTGTGAATCTACTACCACCATCTACGGTGCAGCAGATTCGATGTGGACAAGGCGAAATTGACTATCAAAACTAAATGTCCTGCAAAATATAAGCGATATTGGGCGATTATCGACAAGAGGTGGGATAAACAATTCCACCACTACTTGCATGCCGCTAGGTAAAAGATGCTAAATTATTTATGTAGTGATTTGTATTTATTTCTTATTTTTCATACTTCTCACAGTTTCTATATGCTGATGAGATTGCTCATATTTCATGTACAACACATTACTTGAATCCCGCCTTCCACTATACGCGACGCTTTGAGTTGAGTGAGGCTGATGGAGTAGACAATGGTTTGCTCATTGTCATTCAACGAATGGAGCCTGAGTTCGCGGACCAAGGTCAAGACAAAATTTGTAGATTAATATGCTCTATTTGTTTATTGATATGTGAGTTATCGTATTCCTTCTTTGTAGATTGATATGATTTGCAAGAAACATGGGTCATTTGGAATGAGGTTAGCGCAATTTCAAATTCAACATGATAAATCGACAGATTGGTGGATGCACTATGGATATGATGGTTTAATATTGAGACGGATTGCCATGCGCATTTTGTCACAAACATGTTCCTCATCCAACTATGAACGGAATTGGAGTACCTTCTCTTTCATCTATACGAAGACAAAGAATAGGCTAACTATAAGTTGTTTGAAAAAGTTAGTCTACTGCCATTATAATATGCAACTAAGGGTCAAGAATATGTAGAGGACCAGCCGTGGTAAACAATTATTTGGTGTTTTAGTTCGTACATTTTTTAGATGTAATTGAGGAGGCATATAGTAATTCATTTATCATATTCTACTTTACAGATAACGAATATTTGAATCCCATCGAGTTGGATTATATATTCGCGGAGGATGATCCTTTTAATCAGTGGATTGAAGAGAGAGAAGCTCCAGTGTTGGATAGTGAGAGTACTGCATGGTTGGACGATACAGAAAGAATAGAGGCGCAGGCTTCTCAACAACTTAGGCGGAAAAAAAGACTGTATCGCCATTTAATGGTTGGATCGGATGACGAAATCCAACCTGATAGTGATAAGGGAGATGATGATAATGAGGGTGGTGAGGGTGATGGTGGAGGCGATGAAACTCACGTTGGCATTAGTGGTGGAGGCGATGATGTTGGTCCCTCTTATTCTTATGGAGGTATTGCCACATGGGACAATGAATCGACACTGTTAACAATGTTCGACACTCCTACATTTAGAGGTGGAGGGGTTGAAGGAAGAGGAGCTCCAGAATCTTACCAACCACCACAATGTCCACAAGATGATTTAGGTTATACTATATTTAGCTTCGGGGGACTTAGTTTGCAAAATACCGAAGATTCAGTAACTAGTAACCCATACCCAATCCCTCAACCAACCTTCCCCCAACATGAAGACTTCATTGGTCAAATATTTGGAGGACCGACACCGACATTTCCATTTTACATTGACCCATACTCTAAGGCTAATGCCTCGGTTTGAGGGGGGGACATATGATCATGGGTATCAATATGACCAACACTATATGTGAAGTTGGCGCACTGATGATGATCACAACGATGAAGAACCACCAAGGAATTCAATGTGGTTTAATGCAAGTTTTTCATATACAATGTGCTATGCTCAGTAGTCTACTATTCATATTATCATATACAATGTTAAGTTGAGAGGTTTTATACTTCTAAGTTGATAAAATTCCCAAATTTGCCTTAAATAATATTTAAAAATTTTGAAAAAAAATAGAAAATCATTAAATATATTTTGCCAGAATTTTAGGGTATTTTTTGGGATTTAAAAAAAAAAAAGAATTTTGTACCAAGACGATACATTCAATGTATCGGCCGATACGCCGATACGATACGTATCGTCCTGGAGTCGGGACAATACATCTCGGAAATTCGAGACTAGGACGATATGTCTCGGAAATCCGAGATTTTGACCTATGGATGCTTGGCCCACTTCCGTTTCCGACCACAAGCCAATTGTACTTACCACGAGAAGAGATGGTGACTCGTTCCTCACCCGTTTCGCTTTGAGAACATTTGGCTCTCCAACAAAGATTTCAAAAACAAGATCCCGGTTTGGTGGAATGAGGTCTCGGTCTAAGGAGCTGCTGATAGGGTGCTCATCTCATGACGAAACTCAAAAGGTCAAAGAGAAGATCAAAATATGGATTAGGGAGGTGTTCAGAAACATTTTCGCTGTTAAAGTTCATCTTCTCAAAGAAATCAAAACCTTTGATGCTTTTGAAGAAGAAAGATAGTTATCTGCCGAGGAAAAAGATGTTGGGCTGGCACTGAAATTGTCTTTCAACCAAAAGTGTACTGAAGAAAACATGTGGTGGTAGAAATCGAAAATTCATTGGCTGAGGGAAGGGGATGGAAATACAATTTTTTTCCACCAAGTGGTCAACGGTAGAAGGGCAAAACCATGGATCAAAATGCCGGAAAACCGGTACGTATTGGACGATTCATATCGGTATCGGACAGTACCGGACGATTCATTGAATGTATCGTTCGGTACTTTACATACAAAGGACCGATACGGTACATTCAATGTACTGTATCGTTCACCACCGATACAGATACGTATCATTCGATACGTATTGGTATCGGACGAAATTTTGATCCATGGGCAAAACCACTATTAATTAGTTGTCAGTCGATGACGTCCACTTCTCTGAGTACAATGTAATTGCAAATCTGATCCTTAACTCCTACCGGAGTATGTACTCGAACCTGAATACCTACAGACTTACAATCCGAGGGCTGAGCTTCACCATGATCTCTTTTTCACAAATTATGGGCCTCGAGGTGCCTTTCAATGAAGAAGAGATCATGAAGGTTGTGCTTTCAGTTGGATGGAACAAGTCACCTGGACCTGATCGGTATAATATGGAGTTCTTCCAATCTTGCCGGGACACGTTAAAAGAGGACATCATATGCTTCTTCGACGAATTCCTGGTGGCCTAAATGCCACCTTCATAATCTTAATCCCGAAATTGGAAGGTGCTGTTGATATCCGGGACTACAGACCGATTACCTTCTAAATAGCGTTTATAAAATTCTTGCTAAGGTGTTGACCAATTGTCTCAAATTGGTTATAGGAGGGATCATTTCCAATACCGAAAGTGCTTTTATTCCTGGTAGACAGCTTCTGGATATCGCCCTTACGGCTCATGAGGCCATTTATAGCATCAAATAGAGCTTGGATTGTTGCCTTATCTTCAAGATTGATATGGAGGAGGCTTACATGTTGATTGGAGTTTTTGGCATTACCTCCTTATAAGAATGGGCTTTGGAAAGAGATGGATTAGCTGGGTTCAGAGTTGCTATCTCAGTATTGGTTAATTGCTGTCCCAAAGGATATTTCAAAGGATCTAGAGGCTTGAGACAAGGAGATCTGTTGTCTCCTTTGCTGTTCAACATCATTGGTGAAGCCCTCCACTGGATCCTTGAAAGGGCTGCTTAGTTGAACCTAAATTTGTGATGATTTAGCCATCACACACCTTCAATATGTGGATGACATGGTCATCTTTTGTAATCCTTGTCAATGTTCCTAAATTCGGCTGGGGTGGCCGCCCTAGCGGATCGGGTTCCCAGCCGATCCGTTTTAAGAGTGGGGCGCTATATGAGTCGGATGGGGCCTGGGTGGCCGCCCGGGCGGGCCCAAAGTTGGTTCGGGACCGGATGGGGCGGGCTTATAAATTAAAGTTTCATTTTTTTTTTTTTCATTCGGCTAACCTAACAGTCCGCTCTCTTCCTCTCCTCTCTTTCACAACAAACTGGCGACCACTGACGACCACTGACAGGCCACAAGTAGGGTTTTTTTTTTCATTTTTTTCATAATTTTTATTTTATTTTCATATATATATATTTTTTCTGCAGCTTCTTCGAGGCACCGGCAACCCTTCCGGCTCCGGCAACGCAACAGCCACAATAGGTGGGTTTTTTTTTTTCATTTTTTTCATCATTTTTATTTTCTGCAGCTGCTTCTTTGAAGCATCGGCAATCCTTTCGTCTTCGACAAGGTAATAGCCACAGGTATTTTTTTTTTAATTTCTAAAATAGGCAGCCACAGTTATTTTTTCTTCTTTTTTTCTCCTTTTTCTTTTTTCCTTTTTTTATTTTTATTTTTATTTTTCTTCTTCTCCGTTTTTTTTCCCTAGAAATTTTTTTTTTTTTTTTTTACTTTTTACTTTTTTCTGTTTTTTTTCCTTCTTTTTTTTTCTTTCTTTTTCTTTTTCTTCTTCTCCGTTTTTTTCCCTAATTCTATGGCAATTTTCTTGCACTTCTCTTTTTCCTGCACTTCTTTTTCCTGCATTTTTTTTCTTGCATTTCTTTTCCCACATTTCTTTTTCCTGCATAGTGTACATATATATATATATATGTTATACACTTATACTATAGTAACTGCTTGTTAAAAGTTTAAAATAATTAAATAAATGTGTGTGTGTGGTTGTGTGCCGGTGTATATATATATATATATTATAAAATTATATAATATATGAATATATAATTTTATACTGAAATGAATAATCAAATATGCTGTGACTGTGTGTGCTCACTACTGTCATGCTGTGTTGTGACCTGTCTGTGGCTGTGAGGCCGTGACTGTGTGTATACTTAAAAAAATTTTATATATATATATATATATATATATATATATGTATATGTATGTATGTATGTATGTATATATTAATATATGTGTGGGTGTGCAGTGTGCTCAGTGTTGTGCTGTGACTGTGTGTGTTCTGTCATGCTGTGCGCCTGTGCCGTGAGCCTGTGACTGTGTGTGTACTCAATAATCAATACTGTATAACCCTGTATACTTAAAAGATTTATATATATATATATGTGTGTGTGTGTGTGTGTGTGTGTGCCTGCACACACCAGTGTGTATATAATATTATATATATATATATATATATATATATATATATTTATGTGCTAATATATATTAATTAGTATTATTAATTTATAATATATATAATTATATATCTAATATTTATTTGATATTTTTTTTGGATGTGTAGTTCACTGGTTTGAGCTTCAAACATTCAAATGCCGTCTTCTTGTGCATCAATCGGTGCATCCGGAAAGAATAGTGGGGATCCTAGTTGGAAGTATTGCTTTATGAAGGAATCATCAAATCCAAAGAGAATAATGTGTAGTTTTTGTAAAAAGGAATGGCATTCCAGCATTAATCGGTTGAAGAAATATCTTGCTGGTGTTCAGAGGGTCATAATCCCTTGTAAAGATGTGTCAACAGAGGCTTGGGATGAGATGCTAAGTGCTCTCAACTTGATCAAGGAAAAGAAAGTCACCAAGGAAAAAGAAACTCAGGCAATATGGGAGTCTGTGCTAATTGTTAGTGATGATGAAGATGAGAACTTAGGTTCTGGTGATGAGGGTAATGAGAGGGTAACTAGAGAAAGTCGCCGCTTCTTATCAAAGAGACCACGCACTCAGGAGCTGATGGATTCTTTTGTGCGCCGCAAACCAGCTGATGAAGTGAACACTTATCGAAAGAGATAAAAGGGCGTGTAGACCAACACATTGCTAGATAGTTCTATGTCTACGATATCTCTTTTCACACTATCAAAAGCAAGTATTTTTTGAAATTATGTGAAGCAATTGGCCAATATGGGCCAGGATATATTCCTCCTTCAGATTATCAGTTGGGGGTTCCTTTGTTGATGATGAATGAGGTTGACAGTATAAAAAAGAGATTAATCCTGCATAAAGAGGCATGAGATACTTGTGGTTGTTTTATCATGATAGACACGTGGGTAGATAGAAATGAATCTTTTAGTGCATTATCGTGTGTGAACAACTTTTTTAAGATCGGTTGATGTTTCGTTGGAAATTCATGACACACAGTTCATCTATGAGTTGGTTGAGCAGTGTATACAAGAAGTAGAGGAAAAAAGAGTGTTCCAAGTGGTCACTGATAATGTTGCAAACAATATGGGAGCTGAAAAAATATTATAAATTAATTATCCGAGTATTTGTGCGGCGCATTCGATTGACCTGATGTTTCACGATATGGGTAAGCTAACGCAGATTAAGAGGGCCGTTGAAAAGGCAAAGACTGTATCAACATTTATATACAATATTGTTAGAGTGTTGGCTTTGATGAGGAAGAAGATAGAAAAAAGATCTTGTTAAATCTGGGGTCACACGGTTAGCTACTGCTTTTCTTAGTTTACAGAGTTTTTTTTACGTTGAGGCTCCCATTAAGGGACATGTTCTCCTTTGAAGATTTGAAGAAATCCAGATGGTATAAAGAGAGGGTAGGGAGGAAAAGTAGAGAGTATCATATTGAACAATGCTTTCTGGAATGACGTGGTTTATACTTTGAAGGTCTTTCAACCGCTCGTAAAAGTTCTACGAATGGTTGATTTGGATGCCCTTATCATGGGACACATCTACGCATCCATTGAAGAGGCAGAAAGAGAAATTAAAGCCTCTTTCCAAAACAAGGAAGCTCGAATTCAGAAGGTATTGGAGATCACCAAAAGGAGATTTGAAAAGCACTTAAAGCATCCATTGGTTGCAATGGGACACCTCTTGAATCCTTTCTACTACTATAAAGAAAGAGAAAAAATTCGTAGAGATCCGTGGTTTATGAATGGCGTAAACAATTGTATTAAGAAGTTGATTGATCCTGAACTCTAAAGTGCCGAAATTTTTCAAGAGATCAGCTGTTCAATGAATTCGAAAAAATCTTTTGGAGACTCCTTAGCGATCAAGCAAAGGAATGTAGATATGAAGGTATTGCATTCAGATAAGAGGCCTGACCCAGGCAATTTACAGTTAATTATTATTTTAATTATAATCTATATTTTAATTTAGAGGTTTCAATTAAGTAATACTTTCTTAACTTAATTTTCTTTCAGAATTAATTAACAGCTACTTGGTGGGAATTGCATAGTGTGGAAGCTCTTAACTTGCAAAAGATGACACTACAAATATTGAATTTAACATGTGGTTCTTCTAAATGCGAGAGAAACTGGTTCACATTTGAGATGGTAAATACTAAATAAATTTATAGAATATAAGCATATATTTATGTTATTGTATTTAATTATTTATAAAATCAGTTATGTATATATCAATTAAATATTTTTTGTTTTATATACACAGATCCACTAAAAAAGAAGAAATATAATAGGGATCCCAAAGTTGAATGATTTGGTATATGTCCAATTTAATACCAAGTTACTAGATCGCGGGTCTAAAAGAAAGGGGAAAGAGGATATATTGCTCTCTGAAGACAAGGAAAGAATACTTGAATGGTTAATCGACTCTAATGAAGAAGTATTTCCCGGCGAGTCCTTGACTTGGACTGTTGTTGGCGAGGCTTCAGGTGCAAATGAAGAAGCATAACCAAGGAGGAGCACAAGAACCGTTACACAGCTAATGAGAGAAATTAATGAGGAGAAACTTGATGTAGAAGCGAAAGATGAAGGGGATGATGATATCGAGTTCATTCCTTCCGATAATGATGAACTTGATTTACAAAACGAAGAAGATGAAGATGAGTAGGGACATTCAGAATGAACAATTATGTGTTTTAATATGTGTTACATTTTTAGACTACCTGATTAAGTGAAATTGTGGTGGTTAAAATCGAACTTCATATTTAGTAGTAATGTAGTATTTACTTGAATTGAATTCAATTGTGTTTAAATATAAAATCTTAAACTTCAATTTCCTCTTTTGATACTTATATATATATATATATATATATATATATATATATATATATATATATATATATATATATATATAATGACCGCCCGGTTTTTGAAGCACCCGCCGAGGCCCCGCCCTACCCAATCCGCCTGAAAATCCACTCAACCACCCGAACCCTCCTGCCGACTTTAGGAACATTGATCCTTGCCCAAGCGATGCTAATCATGTTTTGAATGTTCTTGCGGTGTATGAGGCGATATCGGGGCAAAAGGTTAACATTCATAAATCTAAAGTCATCGGAGTTAACACTGATTCTAGCTTAATGGCAGAGCTGGCCAACCTTATTGGCTGCAGTGAGGAAAGGCTGCCTTTCAAATACTTTGGGCTGCCACTTGGAGTCAGTAAACTCGAAGCTTAATGGCAGAGCTGGCCATCGGAGTTAACACTGATTCTAGCTTAATGGCAGAGCTGGCCAACCTTATTGGCTGCAGTGAGGAAAGGCTGCCTTTCAAATACTTTGGGCTGCCACTTGGAGTCGGTAAACTCAAAGCTTGCTACTGGGAACTGGACATTCGAAGATTTCATAATAAGCTTGCCATTTGGAAAGGTAAATTGATTAGTAAAGGGGGAAGGCTGATCCTAATCAAATCAACTTTGGCCTCTCTCTCGACCTTCTTCCTATCCATATACTCAGCCCTGACCTCGGTTATTACTTCTCTTGAGAAAATTTTGAGAGATTTCTTGTGGGAAGGAGATGGGACGACTGGGAAATTACACCTTGTGAATTGGAGTGACTGCTGTTCTAGCAAAACTGAGGGAAGTTTGGGCATCCAAAGGATTAAACAAATGAATAGTGCTCTCCTTGGGACATGGCTCTGGAGAATTGGCGTCGACTCTGAAAGGGACAAGATTTGGTGGAAAACGGTATTGGCTAAAACGGTACCTCTCTCAACGGGTGGTCCATCAATGCTACGGCTAGTAATGGCTCCGGGTGGTACAAAGGTGTCCTATCGGTCAATGAGGAATACAAGCAATGCCTAAAATTCTCATGGGGAGATGGCTCTAACATCAGCTTCCGGCATTACTTTTGGCTGGGGGACAAATCATAAAATCAGCTATTTTATGATTTGAAGTGAGAATGGGAGCGAGATTCAAAAGTTGGAGCAGGGTACTGAGTAGAAGATTCCTGCTACTAGGTACTGTAATATAATGTTAGGACCGAACATGGTCCCTGATCCCTCTGCCTGTTTCTGCAGGCTCATCATTGTAAATGATCACTGTGTTACCAAGGTGTTTTAGCCAACAAGATGATGGATTCGCTACTCGGATCTTGTGGTTAATCCAGGAAACCAAAATTAATACAAATGTTGGCTCCGTTCCTATCTTAACCACGACATATAGGCAAGGACCTCAGTTACGAGATAAGAAGTTTTTATGTACCTATCTTCCCCAGCAAGATGATGGTCTTTACTCACAAGCCAAAGCTGATAAAAGAATAGCAGAGAACCTCTTTGCCCGAAGGCCAACTGTATCCACCATCAAAGCCATCTACTTGTAGAAATTTAGCAAAGTGGGTCCTTAGCTATGACTCCAATCTATCAATATATTGACAAAGTAATGACAGTGATAATACGGTAAGGGTTGGGTGTGGTATGCATTTTAAGAGCAAAAGGAAGACTTTAAAGGTATATGGGTGGAGTTCTTAATTTAAAATTTTTTCCAATTATTTGCTTATAGAAATGTTCAATTTATAGAGGAATGAAGGGGAGATCACCCATTGGATGCTTTACAAACGTCAAGCATCCATTGGGTGATCTCAATTGGAGAGGATTATGGTTTTCTCTAGAACGGAACCATTTGATTTGTGAAAAAAAAACTCATCCAATAGAGTTTCTAGAGAATTTCATGGGTATGGGTGGAATGGAATGAAAAAGAAGGATTTTAGGTGACAAATGAATAATGCTAGGAAATTCTATGGGTTAGTGTTGCAGTTGCAGAAAGGATTAGAAGAAATAGGAAGGAAAAATTTAGAGGATATAAGAATTGGAAGCAAGGACAAAAGAAAAGGTAAATCAAAGTTTTACTAATGAAAAATTGCTGATTGGGTGGACATGGATTGCTTAACTTTTAATCCCATCAATTTCATGTTTGACCTATTTTTGTTGTGATAAAAGGGCAAGATCACTTTAAGAACAAAATAAAACACAGAAATCAAGTTACCTTTAACACGTTGATCCAATACACAGAATGAGAGCGTCAAACTAATAAGTCGAATTTGTGACTAAACCCATTAAAGTTCTCCACAGAAATCTTGATTTCTACTCATTAATGAGTCTTTTGTTTATCATTTAATAATTAAATCCGTTTTACAAAAAAATAAAAAATGAATTATATAGCAGCTAACCTGCAAACCAAACAGTCCTAATATAAGTGAAAATCTGAAGTAATTAAAACTATCGTAATTCACAAGTAGAAGTCAATTTTTTAAACAAGGTCAAACTTAAGGCAGCTATTCTTTGTCTATAGAGTCTCGATTTTCCTGTTTTATTTCAGCAACCACTCGCAGACCTTTTCTTCTCATAATCTCAGAGATAATTCCATACTCTAATTTGAATCTTAGTTATGGTAGGAGTTTCCATTCTCTAATTAATTACTCCTAATTATGGTAGCAGTTTACGCCTTTAAACAGAATATAGAGATGCCAAAGTCTTGGCGATTCCTTTCAGATTTTTGCACAGTTCTTCATTTTACGTGACCCCATAAAATTCTGAAGGTCTTATTTGGACTTGTACAACTCTTAGATTTAAAGTCAATAAAAGAATGCCAGTTTTCGCGGTCCAAGAACTGTTGGGAATCTGATTTCTTCTCAGAAATCTGATCTTGCGAAATTGTTCCCTGTTTGTGACTCTTAAGTTATGCCAATTAGGCCTCACAAGCCTACTATTGGACATTTCTTCTTTCAATTACATTTTGTATCTTTAGAAAGGCCTCACTTCCTCTGAATTTTCTTTTGTCCACTGAAAGCCCCATCAAAGACCTAACTTAGCAGCTCTTTTAAGCCTATTAATAGGCCTGTTTTGGACCTGTTAATGATAGCTCAATAGCAAAAGCAAATAGGCTTTCATCTCCCATTGTTCTCTTTCTCTTCTTCTGAATTGATAATCGAATCATCAATTTTCAAGTTCCAAAACTTTAGATTGATGAAATTGGTTTTACTTGAAAGGTTATCGAAGTTACTTTCCAACGAGCCAAGAAACATGCAATTTTAATGAGTATTGAAGAAGTTATGGTCAGTTTTTGGAAGCTGCACTGTAAAGTAGCGAATTTTAGGACTTCAGTTGGATTGAGTTTAGCTTCCTTTTTATTTAGGATTTTATTTATGTAGTTGATTGGTTTAACTGATTCAATAGCTCTAGAATCATTAGAGTGAGAAAGTAATTAGAATTCGGGTATTTCTTTGTTTATAATAGGAAGTTGATTTAGACAAGGATGCTTATTTCAGTTATTATAAAGTTTGTTTAAAGCCCTCCATTGATGTAAGCCTTAATTTTTGTAATTGTTAATGACGTTGCTTATGCAACGATTATGTTTTTATATAAGGTATTGAATAAAATATAGTTTTTACTTCTCTATTTTGTTGCCTAAATATTATTTTTTAATTTCCTGCAATTTCTTTTTGTTTTGTGTTGACAACAGGATGTGGTCTGAGTTATCTGATATCAGAGTAGGCCAGACACGTCGGGTAGTGGACAATATGCAATGAGGATTGATCCTCTGATGAATTAGTGACTTTGATAGACTGGAATAAGCATTAAAGGAAGTTAATAGGATGCTAGATCGTCTTATGCACGTGCCTAGAGGCAAAACAGGGATTAAGGATAGAGCTGATGGATATGAGGGTGACAGGTAGTCATCTATCATTGGCCACTAACTGTCAATGAGGGGCTTCGAAGACAAAAGGCAATTGAAGAGGTCAAACTTCAAACTGCAAGGAGGAAGCACACAAAGGTGTGCATGCCTATGATGCCATCATGCTTTATGTCGGAATTTTGCGATGACTATCTGAATGGTGACAGTTCATTAAATCAACTTCATACTGAGAAACAGTCGTAAATCAATTTCATATTGAGAAACAGTCACCAAGTCGGGATTTGACTAGTAAAAGCTTTCAATCAACTTATCAATCAAGATCAACAGGCGGATCAAAGTTTCAATGGTGTTGAGATCCTAGATCCTTTCGCAATTATCGATGAGGGGTCCGATGAAGCTTTCAATGCTGAAAAGACCCATCGATTTTCATCGCATTGAAGATCAATAGTTTGATCAAGGTTTTAATGGTGGAAAAGTGACAAGTCATCATACAACCATGATCGATAGTCTGATAAGATATTCAATGGTGAAAGGGAGCCAGACCACCAGCTTGTCATAAACCAATATATTGATGACAACTGTAACAATGGAGGCATGTTGGATCAACATATCAGTGAACATTAACAATTTGAAGATGATTTGAACAAAGAAACAACGAGGGCCGAGTTCTCAACCTAGGTAGGATGATGCAGTCGCAGAAAGGGTATGAAGAAATATGAAGTAAAAATTAGTCAATAGAAACATTAGAAGAAAAGATTAAAGAAAAGGGAAATCTAAATTTTATTGATAAAAAATCGTTGATGGAACAATCAAAAAGTACTTAGACTTGTAATCCCATTACTGTTATGTTAAACCTTTGTTCAAGTACCAAACACCATCAGATTGATGCGAAATTGGTCTTATTTGAAAGCTTATTAAAGTAACTTTCCAAAAAGCCAAGAAACAATTAATTTTGATGAGTACTGAAGAAATTACTGTCAGTTTTTGGAAGATGCACTGTAAAGTGATGAATTTAAGGATTTTTAGTTGATTTAGGCTTAATTTGCTTATTGTTTAGGATTTTATTTTATTTAATTGACTGGTAAATAGGTCCCAATTTATTTGTTGAGAAAGTAATTTGAATTAGGGTATTCTTTATTTATACTAAGATTTTTATTTCAATTTTTGTAAAGCCTATTTAAAGCCCTCTATTGATGTAAACCTTAGTTTTTAGAATTGTTAATGACTTTGCTTATGCAAAAATTGTGTTTTGACAAAATTATTGTATAAATGAAGTTTTTCTTTCTTTATTTTTGCACCCTAGCTATTTTCTTTTAATTGCCTACGATTTTCATTTTTATTTTTATCTTTATTTTTCTTTTGTATCAAAAAGAGGTTGCAGTCTGTCAGTTAGAGGTTAGCCCAGTTAAGGTAATTAGATAGTTTGAGATGGGTTTATTGGTTTTACAGAGGATTTGCTTGGAAATTGGATTCAAGGGAAGAGAAAGTATGATATTAAAGATTTTGAAAATGACTCAAAGGAGAAAATGAGATTGAAAATATCGACACAGATTGTGCGTGAATGATGTTGATGCAACCTTAGAGCCATCAGACACCCTGCCGGTATTTTGGCTATAAAAACTTCATCCGATGTTGGAATTTTATAATTTTAGATTTATTGGAAAGCTGACTCATTTACCCATCCAATGGTAGGTTTTTTACTTCACTTTTTTCTTCAAAACCTTGCTATCTCAAATTTGGGTCAAATGCAGGGGATAGACAGAGGGCCAGATGACACCTAAAGATATGTTGGTCATAACTTTGACATAACAAATTCGAAAAATAAAATTTCAAATCTATTAAAAAGATGACTCAAATACCTCTAAAATGAACGATTTCTATAGATTTGGAAACTGGAGATATTGATCTGAAAATCTAATTTCTGTACTCGAAAAAACAGTGACAAAATGAGAGCTATAGTCTCAGTTTAACCCTTCAAATTTCCACAGAATTTATGGTTTTTGTGAACTTGAATGACCCATAATTCAACTCAAATTGGAAGGTAAGGTTTAGTCAGGTTTGGCTTAGGGTTTCGAAGGTGGTTGGCATAGGGGATAAAAGATGGAAGATCATACCATGCTCTGTCTTTATGACCTTGAAGGGATGCTTGATTCAATTTTCAGAAGCTCAGACTTCATAAGTTTGGAAGTTTAGATGCCGGAAGCTCAGCCTCTCACTGGAGCTCAGGTTGTAATGTACTTTCTTACTTTTTTAATGTACTTATTGCATTTACTGATCAAGAAAAATAAAAGAAAAAAGCAAGGTGCCTACAACCTCCATCCAGCTTTTAGTTGTTTTCCTGTCACACTAAGCTAATGGGATCACCCCTGAGCATAAAGAAGCATTGTTGGATAATGTTTTTTATTTCCTGTATTAATATTGAAAAAAGCATGAGTTTACTATTATTAATATTATTATTATTTGCATATGTAAAATATAAGAATGTGTATTATCCTCTTAATTGTTACATACTATTTATTACCGGTAAAGAAAAATAGCAGAGTATGATTAGCAAGGGTAAATTTTGGGTAGAGTAAGAAAATATTGAAGATGCAAAATCACCGGTTATCATAATAGAGTTGCTGGCTGCTCTTTGCTTGGTTTTGTGAGTAGGAGCAGAATGCAATTGCCAATTATGACGCTCTTTTTTTATTATAATAAAATGGAAAAGAGCAACATTGCGTGAGCACGCTTAGCAAAATCAACCGTCATTGGTTCATAATGACATCATGAACTGTGCTTTTTTTTTGGTCAATGCATCATCAGATTTATATGGCCCAAGTATAGAAAAATAAATAGTTTGAAATTTGATACACTAACATAAGTCATAAACTATCTCTTGTCCATGAATGCGACTTCTGGTGATGGGTCGTTTTCTTTATTAAAGGGTGATCAAAACTGCAAAAAGCATTTCAGAGGCACCACTGCCTTCAAATCTTCAGCTTGCTGAGGGAGAAATAATCTTGGATGTCGATGGTAGCGTTCCAACTCAACCTGTTCTTCAACATATAGGAATCTCTGCATGGCCTGGTGAGAATTTACAAAAAGGACAAAAATGTATTGTTTTTATCTTGTATATATAAAAAAACATTTCTAATCAATTTTACATTTTTTCCCCATGATGTATTGAAAACCCAATTTGTGGCAGGACGCCTGACACTGACCAATCGCGCTCTCTACTTTGAGTCATTGGGAATAGGTTCATATAATAAAGCTGTTGCATACGATTTGTCAACGGATTTGAAGCAGGTCGTAAAGCCTGAGTTGACTGGACCGTTGGGCTTTCGTATCTTTGATACGGCCATGTTGTATAAGTCAACATCTCTGTATGTTTCCTCTTGTCAACAGATATGTAGTTATTTTGCAGACATTCATTTCCCTACCTAATGACAGTTTTTTTACAGAGCAGAGGCTATTTATTTAGAGTTTGCTGAATTCAAAGGCCATCTGCGACGTGACTACTGGTTGGAAATTAGTCGTGAGGTCTTGCATGCACATAGATACATTAGAAAATCCAATCTCAAAGAGATTCAGCAGGCAGAATCACTCTCAAAGGCCACTTTGGGAATCTTCCGATGTCGTGCTGTGAGAGAAGCTTTCCATATCGTGCCGTCTCATTTTAAGACTTTACTGGTGTTTAATTTGGCCGAAAGTCTTCCAGGGGGAGATGTGATCTTGGAAACTTTATCACGTAGATTGGAACTTTTAAATACAGGGCTCCAAAGAGATGATGCTGTCACAAATTTTCAGTCTAGCATGTCCCCAGGTTCGCTGCTGTCACTTACTAGACTTGGCTTCATGCGATTGAAAGATGCTGATGTGTCTGAAGATTCAAAATTTCTGGTCGGAGATGTTCGTGTCGGTGAGACAAATCCTCTGGAAATGGCTGTGAAACAGTTGGAATTTGACTCTGGTAAAGCTGAAGCAGCCCAAGAAACTGTGGCCCAAGTGAAAGTGGAGGGAATTGAAACAAATGTAGCTGTGATGAAGGTATATTATAATTATTTACTTATTTTACTGTATTTAAAGCATGTGCAAAAAACCCTATATATATAATAGGACTCCATAATCAGAAAAATCTGAGACATCCATGCTCAACAAAATGCAGTCACAAATAAACAGCTTTAACACAAATCCTAGCAAAATAACTAAACACCTATCTGTGGTTATGAATTTCCCACAGATTTATAGACTTAAGTGATGACCTTAGCAGTGAATAGAGCATATGAATCTATAACCTGCATCCAGTGCTCATAAGTTATAAAATGGTGATTGATACTCAAACTTGATTGGTGGAATGCTTTCCAGTACATTATATAAATTTATCTTATTTTTATCTTAGTAGCATGGGTCAAAAATTCGGAAAATCGGTACGTATCGTCCAGCTCCAAAACCGATACGTACCGGATGATACATTGGTATATATCGTCCGGTATTTTGCTATTTTGTATGGGAGGCACTGGTACAGTACCTTGAATGTACTGTACCGGTGACCTCCAAAACCGATACATATTGGTTCTGGACGATATTTTGACCCATGCTTAGTAGCTGAAATTAGAAGGGAAATTAACAAGAAAATTTCCTGAACATTGTGAACCTCAGCTCAGTTATGATGGGATTATATAATGAGGTTTAGATCAGGACTAACCTTTACAATTGCAATGACAGCATTCAATATGCTAATTTAGTTAGGTCTTAAACCTCATTATATATTCTCATCATAACTGTGCTAAAGTTTGCCAAAGGAAATTTTCTTGATAATTTCCCTTCTAATTTCAATTACTACGGTAAATATAATAATAGCATTCAATTTGCTAATTTGGTTACAGGTAAATTTCCACAATTATAATGATAATAGTGATTCAATATTATCAAGAGCTTTCTGTTATGCGAGTTCGTATCCAAATGTGGTGATTTTTCTTTTTGGTGATAGGAATTGCTTCTTCCAGTGGTTGAATCAGTTAGACGGTTTCATTATTTGGCATCATGGGAAGATCCATTCAAATCAACAATTTTTTTGGTATTGACCTGCTATTCTATTTGCAGGTAACATTTCCTTTGACTGATCGAGTATATTTGAAATGTCTACTTGCACCAAAATTTGGATCAAACATATGTATTATACTGGATGATCTATTGCCAGTTTAAATGAGATAGTAATTCCTAGGCTGGACACATTTGTAGGTGTTTTTCTTTAGATTTTATCTTTTCTTCTTTAGAGTTAGCCATTTCATTTTAATGGTTATTTGAAGCAATAGTTGATATCTACTAAACAATATTCCATGAAACACTTGTGATAAATTTTATAGTACCTTTAATTCCGCCCACCCAATCATTGAGTTCACCCACATAGACATGTGCGAAGTAAAAAAAGGGTAATTTGTAGGTGCCCTCAAAGATTCAGTGGGTGATGGGTGAATCTTGATGTTCACCACCTATGTGGGTTCTATTTTTCATCTTCTTCCTCTTTCTCCATCATTCCGGTGAGTCTTCCGTTCTGGCTAGTACTCCATTCCGCTGAGTCATACACCCCCATCAAACCCTCTTGAAACCCACTTCTTCTTCTCCAACCGTTCTGCGAGTCCTTTGGTCCTGTGAGTCATATCCCCCCATGAAACCCTCTTGAATCCCACTCCTTCTCCTTCCTTCCACCGAGTCCTCCGTTCCTGTGAGTCATATATCCCCATGAAATGCTCTTGAAAGTTGAAACCCACTTCATTTTCTCCTTCCTCTAGAATGAGACTCATGAAACCTATTGACCATTAATCCTTTTAAAACCCTAAACCCACCTTGTCTTCTTTTTTCTAGAATGAAATCCTCTTTAAACTTACGAAAATCCATTGAAAACCCTAAAATGAAACCCTCTTTAAACTTATAAAATCCCTTGGAAACCCCGAAAAGAAGAAGAAACATAAGAAGAATAAAAAGAAGAAAAAAGAAGAGGTGACTGTGTGTATCCACTGTGAGTGGTTTAAACCTGACGGTGGGTACCCATTGTCAGTTAATTAAATATGACAGTGGGTACCCACCGTCAGCTTTAAACTACGATGTGTACCCCATGACGGTGGGTATCCACTGTCAGCTTTAAAAAACTGACAGTGGGTACCCACTGTCAGTTTTAAAGCACTCATAGTGGGTAACCATTGTCAATGGGGATGATTACTTGTGGCCCGAAGATGCATTTGCATGTTCCCAACTCTTAATTAGCTCTACTCATTAACTCCAACTTCTGGTCATGAGGATGTAAACATACAATCACTTTCTTTTTTTTTTCTTCTTTTTCTTCTTTTTATGTTTCTCCTTTTCAGAGATCTATAAAGAAGAGTACATGAGTTTTGAAGTTTTTTGTCTTCTTAGGGTTTCACGACTTCTTCTTCCTAGGGTTTCAAGAGGTTTCGTGGGCTGCTTCTTCCTCGGCATCGCTGGTGTAGGCATTGGCATCCCCATTGTAGGCATTGTCGTCACTGACATCATCACTGGCATCGTTGAGCGGGAAGAAGATGTGGGTGTACCGAAATAATTCACGTGGATGAATCCTTTACAAAAATATTCATAAGAATAAATGGGTGGATTTAAAGATTCAATTTTTTAAAGTTGTACACCAACATAAGTGGGTGAACTTCAAGATTCGGTGGGTGGAAATAAAGGAACGCTAAATTTTATTGTGGATAGAAACAGTAACACGCTACTGACTAGTGTGCCATGCATCGGATGGACTCCGGTATCATTGCTATCTTGTTAGCCAATATTAGTCGGATTTGCCTTTGTGAGCCCCTTTTCTCATAATCTCCTACACGTAAACGAATTGCATATGCACATTCTTGCACATTGCTTCTGCAGTGTTAGAATAATTAGAGTAGGCTCAGCTAACTTGGCAGAGTTGACTTGGACTGCTTAGATTTTGAGTAGGGACCGACTCTCCTAACCGTCATTTAAACACCAAAATGGTTTAAGCAGTGAGCAATCCAAACCTTCAAAGTGATAGATCATAGATTGAAATGCAACAGGCCCGAAAATGATGTTTTAGGGAGATTTAAACTATCCGATCGGATGGTTCACATCCACTTATCGGCGTGCTTCATTGGGCTGAGACATATTCTAATGATAGAGTGCCACTTGGAAATTTAGATTGATCATAGATGTGTGCTACATGGCATAAGGATAAATCACATTTCAATGGTGTGAGATAAAAAGTTTAATTCTAACGATGTATCCATTTGGTGTTTAAATGCCGGTCAGGAGCCATTATCCCTTTTTAGTAAGGTCTCACCAAATTATTTCCTGTTCGTGGTGGGGCAATCGAGTATAAACAAAGAAAGCGTATGTCACAACAATAGTTCAGTTTTTATCATGCACGTGGACACGGCTTCTATATGGAAGATACCAGTCTCTCTTTAATGTTGATGTCGTTCAGTCTTATAGCGTTACAAGTTATCAATTAATCATCATTCAAAATATTTTTTTTGAATAGTTCCTGCAATGCTTCATTGTTTTTACCAAATAATGACCTCACCTCTTCAGACATTAAAAACGAAACCATCAAATTTAAAAGAATGATTTCATAAAGATTATGTTGTAAGTGATGAGGTTATTTTAGCAAAAAAGGCACAATGACTATCCAACACACAAAAAAGGGAATGAGGTTTGTTTGGTAATTTGTGATAATATAGGGATCAATTGAACAAAATCTTAAAAATGGGATTAAAAGTGCTTATTATTAGTTGTTTATTTAGAAAGAGCTTGCGCAAGAAACCCTAGAATTTTTTTATGATTTATCTGTTAGGAAAAGACCTTTGGGAACTCGAAGGGGGTGCCTATGAAATCCTAGAATTTTTAGTTGAATGCTCGCTCTCTTTTTAGCTGGATATGAAGGACAAATGTAGACATTTAATTTCCATATTATATTTTCCTCTCTTTTTGGATTCTTTCTTGTTTTGCGTTATTTAAACTGATTTCTATTTCAGCCATGAAAAAAGGAACCTATGCAACCTCTTCTTTTAATTATATATCTATTTTTTATTTTTTGTTAATGAATGATCTAAACAGTAGTACTGTGACTTTCAGGGGTTGGATCACCCTCATATTTCCCTGTATATTTATTTCCCTCGCGGTTCTCTTGCTCTGGCATAAGTATCACAGCAAAGGGAAGCCTTTGGAACCCTTCAAAGTTATATCTCCCCCTGCCTTGAAGCCGGTGGAGCAGCTTTTGGCACTGCAGGATATAATTTCTCAGTTTGAAACACTTGTTCAAAATGGAAATATTATTCTCCTTAAGCTACGAGCACTCTTGTTTGCTACACTTCCACAGGTTTGTTTCCTTGGTCTCATGAGTGGTAGTTAACTAAATTAAAGTTTCCATGAAAGCAAAGTAGGACATAACAACCTTTGACTCATGGCAGTGTCCAAAATAACAACCTTGTTTTTTTAACTTACTGTCCCGATTCCCTCTGATTGCAGAAAATGCCAACATGCTACCTTTATCTTCATAATCATCTCCTCAAATCACTGTCACCAAGTTGTTTTTGACTTTTTGTGAGATATTGCACTTTTCTTGTTATTAGTAGTATATTGAGAGATATATAGCTCTTTTTGAAAACAATAGCCAAAATACTACACTTTAAAATTTTCTTTCAACCTATTATAAAATTGAAACCTCATGCCCCTGAACAGTGACAGAAGATTTTTTTTTCTTATGGAAGGTAACATATAATGTATGGTTACAGAAACTGAATACTTATGCTTCCATTGCCCATGCATGGATGCACACATGCATGCACACACACAAGGACATTTTACAAACTAGTTACTAAACAAAGCAAAAGAGCATTCTAAACTTAATTTACAACCTAGTTATTGAATTTTGTTTCCTGCATTTTTTTAGTTTTTGTTATTGTTGGTTTATTCTTTATTATCTACACAATTTGTCTTATTTGCTTCTGTTGAGGATACTATAGTTTATATTTACATCTTTTATTGTTAAGCGCATACATAATCTATGGGTGTTAGTGAGGACTGTTCGGTGTTTTTTCAGTTTTTCATTGATGGAGGAAATGTAGTTAAGAGAAACTCTAGTTATTAATAAAAGAGAACCAAGGAGGATGTAGGAGATTACACATGTCCTTTCTTGTCTCGTGGTTTGTCCCTTTTCTGTCTCTTGTTTCCTATCTCTCGCTCTCTCTATGTTCTCCTCAATCTCTCTCTTCTTTATCTTATTATCTCTTCTTTCGTTTTTGTTTCACAGCAACTAATCTCTGAAACCCTAGAGTGCATCACTCTAGATGGTATCGGCTGAAAATTTTCTCTCATCATTTCCCTTATTATTCATCCTTATAAAGATGACTTATTCTTTCCGTCAAGAGATGAATCATGATCTTCATAGGTGACATGTATAGTGTATAAATGGTCAGATCGTTCTCAAGCTCAACCCTAGTGACAAAGCCCATGTGATGAGGCATGCTGGTGGTTGATTGGATCTGGGTGTACGATTAGATCTCAAAATCTACTCTAAGGAATTGTTCTCTTTATGAACTCTACATGATTTGTTTCATTCTCAATACAAATGAGGAAAAGTCCATCGTAAGAAGTCTTGTATCCCTGAGTTTATGATGTTCCAAATTACTTGTACAAAATCAAATGATGCAAACTATCTACAAAGGGCCACTTTTGTAGAAGTTTTTCTTACGGGTCGCCATAAGGTGAAATATTTAACATCACTCGCGCCTGCTTGAACATCTACGGTATGAATACTGGGTGGCGGAAGATGCCAAATTCGGTCTCTTTTGTGGAATAAAATGGAATACATCATCCATGCTAATGTGATGTTCTTTAAAACTACAGGAGAAATTTGGGAAACCCTTAAAGAGATGTACCCAGGAGAGAAAAACTTAACCAGCACCTACGATTTATATCAGCAAACCTTCACCTGTCAAGAAGGTGAAAAGAGCATTGGTGAGTACTACTCTGTCCTTGCGGGGTAACATGTATCATCCCTTGACCATTGATTATGAGGATATAAGACAACAACCCTCCAATCTGGGTTTAAGCCTGTTGGTGATTGTGAGATACCCTCAGTTATAATGGCCTGCTTGCATTCAACGTGTATTTAATGGAGATTCTTTAGGTTCAGTTAATCATCATAGATCTGCTCTCATCACCTCCTTTGGATGGGGAGATGGGGAAGTTGTGGAAGTCGTGGTTCTTGTGGACTTGTGGTGGATGATTTGGTAGCTGATTCAAGGGGAGGCCATGGTTGGAGGTTGTGTCATTGGAAGTCCTCATTGTGGGCTCACCAACTACTATAAATATACATGTTGGGATCTTTATGGTAAGCTCGCGTGAGCTAATTAGGTGCAGTATGTCAGATGATTGTGGTTCCGATCATGCTATTAGGGTCGTCGTCTCTTAGTCTGGATCAAGTACAATTAGTGATACTATCACGTTATCCATGGATGAATATATCATACAATTGAAGGTTCGTTCAACACCAGCATCTTCCTCCATTTCTATGCTTGTTCAGTTAGATATGGTGTGTCGTTCTTCTAATAACTCTATTTCTTGGGTCTTTGACTTAGGGCATCCGATCATATGACTGGTGAGTCGGGTATTACTTGGATACATCAATTTCTACTTTCTCTGTAACATTAGCTTATGTACACCAACCAAAATGTCTTGGTTGATTACTGCTCCCCAACTCCTATATCTCCTTGTCACCTGTCTTGTATGTACTTAAGTTTCTTGTTAGCTAAACAATTATATATATATATATATATATATAAAGAGAGAGAGAGAGAGAGAGAGAGAGAGAGAGAGAGAGGCCCAAGACGATACAATTGAATGTAGCCCGAGGATGCTACACTCGAGCTAGTTGGGTGCCACGTGCACATGCCCAAGGTCGATTAACGACCATCCAGAAAAATAAATAAAAATGGTGACTTGCCAATTTCCACCTTTGATTTTTTGGTCAAAGGAAAAGAATTTCAGTGGGAAAACTTTTGGGTGGAAAACTCATATCTTTGACCTGTGAAATAAAGGGCAAAAAAGTCCGATTTTTTCCTAAAACTCTAGGGGATGTGGTGAACCCTTAAAGGATGTGGTGTAGCTCGATCCCAGCTTACTTTTATATATATATATATATAGTTGGTCTACAATGAGTGTCCACCCATCATGGGTGGACATGGCAGTCCATGTGACTAAATGACGTGCACGGACTTCTAATACATGGAAATCTGTGCACGTCAAGCAATCACACATACATGTGGACTGCTTTAATGCACATGATGAGTGGACACCCATTGTAAACTATATAAAAAATTAATCTTAGGCCTTTGGGTTTCTTGAATTCTAGACCTCTTCGTCAAAGTAAACCCTTCAACTACTTGGCCAATAAATTCTTTATGAAATAGTTTAGTTCATAATAGATAGGATCCAATGTACAGCATGGACACACAACATGTTAAATAACCCAAGTAATAATTTAACAAGCAAATTTATAGGATTTGGAAGGCAATAATTAAGAATAATAATAAGCATATATGGTACTAAAACCAATAACATAGATCCTATGTAAAGCCTACATATGGAACAAGTTATATCAATGACAATAGATGCAAGGGTCAGGCCTTTATAATTTTTGTTATAGTCCTACTTCGCGTAGAAAGTTTGTATATGTGGATGTTACTTTCTTTGGGTGTGCCCCATATTTTTTTTGAATAAGGTAATCCATGCAATCTAATGTTCTCCCTGCCAGGATTTTCTTAAAGGGTTTTTTTTTTTTTTGGGGGGGGGGGGGGGGAGAAATTAAAAAAGAAAAATCTCCAAAAATCATAAGATATAAAAAAAAAAATCAAACAATGCGATTGATGAACTTTAATATCAGCCTTTCATATTAAGAGGAATGGTTGATATTATAATCAACAGATCGGATGATTTAAATCTTCCTAAATGATCATTTTTCAATTTGTTACACTTCAATATATGTTCGATGACATTTATAGTACGAGATCATGAAATCTTAAACCATTGATGATGTAAGATCATTTAAATGCCATTTTGGTGTTTAAATGACGGCTAGGAGAGTCGGTCTAAACAACAAACAACACCATCAATAATAAAATCAAACTTTACATGAAAAAAATAATTAAATAATTAAATAAATAAATATAATCTAAAAAAAAATCTATTATAAAGGATTTAAAAACGAGTTAAGGATTTAGAAAATTAGTGATTTAGAAAATAGGGTTTAGGAGATGGATTTCTGGTTTAGGATTAATTTAGAAATTATAGATTAAAAAATAAATTTACGGTTTAAGAAATTAGGGATTTAGAATTTAGGGTTTAGGAAGATATAGAAAGAGGCTAGAGAAGAGAGAGAGAGAGGAGAGAGAGCGCAAAAAGAGGGAAAGGAGAGAGAGCGCAGAGAGAGATGAGAGCGAGAGTGCGTAGAGAGATAGAGGAGAGAGAGAGGGGTGTGTTAATAGCAAAGATAAAGAGTTCTATTATCTGTAACCGAAGATTCACTCTGCACCGATGGTTTCCACTCTTAAACCTTAGGTTTCAAAACTCGAAGCTTTGGTTGCAAATATTTGTATCTAACTTAAAACTTTGTAAGTAGGATTTTTATAGGGGCCCATAAAAATAATTTACAGGGGCCTTAAAGAAAATTTCATAAGCTGTTAAAGGCTTTTTCCGAATCTTGTGGGGGCCCAGGCCCCCACAAGCATCAACATGCGTCTGCCACTGCAGCTATTCCTCCTGTGGTGCCTGAAGTTCTTGATGCTTGTGAAAGGGTGACTGTCTGACAGCGTCTAAATTAGCACCACTACTTCAACTATATTAAATGCGACCCAAATCCGATAATTGAACTTGTACAACTTTACTCTCCGTTGATCTGTCACCACCGTCTGCAGAGCAAAGTCTTGATGTCTCCCTTCCTTCTCCTGACACTGTTGTTATTGAGTTATCTTTTACACTTTGCAAAACGTCCCTGCAGTCATCATCCTATTTCTCAACTTGTTTCATTTGATGGTTTGCCCCCCCCACCCCTCTTTTTTCGATTGTTTGCCTTGACACTGGGTGGAGGCATACCACAGAATATAGAAGAAGAAATGACTGCCCTCCACCATAATAATGCCTCATCAGTGAGTAGTTCGATAAGTTCAACAAGGTATTATTGTTCTGGTTTTATATATCGATGATATTTTCAGCATGGGTAGTGTGACAGTAAGGGCAGTGAAATTTCATCAACAGTGCCATTTTTATACGAAAGACTTGAGTCAACTTTTATAGTTCTTGGGTATTGTGGTAGCCAAATAAAAAATGTGCATTAGCTTGTCTTAACAAAAGTAGGTTATGCATTTTTTTGCAAGGACTAGACTTCTTGGCGCGAGACTAATAGAGATTCCTATGGACCCAAACCGGAAGATGGTTGTGGATCAGGGAGAGTTAGTTGATGACCCTAGCAGATATCTTTGGCTCATTGGAAATTAATTTGCTTGACAATGACAAGACCTGTCATCCCCTTTTTTTTTTTTAAGTGTGGTTCATTAATTTATGCAAGCTCATTAATTTATGCAAGCTCCTTGTGTCCTCATATGGAAGTTGTGAGCCAAATATAAAGTTTTTTGAAGGGTGTGCCTGGTCATGGAATTCTGTACAGGGCCAATGGTCCTCTTCACATTGTGTACTCTGACACTGACCATACAGGCTTCCCATTTGATAGACGTTTGACCACAGATTACTGCACATTTGTGCGAGGTAAATTGGTCACTTGGCAGAGTAAGAAGCTGTATGTGGTACTTATTTTAATGCAGAGGCCTAGTATAGATTCCTGTCGCATGCCACATGCAAACACATGTGGTTGATGACTTTAATGACAGAATTTAGGTTTCAAGTTGAAGGCCCGATAGGGTTGTATTGTGATGACGAGGATGCACAGCATATTGCCAACAATCCGGTTTTCCAGGAGAGAAACAAGCACATCTGAGTTAACTACCACTTATTCGAGAGAATGTGGAAAACAAAGAGATCTTAACCCCTTAATATGAGCTTTGAGAGCCAACTTGCAGACATGTTCACCAAAGCTTTGTTGCACCCAGTTAAGAAGACTTCAATTCATGCTGGGAAATGATATATATGCTCCAAATTGAGGTGGGGCATGGAGTGTACAATAGTTTGTATAGGGCTGCCAATCGGCCTGGTTGGCCTGCAACCTGCCCCGAAAAATCCGGGCTTTTTAATTTTTAGTGACTAAACCCGGCCCGGTACTATGGCCGGGCTTAGATGATGGCAACCCGGTCTAGATCAGCCAGGGTTAGGGCCTGATGATGTGTAGCCCGATTCGGCCCAGCCTGGGTACTCATTCTATAGATATATATTTAAATTTTAACTTTTAATAAAAAATTACTAAAATACCCTCATATTGTATTTTTCTCCACACATGAATCGGGTATGTTAGTAAAATAACCTTACAAGTCAAGTCCATAATCTCTTCTGCCATTAAGACTTGTATCAAAATTAGATTTATAGTTTCTTTTTCAAAAAATATTTAAAAAGAGAGCTTACGAATAAAATAAATATGTATAAAAAAATTTCAAAAGAAAACAATGACCCGCAACCGGCTTAGAGCCAGGCTAGGGCTGAGTTCATGTTGGCCCGGCCTAGGGCCAGGCTAGGGCCAAGCATGGCTTGGCCCATTGACAGCCCTAGTTTGTATTTACAGGTTTTATTGTTAAGCACGTACATAATTCTGGTGGGTGACTGTTTGGGTCTTTTCGGTTTTCCATTAATGGCTGGAATGTAATTAAGAGAAATTCTCTTTATTATGCACGTCTTTTTGTCTCTCGATATGTCGTTTCTCTCTAGTTTCTATCTCTATTCTCTCTATCTTCTCAATCTCTCACTTTATTTTCGTATCTTTTCTTCTTTCATATTTTTTTCACCACATCTAATCTATGAAACCATAGAGTGCATCACTCTGCAATTTCTATTTTTTAGTAAAATTGAATCTTTAATAATTGATTAGTTAAATTTCACACTGCCTCTCTTCATAAGGTCGCTGATACTTTCTAATATGAATTTATACTGTGATACTTCAATACTGAAAAATATGATGTAGCCAATACATAAATCTAATCATACTCGTACCCTCCATTTTGAGATTTTGAATTTTAAATATTTGTGTTTGGTGGTTGGTGCAATTTACATTTTTCTAATTTAGACATAATTCAGTAAAAAACTCGCTTTTTTCTCTATATTTTGACTTGAAGTTGAGTGCATGATAAATTATCATGGTCATACCTAGATGAGGGGTCCTTTTTTTTTTCCTTCTGGGATTGACTTTGCTCCCCAATATTATATGATTTTCAAGCGGGTCTTTCAATATACTTAAATTGTAAACCCTCAACAAAAGAAATATCAGCCCGCTCAATACTTGGAGAACATGATGTTGATAAACCACTTTTACGCATATGATCAACTTTACTTCCCTACTCACAAGGGTCAAATCAATTGCAGACTCCATTAATAAAACAGTTAGAAACTTTACAAGTTTCACTCATGGATTGTTTTCTAATTGGTGAAGAGAGCCATAAACTCTTAGACATGCCCCTATAATAATTTCACGCGATAATGTTGAATTTGTTATATTGGTGTTGTGTAGTAGATTGAGCCATGTTTGTAGAGGTGATGAAGGGTAGGGAGCCTTCAACATCATAAGATTATTAAGCTTATCATTTCTACCCTGAATCCTGTGGAAAGCTGAAATTCACATTTTTCAGGGTTATTTGACATCTGTGGAATCCAGCTTTTGCCAGGATTGATGGGGTAAAAAGCTTTCCATAAGCTTTTTAACTAACGATGCTGGTGATTTTCCATGAATAATTCTGTATGGGTTAATATTATCTCAAGAATATTTTGTTACATTCCTCTATGTCTGCAGGCCACGAACAAGGTTGCTGTCTTGTTAATTCTAGCGGGTGCAGTGTTTGCATTAGTACCGTTGAAATATCTGATCATGTTAGTATTCCTGGAGGGATTTACGAGGGAAATGCCATTAAGGAAACAGAGCAGCGACAAACTGATGAGGCGAGTACGAGAATGGTGGGTCAGAGTTCCGGCTGCCCCTGTTGAGCTTGTTAAACCAGATGACGACAAGAAGCGGAAGTAATTGAACAATTGTACAGAGAATGGAGATAGGTTTACAACTGTAAATAATTTCAGGAAACTAAGTATCCACTCTTTTATTGCACCAACCATTTTGTTCTTTTTTAAAAGTTTTTCTTCCACTCATCATTCATTATAACATGTTAGGCTTTGGACTGCTGCTTTTGATTTTGCATACTGGAGTGTTTGAAAATATTTAGACTGGAAACTGGCATGGTGAGAAGTCTCTGGAAAGCAAGGCATGATGCAGTTGGGCAAAACCAACTGGCTGTTTTTTAAGCGTCATTTGGTCGCTCACTCCAATAGTCCAATGGGTTACAGCCTCTCCTTCCTTTTCCAAAAAGGGGGCATATATATATATATATATATATATATATATATATATATATATATATATTCTCCAAGCGGAACCAACTATTTCTATTTGTTTAATTGAGCCTCTTTACTTTGTGAAAGTCCAAATATGTTTTAGTTGATCATTGTTTGGTCCTTGTAACCTCTTAGTTACTTGATCGGTATGGTTTTTCAATGCTATCTTAGGCCACTTGGTGGTGTCTACATATTTGTTTTGCTACGGTAAAGGTGTTGGGGGAAAAAAGAAAAATTATATCGCTCACTGTGTTTTGGGTGATGTGAACAAGTACCACTCTGGACTGTGCAAAACCCTACCCCGTCTCTACTCTACACGAGGTTCGCTTATTCTTGGCTAAGATCGAAGAATAGTGAAGCTCTCCTTGATTTTGGTCCGAGCCAAGTGAAGCTTGCTTGCAGAGAGAAGGGTGATGATATTGGGGATGATTTTTTTTGCCCTGTGGAATGATATATTCGTTGGTTTCAACACCAATATACGTGGAAGCTCCTAATCGATGAGTCGGTTACACATGATCGAACCTTCACGAAAAATCGAAAGGAAGCGCTTAACAGTGGTCTACACCAACTACTAGAGGAGATGCTGTTGATGTTCTAGCCCCAAGATTCAATGGTATCAATGGCACCATTGATCACAAACACCACAATCCTATGGCCAAGGTTTGGTTCGGTGTTTCTTCTCTCCCCTTTTGTTTCTAACGTTTGTCTTCATTGAGTATCCAACTATTGTATCTCTAGAAAAGAGAGGGGTTTAACTCCTAGAACTCAACTTGCAGAGAAAAAGTAGGAGAGATTGAGAGAGATGCGAAGGCAAATATCTAAGGGGTGCAAGAGTCGGGTCATGGGTCTGGATTCAGTCCAAAGCCAAATTCATAGATAATAGAATTATGGTGGTTATATCAGAGCAAAAGGATGTGGAGTCAAATGGATTCCTCGTGAATCAAAATCTTTTATCTTTTTCCCAACGTCTCAAGAAAGAGGCAATGGGCCAAACATGACATTGATTTTTGCTTCACTCAAATTGCTCTCTGCATCCCCCCCATGTCGGCAATCATCTGATTCATTTTATCAATCCATATCTTGAGGCATGTGATATGCTTAGAATTCCATTTTCGTAGAGGGAAAATGAATCATATTTATGCTTAGAATTCCATTTTCGTAGAGAGAAAATAAATAAGATTTCTCATTAGGCGATTATGCTTCACCATTTTTCCTAGGCCTCGCTAGCAGCCCTTGATGCTGCACCATTTTTTTTATAAAGGACATACTGCACCATTTTTGTATAAAGAATTCAGATAAATTATTTTGATTATTTTGCTCTAACTTTTCTATCTTAATCGAATTGATGAATAAGAATTTTGAAGGCATACTTAAAATACATGTGAAAAATGAAAGGATGTACAATCAATACTTGGACGTCTAATTATAATACGCACAACAAACGTTAAGTATTACCCAAGTGGCTAAAAGAATTTCTTAGATATTAAAGTATGCTGATTTATTAGATCGGTCTGAGAGTCTCACATATCAGATTTGGCATTATAAAGTTATTCAAGATCACTCAAATAATTATCAAGCATCTTATAATAATAGTTTTAATATCATGAAAAGAGTATCTTTGATGGCGCATGGTACAATGTTTCATTTAATGTTGCACTAATCAGCCAATTGAAAGGTATGTGGCATGTGATTTGAGCAACCCCAGTGGCTCGTATTATTTGGAGATTTGATGAAAATTTGGATGGTAGAGATCATTTTTTATTTTGGCATAATTCATGTAACAATTCAAAAAGGCTCTACCAAACCCAATCAATGAGTCAAAATTGATTACTCATGGGCATAAAACAAACTAATAACAAGTCTGAAATAGGCAAACTAAAATTAACAAATTTGAAAAAAGTTTCAAGAAAATTTTGGGGAATACTAAAACATATGTAAATAAATATTTAACAAAATCTTATTTATTATTTAGAAAGGACTAAAATTTTAAAAAAAAATGATTAATTACGATAAAAATATTTTACTTTCGCTGAAATTTCGCTGACCGCTGTTTTGGAAAATTTTTGTTATTAGATATCTGATTGGAGCAATTCGCTTGGTGATCCGGTCAAATGACTATAACAGTTATTTATGAGCATGAAAATCAGTGACAGTAAAAGTTGTAGAAATGCACTACCAAGTCACAAGCGTGCATAAGATAGCATCAGGATTCAGGACAAAGCTTTTTCTCGTCGTCACCAGAAAGAATCATGGCTCTCTTCCTCACTCCAACGCCAACGGTACTCATCCCCCTCACCTCTCTCTCTCTCTCTCTCTCTCTCTCTCTCTCTATATATATATATATATATATATATATATATATATATATATATATCTTCTTACTCCTTAAGCGCTTGGTTTTCTGCTCAATTTTGCAGTGGAAATTGAACCCTCTACCGACAAAGCGTGTGCGCTTCATAGGAGGTAATAGTTTTAGGGTTAGGGCTTTCTTCAATCCAGTCGATGAACCTATTCTCAAAGAAGCTCTCAAGGTATACATATTTATATTATATTATACTAGTTTTCTTTGACATTAAGAAGTTAGAACAAGTTAAATTATCTGGGCGAGTTGCTGAATTGATATGCTCAAATTCTCACATTTATTTATTGGGCTAAACCCAAAACACCCCTTCTTTGATTATTATTTTTTTTTTTCATATCTTATTTGACTTCCCTGATTCATCTTGTATAAGGCTGTATACTATCTATATTCTACTGCTTTTATCCCCTAAAGAAACAAATAGGCATTTTTTGCTGTATTTATTGTATTGCTAGCAAATAAAATTGAATTTACCAGTGTGTTTTTGTCAGCTGGAATTGAGATAGCTTAGCCCCTTTTGCCTAATGTCTCTATCTCAAAACGAACAATTGGCCAGTTTTAGTGAATTGGAATCGTGTACATATCGGTCTGGCCCCATACTGATATGTATTGTTTATATCATCCAATACATTGGTTAAAATTGATCAATTTATCACCCAAATTATTGGCCGATAATTTCAAAATATCGGTCATATTGGCTGATACTTTCAAATTATCGAAATTATCGGCCAATAATTTGAGACATCAGTTTATCTGGCACTTCGAAATTATCAAACAATAATCTGAAATTATCTCCCGATAATTTCAAAATTTCAAATTATCGGACGATACAATCAATTGTATCGTTTGATCATTTGGACGATACAAGCTAGGTACAATACATTGTCTATGTATCATACCGGAGGGGTCAGATATCGATACATTTCGGTATTGGATGGAATTTTGACCTCTTATTTGAATTGAGATCTTTCAGCCCTGTTGCCTAGTGTTTCTGTCTTAAAACTAATAATGGGGGTGCATTAGAGTCTTCATCCCGGATGAAAAAGTTTAGGACTTTCTAGAAAACAAGGATTATTTGGAAAAAAAATTTAGCATATTATACTACCCAGAAAGTTAGAGAAAAAAGAGATTGTCACAAGTTTTTTGGGCTCCCAAAAGTTTAACAATACTATCTTTGTATGCCTTAAAATCAGTGAAATAAGCTTTCCACCAAGTTTGGTGGCTTAAAAAGCATTTAGAAACACTATAATTCACCACCATTAGTTTGACCCCATCTTAGAATGATGCATACCAATATACCATCTTTCTTAGATGAACAAAAGTGACCCTCATAAGGAACACGCAAAACTGAGGCAGGCCATTTTGAATGGCTGGCCCAAAAACACATGATCATCATCACCATTGCTTTGTCCCATCACAACTACTCATCCAAGACTTGACTGGAAATTATCTCTGAGTTACGCTAATAGATTTTCAAATGGTTTTGTCAGGAACCCATTGCGTTCATGGGTGGGATGTTTGCGGGTCTGCTGAGGCTTGATTTGGATGAAGATCCTCTTAAGGATTGGGTTACTAGGACTGTCGAGGCTTCCGGAATTACAGAGGAGGAAACTGGTAAAGGAAATTCAAAATCAGAAGAAGAAGAAGATGCCCCACAACAGATTGAGATCGAATGAAAATCAGCAATCCATATTTAACTCTCTCTTGCTTTTGTTGTGGATCTATTCTCTGTTATCTAAAAAGTATTAAAATATGCTCTCCTGTTCAAATAAATCTCTTCTGTTCTAAATTATATCCGACGAAGAAATTGTGTTGGTCATGGTTTGTAAATCATCTTTTTAATCTCTGTATTGCATATTTAGTTTCAAAATTCTGGTATCGTGTCGCATTCTACACCAAAAAGTTTTGCTCCTAGTTTCAATAAGCGGCATCATGTGAGACAGTGATTGAGTTTGATTTAAAAATTTTGATCTCAAGTACTTATCATTTTGAGGAGATTTGCAAGTTTAAGGCTCATAGTATATCAATTTAAAACATAAAATATGATTAAGCGGCTTCCATCATATCCGATGACCAGAGACCAGATGGGATACCAATCGGGGGCTTGGATTTTGATTGGCGAAGGAGGGCTTATTTGCTTGGTAAAATTATTCACCAATATATTGAAACCAAGAACATTCATAAAAGATGGAGAAAGAATACTGTGGTATTTTTTGTAAAATTGTGAAAACTAAATTATGCCAACTTTCAAACTTATGAGACATTCTATTGAACTTTGGAAGAGTGTAGTGGTGCAACATCTAAGACAAAAATAAAATATTTCTACTAGCTAATTTGGGTTACATTGGGAGAATCAACCACTTATAATGTCATTTTCTTGTTGAGGCAAGTTACAGAAAAATTTGGAGAGAGGAGGAAAAGTTTACAGATAGTTTTGTTATCAAATTTGAAAAGGCTTACGATAGTGTGCTGACGGATAATCAGGTTGGCTCTAAGATGGGGATATATTTCAAGTGAATATGCTGAGATTATCAAAGACAAGTATGAAGGGTCAAATAAGAAGTCTAAGAATTGTGACTCGAGAGATTCACTGAGTGCCTTGTTAAGTTGAGGTTCTGCTTTTTTCCTTATTTGTTTGTGGTTGTGGATGAATTGACAACAAAAATATAAGAGATCGTGTGCCATGGTGTATGTTGTTTGTTCATGATTTAGTGAATTTACTAGACAAAAAAATTACACGATAATTTCAAAGTATGGAGAAAGACTTTAAATTACGAAGTTTGGAAAATAGCCAAACGTAAAAAAATATGTGGAGTGTAAATATAGTGAATATGAGTGTAGGGAGGAAGATTTGCTCAAAACAGAAAACCCTATTGGTGGGGACGCTGACATCGTAGACCTAGTTTTTGGGCCGCATTGTTTGTATCACATAAAAGAAGAAGCGACGGAGGAGTCACGGGCGCCAACATCTATTAAGAAGAGACTTTGAAGAGCCGCAAAAGAGGCTCACTGCCTATGTGATGGGGACATCTCACGGTACAAGGGGGATGTAAAATGCAAAAAGAAAGCAATAAGAGAAAACAAGGGAGAGAGAAGAAAAGGAAGAAAAGTTCGTCAACATATGACGGACATCTGTGGCTTCAAAACGGATGTCCGTGAAATTCGGACGGACATCCGTGATTTAGACATCATTCTGTTTTTGTGCACATCGTCGAGGACAAACATCCGTGGTCATATGATGGACGTCTGTGAAAGTCATCCATCATATTGGCGGCTATACAAATTTTAGGCAAAAACTTGTCATTTAGTATTTTAATTATTTTTGGACTTTATTATTTCGATCTTTATGTTTAGTTAGGGCTTTCTTAGCCTATATAAAGGCATGTAAAGATTTTATTTGGGGAATTGGTTGATTTTAATGAAAATGCTATGCATTGAGAGTTTGAAAGGAGCTTAATGGGGAGTGAGTCTTCTTCCCCAAGTGGGTTTGGTGTGAGGCCAAGGGTGTAATGCCCATGTTCTATCTTGGATTTTCTTCTTACCTATTCTTCTATTTTGTTCGCTATCTTGCCATCTATTTCTTCTTCCTCTTCTTGTTTCAAACCCCTAAAACCTAAATCTTGATCTATCTTGACGTCATCCTTGTGGATTGATTCATTTCGATACCCATTGATCCACAATCGTTGTTGGGCTCGAGATCGCTCCAATTGTGCCGGTTGATCATTCCCTTCAAATCCCTACCGAGGAGCTACGAGAATTCACCTCGATGTACGAGGAACGCCTCGACCTAGAGGATGCTAGAGTTCTATCTCTAGGATCACACCTTCTGCAATTCTAACGGACTCACGCGCCAGGTTGGACTCTAGTCGAATCGACCATGGTTACCTAAGAGGAATTCGATGAAGCCTTAAGGTATCGCATTAATTATTCAATTAATTAGTTTAATTTCGGCAAATTAGCATATCATGGGCATTCACGTATTTTAGGGTCGTTCCTTATCAGTTTTGGTATCAAAACATAGGTTCTAGGTTAGGGCATATGTATGTCATTTCGATTTTGTTTGACTTTATTTCATTTTGTGTGTTCATTTGGTTACTTATCTTGTGTTTGTTAAAATTATTCACTTGTGTGGTTCATATTTGTGTGCCCATCTTGTGTTTGTTGAAATTCCTCAATTGTGTGGTTTATAGTGTATGTTCATTATAGAATTGTGTCTAAGTTGTGTTTGTGTCAAGCATCATGCATGACCCTCTTGCGCGTCAACATGATTTCCTTACCCGTCTTGAGAGGGAACTAGCCGAACAAGGAAACCGATACACTTACAATCCTGGGCAAAGTTTCGAAAGTCGAGATGAGGCTAGAGTTAGTGGATACTCCTATCATTGTGAACCCGAGTATGACCTTGATAGGAAGTTTCTAAAGTCCAATCGAGTCGAGGTTTCGGATTTTGATGGGACGATGAGCCCTAACGTCTTCGTGGAGTGGTTGTCTAATCTAGAGGAATATTTTGGCTTGTATGATATGTCGGAAGAGTGTAAGGTTAAGTTCGCTAAAACGAGGTTGGTGAGTCACGCTAAAATCTATTAGGATGGTGTGGAGTTTCAATGCGAGTCACTTCAAAGTAAGCCCATTACACAATGGGAGGACATGAAGGGGCGACTTATCGAAAAGTATGTTCCTTTCACGTACCGCCACCTTCTATGGTATTTGGAAGCTAAGGTGAATAAACGTCATAAACACACCCAACTTAAGTCTAGGAGTATCTACGTAAAAGTGAAGGCTAATTTCGGAGTTCAATCATCAAATCCCGCGAGTACTCCTATGAGTCCCCAAATTGATCACGGGAAAGGAGTGACCCATGATATATATAATTCCGGTGTCCAAACGTCGAAGCCCGTGAACACTTCTCCGAGTCCCCAAATTTCTAACTCGAGGATCGAGTATTGAGAGCCCCAAAACTAGTGGTCGCAACAAATGTTACAAGTGTCACAGATTTGGACACTTTGCCCACAAAATTTCCCGTCTAAAATTTATTGATTAAAAGAGATAGTTCTACGGAGCTGGAAAATGTGAACGTGGGAGAGGATGTGTATGACCCTAGTGCTGAGATGAGTGAAGAGGACATAGAAGAAGTCGAAGAAAGTCTAGCTTGCATTGATGAGACTTTTATTTCCGTTGTGAGTAATGATGTTGAGTCGCCTACACATGAGTCAACCCCACTCATGATTCGACCGAGTCACTTACACATGATTTATTAGTGTTCGTGGAGTTAGTTGTGCACGAGTCCTTGTTGTTTGTAGAGTCGAGTGCACTTGAGTCTTTAGTGTTAGTCAAACCGAGTACACACAAGCCAATCGAGTCACTTGCCTATGAGTTATTAGTGTCCGTAGAGTTGGTTAGACACTAATTGTTAGTGCCCGTTGAGTCGAGTACACGTGAGTCCATCGAACTGGTTACACAAGAGCCATTAGTGTCAATAGAATCGAGTACTCGAGTCTTTGGTGTTAGTTGAATCGAGTGCACACGAGTTAATCGAGTCGAGTGCACATGAGCCATTAGTGTTGGCAGAGTCCACTACACAGGATTCATTCGTGTCACATGCCCATGAACATATCGAGTTCATAGGTGCACACACACATCATGGTTTTGAGTCACATTCTGCATTGTATGCCGAAATTATGCCTACAATTAATTTGTGCAATGACAATTCCAAATTATTGATGGATTTGCCTGTGAGCTTCAATGAAATCCAAATAAGTGGCCATGAAATGGTTCTGGTTAGGCATAAACGATTCTCATCGGGGATCGCGAAGAAGTCCCAAACCCACGCTGCCGAATCTTTTAGAATGGTGGCAAGGAGTGAACCTAAGGTATATGTGCTTGAGCTACCTCAAGGTATGGGGGTTAGTTCAACACTCAATGTGGAAGACCTAGTTCCTCATCAAGGCTCAACCCCACTTTTTAGAAATCATTTTCAAACGTCCATCCTTTTGAGTCAATCTGAATCCCACACTCCTTCCTCCTCCGAGCAAGATGAAAAGTGAGATCATTAAGAAGATCTTGGATGGTAATGTGGCATTCACTGACGACAGAGAGTTTCAAGGCTATTTTGTGAAGAGGGTTAGTGAGCCGGAATACGAGAGCGCTTGGATTGAGTGGGAAGAGGTTTGCAGTGTGGATCCAGACTTCTTTGACCAGTCTCGTGTGCATGTTTCATTGATGCTGAAATCTTCTTGGTCAAGTGGAAATGGTGGGAAGCTTCGGAAGTATTTGGTAGAGTGGGTTCGCAAGCCGAGTTCCGAGATGTCTTGGGTTCGTCGAGATGAGGTCTATTGTGTGTGTCCTGCTATAATTGACCAACATGACGAACATGTTCCATCGTTCCGAGATGGCTTGGACTAGTTGTGAGAAGGGTCACTACTTAGGTCTCGACATACTTGACCAATACTACTGGCATGTTTCATCGGAGCTGAAACCTTTTGGGTCCGGGAGCGTTGGTGGGGATGGGGACATCAACTTAATCGACTGATGTCTCGGGCTAGTTTCATCAGTGATAACATATTTTTGGTTTGGGAGAATTGGGGGGACGCCGACATTGTAGACTTAGGTTTTGGGCAGCATCACGTGTATCGCCGAAAGAAGAAGCGATGGAGGAGCCACAGGGCGCCAACATCTACCGAGGAGAGACATTGAAGAACCGCAAATAGGGCTCATTGCCTATGTGATGGGGACATCTCATGGTACAAGGCGAATGGAAAGTGCAAGAAGAAAGCAACAAAATAACAAGGGAGAAAGAAGAAAAGGAAGCAAAGTTCGTCAACATATGACGGATTTCTGTGGCTTCAGAATGGATGTCCGTAAAATTCAGACGGACATCCGTGATTTAGACATTATTCTATTTTTGTGCATATTATCGAGGATAGACATCCATGGTCATATGACAGACGTCTGTGAAAGTTGTCCGCAAATTGGCGGCTATACGAATTTTAGACAAAAACTTGTCATTTAGTGTTTTAATTGTTTTAGGACTTTCTTATTTCAAACTTTATGTTTAGTTAGAGTTTTCTTACCTATATAAAGACATGTAAAGACTTTATTTGGGAAATAATTGATTTTAATGAAAATGCTATGCATTGAGAGCTTGAGAGGAGCTTAATGGAGAGTGAATCTTCTTCCTCATGTGGGTTTAGTGTGAGGCCAAGGGTGTGCTGTCCATGTTCTATCTTGGATTTTCTTCTTACCTTTTCTTCTATTTTGTTTGCTATCTTGCCATCTATTTCTTTTTCTTCTTCTTGTCGTTTCAAACCCCTAAACCCTGAATCTTGAGTTTTCTTTATGTCTATCTTTGTGGATTGATTTTCTTTGATACCCATTGATCCACAATCGTTGTTGGGCTCAAGATCGCTCCAATTGTGTCGGTTGATCGTTCCCTTCAAAACCCTAGCGAGGAGCTATGAGAATTCACCTCGATCAACGAGGAATGCCCCGACCTAGAGGATGCTAGAGTTCTATCTCTAGGATCACACATTCCGCAATTCTAACAGACTAGCGCGCCGGGTTGGACCCTAGCCGAATCGACCATGGTTACCTAAGAGGAATTCAATAAAGCCCTAAGGTATTGTATTAATTCGTGATTAATTTTTCAATTAATTTGTTTAATTTCAGCAAAATTAGCATATCATGGGCATTCACATATTTTAGGGTCGTTGTTCCGCATCACCTATAGTGCCACAAAGTCATATACTTTGGTATTTGAACTCTATTATACAATTGGATGGTGGGTTTAAGAAGGTGTTCTGCAATCAACGAGTGCCATTCCTAATGAAGAAATGACTTTTATAAGGTGGAAGGAAGACTTGCATTACCATATGGTACAATGGGTTACGAAGAAGCGAAAGGAGATATAAAGTTAATTGCATTACCAATTTACCATATCGTGGAGGTTTTTAGGCTGCAGATATACGATAAGAAGACAGTTTATGTAGCTAAGATGCATTGATTGACTATATGAATTGATGTTATCAAAGTAAAAGCATAGTAACTCAACTAGAATTTGATTTTCAATGCATTGATTGAAGAAAAAAATAACTCTTAGGTCCTCATATAATATTACTGCTCTGATGTATGATAAATTGCATGGTTAAGTTTATATCACAACTGTCATCGTCATCATCATAGCCTTATCCCATCTATTTGGGGTTGGCTAAACCTGATCTCCCACCAAAAATAAAATAAAATAAAATAAACCTGATCAGTTGACTAATGTGAGCTATATTATCAATTTATAAATTGAATCAATCTCCAGAAATTTGGCTTTTCATTTACAGGCATTTTGATGAATCTGGTCATTGGCAATGAATGGTTAATAATCTTATGATGGATTGCGTAGCTGCATATGACTATGAACTATGAATTAAATTAAACACTGCAATTTATCTAAGATGCAAGTATTATTATAAATGTATTGGTTGAATTAGGCATCAGATATGTGGATTTTCGTGTATAGGTAGTGAAAAAATTCATTATTGGAGATGCTATAATAATATTTGGTAGATATGATATAGTTTTGATAAAAATGTATGATTTAGTTATGCCTCGAGACTTGGCTAAATTGTGAACACAGTCATAAGCATATGGTTAGTATCAAACACAAAAAACATTTGGCTTTTAAGATATGGTTGTTGAATGCATTGATTATGATGTACGGAATGAATTACGCCCAAGACGTGTTGATTTCCCAATATAATTCTCAATGAAGTTGAAAAATAGACTGCGGACAATGTCGTAATCCGTTGGCCATGATTTATTGGATATAATGAATATATGGATTATATTAAACACACTCACTTATATGAAAATGCAAGTAATTTTTGTTTGAGGAATCTACTGATGGTGCTAGTGCCCCTCCTTCCTCATAAATATTTTTGTGCGAGTATTCTGTACCCTATTTGCCATATCATTAGAATCTCAAACTTCTGTTCGCAATCCAATATTTTCTCTAGTCATCATTTGAAAATAAATTAAAGAGTGCTGTTTTATTTATATTGTATACAATAAAATGGCTAGGAATTTACAGTCTAATATATACATATATATATATATATCTGTTAGTAACTGTATTAGCAAGTCATATTTGTGATGCTATTTCCCAACCCCAGAATGATGGGGATTATAGGTATAGGCAAGTATAGCAAGGCATATCTGTGAGGCCGTTAACCAACAGGCGAACAGGCGATTTGTCTTTTATGAAAATGAGCTCTGGGTATAGTTTATTGCTAATGGAGGTTGCTCTGCTATTCCATATCAGGGAGATCTTAAATCTTATATGGCTATTTTTTTTTTTTTTTTATTGCGAAAAAACTCTATTTATGTGTATATGATTATCGCTTGCAAATGGCAGCTTCGTGAAGTGTATCACTTACTTGCGAAATGTTGTTGAATGTTATTATTGCTAATATGTGATCCTGATATATATGATAAGTTTTTCTAATTTTCTATTTTCAAATAATATTACGAGTTGCAAAAAAAAAATTATTCAAGGAAAAAGAAATTGATGCAAAACATGTGTCTATGAAGAATTCGAAGAAAAAGCCTAACAGCACCAGAAAGAAGGTGGAACAACAAAACCTGAAAAACAATCAGATTACCTAAAGAAAGAATCTCAAAACAATATGGTAAGCATTCAAGATCCTGTTTTCTAGAACGAACACAAGGAAAAGATAGAGGGGGGTGAAGAAAATGGCGTCACATAAGTCTGCCGGCATCCGAGCTTTCATCAGATGCATGATGTTGTTGCTTGTCTTGGTTGCTGGTATGGTGTTTCTTGTGCCGAAGCAGTCCGAGCTTGTGCGGGCCATGCGATACTGGCGAAAACGGACACTTTGTGCCTCGTGACTGACACATAGCTGACCAATGGGCATCTTGTTTCTCGAAGTCTGGTTTGCCATGGACAAGTGGGCCCATCACACCCTGCACAGAGGAATTTCCATCGAAGTAAATATCTGCCATGTCAATGAGTACATTGTTTACAGAAAACTTCTGTTGGTCGCCCATCGACTCCGTTACGAGAAGGGTGGAGTTGTCGAGCAGGGTGCTGAGGTGCATGCCTGGTTCAAACCAAACCAAGGTGCGGTAAGTGTGTGCACCACCGGATACGACATGGTACCTTACGAAATTGGCGGTCAGATGGATTCCGTTGAGCGATGAATCGGGCGGTGCAAAATAAGTGAGAGCGCTGCCGCCGGAGTCGAATTCAGAGACATAGTCCACGAGTGCAGCTGCAAATTGGGCGTAGCCAGCCAGAGAGAGTGAGGAAACCATGGAAGAGCTAAGGCTGGAGGAGGCTGCCAATGCGGAGCCTTGCAGGCTGAGTAGAAGAGTGATGATCAAGCGGAAATCGACGGTGTGTGATGATATTCTTGCCATTTGGATTGCCGGAAAATTGGTGGGTCTGAAAATCTGTATTTGGTTTCTTGGTTTGGTGGGATTTCTTCGTTCTTGGAGTATTTCTTGAAGGTGGAGCTCAGTTTTGTTAGATCTTTCTAACTGTTTGGTGGGTGCCTGCATGAATTAAAACAATGTTTTGCAACGGTCATACGGGAGATGAAAGAAATATTTGGTTGTTAGAAAAGAAGAAGCGGTTTTCTTTTGGGGGGAATTACTAAGGTGGATGACCTCTGTACCACCTGCTGTGCTTGGGTTTGAGCCCGGCTTACTTTTTTTGTTTTGTGTTGTTGGTTTTTTTTTCTTTCTTTTTTTTTTTTTTTTTTTTTTTTTGGAGGATGTCATACGGCATAGACAGACCAGATATAGTGTTTGTGTAAACTTGTACCCATAAAAGATCCACTTTTTGGTGCAGCACATTGGGAAGGGACCCCCAACGACCCGTGCTTCCACAAGGGAAGAGGATACCAGTTGAGTTGTTGCTCAACCGATTGAGCCCAGCTTACTTAAAAAAAGAAAAGAAAAGAAAAGAAAAAAGTCTAAACAAATTCTTGGCACATTTGATTGCACATAAGATGACCATCTTACGAGTTTTTGATTGCATTGAAGTGTTATGCGTAAGTGCACTTCTTGCACTACTTATAATCAGAATGGAGTATGAGCCAAGGATCAAAATTTCAGCCGATAATTTTAACCCCATACAAAAAATGACCAAAATTTTGATCTCATATTATCGTTTTGGTGGGGATCAAAACCGATAATTTCGATCATTTCGGCCGAAATTTTGATCCATAGTATGCGCTCGTATGCAGCTGTTGTTACGCCTTAAGCCACCCGAGCACCGGCGTTGTGACATGTTTTGGGATGCCTCCCATGTGGAATCATAACATGTGTTCCATATCACTGGACGCCCATGATCTCAAGAATTATGGTGCATCTCTAATCCAAATCGCTTAAAATTTAATTGGTATGTCGGATTTATATGGTTGTTGGGAACTTTGTCTATCCCAATATTTTGCACTCAAGATCTTTTCATTAAAGCCCACCTATAAAAAGGTACACACATGATTTTAAAGAAGAGCCTTACCTGGTATATATCGGCTTATATGTATCAGGTTAGGTCCCCTCTGATATGATATATAACCCGATCTAATATAAACTCAAATAATGGGCCATCCTTCGGGTCATAGAGTGCTATGTACATGAGATAAATCGGATGTAATACAGAAAATACCTTTTGTGAATATTTTTTTATCATTTATATACAATTAATATATATATTTTAAAATATGCTACTTTAATAGCGGCTGATTTTGCCCATATATGATGTATCCGATGTATCTGATATGTATCGGCCTCATACCCAGCCGATATCCGCATTCCTATTACTTGCACTCAAATGTGACAAGTTGTCCAAACTCACAAATATTAATTAAAGGGTGCCTATGTAAGAGACCAATGAGCCTGATGGATTAATGAATTGGATGTGGATTTTGGACCCACGTTGTACCCATTTCAAAATTGGGTCGGGTCCGGTCTCTTCAATAAGAAACCCCTACTTTTATACCTTTTAAAATATCGGCTCGCGTTAGGTCTAACCGAGGACCCGACCTGAGTCGACGGGTCAAGTGTATGTACCCGACCCGTTGACAGCCCTACTTAAGAAAAATGTGAGAGAATTGAGAGAAAGGTGAATAAGTGAAGGGCCTCAAGGCTGAAGCTTCTTCTTCCCGCCGCCCTCACTCACACCTTAGATTAAAGCGCCCAACCCAAATGGAGATTGATTCATAGAAATGAAAACTAATAACTACACCACCTTCTCTCTTCATCTCCTTCTACACTATTCATAATTAAATAAATATTAAAAGGGTTTTGGGTTTTGGCAATCATAAACCATCTCTTAAGGGTTTAAGCCAAATCTCCATACCACCGATTTGTATTTTGCTAATGGCTTTCTGGGGTGAGGCTTTTATTTTTATTTTTTTTGTAAATCTTCTTTATGTCTTCTTCAATCTGTCTCTTTACATTCTCTGTTATTCTTAAGCAGGAATCCAAGTGAAAGCAGGCAAGCCCTATACCCACGAGCACCAACTCATGAGAAGAAGGCTTCACATTTCTCAGGTTAGCTTCACCCCCTTCTCTCTCTCTTACAAAATAGTTAAAGGGATTTGTTTGCTTCTTCTTTCGTGTGTTTGGGAAAATTGCTTATTTGGCTTATGGGTTGCATCGCAGGCAACAATCGGAAGTGAGGGGTCCACAAACAAAAGCATTTTTCTTCAATGTAATGTAGGAGACAAAGTCCCTGTGTTGTTATGCTCATTAATCCCAGAGAAAACAGAGTCATGCCCATTGAATCTCGAATTCGATGAGGCCCAAGATGTCGTTTTTTCTGTTATAGGCACTAAAACCGTCCACCTTACTGGATATTATCTTACTCACAACGCCCACTCCCAACTTCCTAATGACGATGACACGTATCCTTTCAATGAGGGAAGAATGCCTATTTTCCTACAACCACTTGTTTTTCTGTGAATTTAATTATTGTAAGAAGCCCGAGGATATGGGTTCGAATGCATGATGGATACATGCATTCGAACCAGGTGGGTCCACATGGCACTTATTCAGCAGATCGGGTGTGACAACCAAGGATCAAAATTTCGGTTTTCATTTCGGTTTCGGAGGGGACTGAAACCGAAATTTCGGTCATTTTGGCCGAAATTTTGATCCTTGGTGACAACAACTTGCCCAAGGACAATCAGGTTCATTTAAAAATAAAATAAAAAGAGTGTATATCTACCGTCCAAAATGTGGTCAAAGGGGAAAAGAATCAATGCACCAGGATATTTGGGGCGATACCCAAACTTTGACCACTGACTATGATAACCTGTATCCTTTCAATGAGGGAAGAACGCCCATTTGCCCATTCTCACTTTTTTTTTTCTTTGAATTTAATATTGTAAATAAGAATGCCCATCATTTTGATTGAAGAAGTGTTCTTGTGTACTCTCTGATTATCCTTTGACATATTCAAGTGAATCATACGGCGAGGATATTGCTGAGACCGAGTCCGGTAAATCAAATAATGACAATGACTCCTTGGACACATACGAGGATGATTTCATTGATGATGGGGAGCCTGAAATATTTCCTCTTTCCCCTCAGTGCGGAGACAAAGGTAATATATGCTTGTTGATCTATCTTTCAAATTAAGTTGCATTGATACTGATCTGTATTCTGGCTGAGTATAAGGAATGTTTATCTTATGTGGAAAACATGATCGTTAATCCATGTTGTCCTCCAGGATGGGCCACCTTCCAAAGATCAAACTTTTTGAACAATCGTAACTGTCCAATTGATGTGTTTTTGGACAAATATATAAACTTTATTATATAAAGAAAGCTAACGATCATAAAGGACGAAATGGGATGAAAAGCAATATACAAAAGGGTCAAAGAATCACAGGGAATGAGTTCTCTTACTAGACTTCTTTAACACTTACTATTTTGCTGAAGTCATCCTATTTCTTCTCATCTGCTTCGAGTTTAACTCACATCTTTCCCTTTACTCATAAATTTTATGGCACAGTTTTATTTAATAATCTTATTCTTTATTATGTTACTAATTTTTTATCTAGATGTAAGTGAGGAGATAGAAGAAGAGGAACAGCCCATGAGAGGCACTCGTATTCACAGACGTCTAGTTAAGAAACATCACCTGAGTGACTCTGATGGTGATGATGGTTTGCTACAAAAAAGTCTTCCCAAGGGTACTTCTAGAGCATTGGTTTTGGATAGTGAAGATGAAGATATTCTTCCACTTGCTTCCAGAGCTGAACCTAGCGAGAAGAGTAAAAAAAAGGAAGAAAATGATATCACTCATATTATTGATGATAAAAATGATGAGCTTCCAGTTTCTTTCATAACCAAATCTAAACGCACTTGCCAAAATGAAGATGCAAAGGATAAATTGGATGAGAAGACAGGTGAGCCAGGCCAGAGGAGTAAAAAGAAGGCAGATGATGATATCTCTCAAGTTACCACCTTAAAAAGGAGGGTTAATGCTATTGATCAAAGGGGCAATATAGAAAGGTGGGAGATTGATATCTAAATTACCCGTATGTTTCACCCTTTAATAGATAATATCTCTCATACACCTCATTCTTGAACCTACAACCTTAATCATCACATGCAAGCCAAATCTGTATTTCAAAACTGTATCCATGCTTTACTTAATACAAACGGATACTCTTTTTATTTCAATAGTTGTGCTATATCATATACTTTGGTGATTAATGACATTCGTACTCTACATAAGTTTAGGTAGTTATATCAAAATCCATCTAAAAACATGTATTATAAGTTATATCATATGTATAATAGTTTTATGATATCATAATATATAAAGTAAGATACACCCATACCGTCTTTTTAGAGTTCGACATGGACCATAGTAACCTTGCTTGTATCTTGTCTGACACCATATCTAGGTATCATTTTTTTTTTGATAAGTAATAAGAGATTATATAGAAACCAGCAAGGCGCTGAAGCCATATACAATTAAGCGACACAAAAAACGAAACCATAGGCCTATCTCTAAGGACAACTCACACCGCACACCGCACACCGCATAGACTCCATACATTAGCCCGGGTCCCAAGAGAAAATAGGACTGCTGTCCTCCTGATCTCCACGCGCTCCCCAGAAGGTAACGAGCTCCGCGACCGCCCTGATAATCATTCCGACTGGCTTGATTTTGTCTTCGAAAATTCTGCGGTTCCTCTCGCACCAGATGCTCCACAAAACCGCAAAAATCGCAGCCCTCCAAGGTCCCCTATCCCCCTTTTCCACCTCCGTCGCTTCCCAATTCAGCATGAGCACGTACGGAGACTGAGGCATCACCCAGGACATACGGAAGGCTCTAAGAATAGCTCCCCAGACCTCATTCGCCACACGACAATGAAGGAGAAGATGAGCGATGGTCTCCGCCCCATCGGAACACATGACACACGCAGTCGGAACGTCAATGCCCCTTCGAGTCAGCTGGTCCCTGGTAAGAATTTTGTTCTTACACACCGTCCAACAGAAAAATCTGATCTTGAGAGGAAGGAGAGCCTTCCATAACCATCTCCCCTCAAAACTAATGAGCGGTCGGCGCAATAACCACCGGTATAGCGCTTTGACGCTAAACTTCTTCTCCCGATTCAGAACCCAAATCGTCTGATCGGCCCTGAAATTGTTCCGCCGCGCCGCATATAGCCTGCTCAGCAAGTCCACATAGCACCCCACCTCAGTGTCCCTGAGGCATCTTCTAGTGGCAACATCCCAGAAGCTTCTCTCACTGGCAAAGGATACAAACTCATCAATCCTACCACCCGGGTTCGCGGAGAGGGCATAGATCGCCGAAAACCTGACCCTGAGCGGGCTGTCATCCAACCACGGATCTTCCCATAAACGAATACGGGACCCGCACCCCCAACTGTACCGCACCCCCTTAACCAAGACCTCCCAAGTGCGAGAAATATCCCTCCACCACGGCAAAGTGTTCCTGTGGGTGGACAAATCTATCCCCCAGCTCCCCCCTGAGAGGCCATACTTATCACGCAAAACCAACCACCATAGACTACTCCACTCCTCCCTTTTCGCTCTCTAAATCCACTTCCCAAGCATCGCCGTGTTGGTTCTCTTGAGACTCCGAATCCCAAGGCCTCCGTACGCGAGAGGCAACTGGCAAGTATCCCAATTTACTAGATGGAACCGTCTGTTGAGGCCTGCCCCCTCCCACAGAAACGACCTTTGAATACGCTCCAATCTGCCAATAATTTTAGCAGGGCATCTAACAATGGAGAAAAAGAAGATGGGGATCGACGAGAGCACCGCTTTGACCAAGACCAGCCTTCCCCCATTACTTAGCAGCCTACCTTTCCAAGTCGACAATTGCTGCTCAAATCTCTGCACCGCTGGGAGCCAGTCCCTCAATACGGCACCCAACCGAAGCAGCCAAGGAGCACAGCGCCTGCGCCTCCACCCTAATACCCGATATCGTAGACTTGAGGAGATTAACCCGTTGGCCCGACACCGCCTCATACACGGAGAGCACGTCAGCCATAGCTCGGATTTCCGTCACTTCCGCCTTCCCAAATAAAATCGTGTCGTTCGCATACTGCAGGTGAGTAATGAACCTCCCCTGATCCCCAACTCTGATGCCAGTAAGCAGACCCAGAATCCTTGCACGCCCGATCAGACCCGATAAAGCCTCCCCCACCATATTAAAAAGGAAAGGGGAAAGAGGGCCGCCCTGCTTGAGACCCCTAGAGCTCTTAAAATACCCCGCCGCCGTCCCATTAATCATCGCCGAAAACCAAAGAGAAGAGTAACACCCGCGCATCCATTTCCTCCAGGTGACACCAAACCCCATCCTTCGAAGCATATACTCCAGACTTTCCCAACTAACCCGGTCGTAGGCTTTCTCCATGTCTACCTTCCAGACCATCGTCGGCCTACGACTAGCATATGCCGAATGCATGGTCTCATTAGCAACTGCCACCAGGTCCGTCAGATGTTTCCCACGGACAAAAGCCCCCTGATTCTCAGATATAATAGTGCTCATCACCCCTTTCAGCCTGTTAGCCAACACCTTTGCAATAATCTTGTAGACACAGTTGATCAAACTGATCGGTCGGTAATCAGAGATATTTTCAGTGCCATGAATCTTGGGGATAAGCGCAATAAACGTGAAATTTAGTGCTCTCTCAATATGACCCGTAGCATGAAACTCATGAAAAACCTCCATCAGCTCCCTCTTAATACACTCCCAGAACCCGCAGTAGAACTCCATGGTAAACCCATCCGTCCCCGGTGATTTGTTCCGGGCCACCACTCCTGATCACGGTCCCCACCTCCTCTTCCGTAAACTTGCTTTCCAGCCCCCTGCTGACCTCGTCAGAGATGGATCTGAATTGTAGCCCTTCCAAAACCGGTCTCGAGAGACCCTCATCCGTGTACAAACGTTCGTAAAAATCGACAATATTTCCCCGCACCTCTTCGTGGTCTGTGTACTCCACCCCATCCACAGTAACGTTCCCCAGATAATTCGATTTGTTGCGAGCATTCGCAACCGCGCGGAAATACTTCGTGTTGGCATCCCCCTCTTTGAACCACCTAACCTTCGATTTCTGCATCCAACAAAGTTCCTCAACCCTGCATGTCTCACTGAACTCCGCCTTAGCATGAGCTCTAGCCTCCCTCTCGTCCGTTGAAAGAGACCTCGTCTCCTCCAAATTGTCTAACATTTTTAGTTTCAGAAGCAATTCCTCCTTTCGAACGTGCACCTTCCCATACTCGTCCCTATTCCAAACCTTAATTCTTTCTTTTGTCCGACGCAGCTTGGTAATAAAGCGGAAAGCCGCCGTCCCCATGGACACCGGTTCAGCCCACCACCCCCGAACCTTCTCCCGAAATGCGTCGTCCAACAGCCACATATGACTTTTTCCCCAAAACGATATTATCTAGGTATCATTTTACTATGACTTTTTCCCCAAAACGATATCCTGAGAGTATGAGCCTCTTTTACTTTTTGTCCTCTCTAGTAATGTGTCCCACTTGATTGATGCATGCAGCGAAACTATTCAGCCATGTGATTCTCCATTATCATCTGTTGAGGTTGGTGCTGAAAATGTTATGGGGCTGAAGAAGAAAAGGAAAATAATAGGTAAGGAGCGAAAATCCCTTGAACCTAAAGCTAATTTATCAACGGATGAAAAAGTAAATAGAGACCGAGATACAACTAGAAAGGAGAGCAAGAGTGATGTCCAAAGAGTTGAAAATGTTCAACATGAGGATGCGAAGGTCAGTAACATGGACCAAAGTCTGCCTGCTAAAGTTGAGGATGAGAAGCTATATAAGGATATGTAAGAATTAGTCATCCAATATTTCTCTTGTTTTAACGTCTGAAGCTATGCTAAAGGGCTATGGCCCCCTTACCTCTTATTTGTTCTAATTCTGTGTTGATGTCTATCCATTAACCAGGAAATCGATCAATTCCTTAAGCCCTTCTGGCACGGTTACACCTAAGCATAGTCCGAATGTGAAGGAGAAAAGGAAGGGAAAGACGAAAGATAAAATATCTCAAGCTGTAGATAAAACAGGGGAAGAAACTCTGCATAACCAGAAGAAGTTTGTAGAAGATGGCAAGATAGTCAATGAGAAGAAATTACTGAATTCTAAAGAGGCGGTTAGGATCGCAAAGCTGGATCAAGATATGCCCATCAATGCTCAAGAACCAAATGCCATGCTACTGGATGATAAGTGCGACTCACTCATATGCATCTTGCTTTTCTCTTCTTTTTTGTTATCAAAATCGAATATATGTATGTGAATAGACCTCTGCATGTTTGCAATTGTGAAGTTTTTATTTATATTTTTTTATTGTACAGGAGTCTCGATGTCAATTCAGACCATGCAAATTCTAATACTCAGAAGGAGAAGAAAAGGAAAAAGAAAGTTAAGGTCCATGAGAGTGATACAAACTCCAACAAGGAAGAACCAAATGCCATGCGAATGAATGATAAGTACGACTTACTCATTTACATCTCGCTTTTCTCTTCTTTTTAATTATCAAAATCAACTATATATAAGTGAACAGACCTCTGCATGTTGGCGTGGGAGAAATTTTTATTTATAATTTTTTATGTACAGGAGTCTTGATGTCAATTCGGGCCATGCAAATTCTTATCCTAAGAAGGAGAAGAAGAAGAAAGTCAAGGTCCATGAGAGTAATACAATCTCAAACAAGGAAGAATATCAACTAGTAACGGGAGAGAGTGAAAAGGTCGTCAACGAGATTGAGGAGCAAAAAAATGAAGTGCAGCAGCCATTGACAGCAAGGACATCTTCTAATGGAATGGTTATTGAGGAGCTATTGCGAGGCAGTCGAGAAGGCAAACGTGCTTCACATGGAAATAAAGTAAATCCCTTTACTTCCAGTTTACTAGGTTTACTTCCGAGGGATTTGGATGCCTATGCATTAATTACCATTTATTATGGTTTTCGTGCTTCAAAGTATTTACCATGGTAATGGTAGCGCTATCGGGTATCGATCCATCTTGGACTGGTACATATCAGCCAATACCGAGACAGTAATGCCGATACTGACCCGTATCGGACCGATAACGACACAGATACCGGTAACACCCCAAAACCTGTATCGGGTGGTATCAGTATCTGTTTTTGATGAAACCGATACGTAATGCCGATATGTATCAGTATTGCCTGAGTTTTGATACCATGTTTACAACTGGATGGCTATTGTTAATGAGCTAGCACTCTATAGGAACTAATCATAGACATATATCCTCATATGCCCCAATTTTATCATGTGGATTATGCACACCATAAAATAACAAGAAAACTAACTCCATTAACTGTTTCTTGGTTCAGGTGTATGTCCATTATACGTGCAAGGTTAAGGATGGAAAAATACTCGACTCCACTATCGGTAAAAAGCCTTCTAAGTTTCGCCTAGGTACTGTTGCAGTCATCCCTAGTTTACATGTGGCGCCAAGCTGATTTCCTCACGTTTTGATTGATTATAAGCTTGATTGGTAACAATGGTGTTACTTGTGGCAGGTAAACGACAGGTCATAGAGGGAATGGATTTTGGTCTTGAAGGTATTTACTTCTACGACTTTATAAATAATAAAATCGTCAATTAATTCCTCAATGAATTCAGTTTTTCCTTTCCTTTAGAAACTGCTAGGGTACAGCTTCATGTATGCACATTTATCAGGTATGTACGTTGGTGACAAAAGAAGACTTGTTATCCCACCAGCTATGGGGTATGTAATGATTTCAAACATAAATTTTTATTTAGGGCACTTCAGACGTTAGGGCACTGTAGATTTCTGTGCCTACTTTCAACTAGTTTTAGACTATTATCCTAGTTCGAGCAGTTTTAGAAAAACATGCTTTGGCGTTTTCTGAATGCGCAGTTCAACCCAAAACAACACCTGTTTAGGGTTGATCAGCCACATGCCACCTTATTTTTTGAAAAAAACAACTTTTAGGACTATTTGGCCCTTTATTCGATGGGGCAAAGATAGGGTAATGCCCACCCAATTTAGTGCATTGAATTTGGACACCTTTGACCACATTATCAACTCGGGATATGGATCGGATCATGCCCAAAATTTTTGGGTGGTACCTGATCGTCCGTGGGAAACTGGCCATGACACTTGATCCCGAGATGGGTGTCACGTGGAGGCCACGCACAGATGAGCATGTTTTTCTAAAACTGTTCGAAATAGGATAATAGTCTAAAACTACTTGAAAGTAGGCTTTTTGTTTTTCCTAATTTCATCTTAATTTTAACTTTCTTTGTCTAATTATTTGCAAATATCATTTCTCTACCCACAGTTACGGCATTGAAGGCGAAGGAGAAGTACCAGGGAATGCATGGCTTATAATTGATGTTGAGTTGATCAAAGTCAATTGAATGATAACGCGTTTAGCTGCTTAAGTTGCTGCTTTTATGGTAATTTTGTTCTATTTTTGCCTTGCCAGGAAAGGTTTAGAAATCATGAGTGGGTGCATTGTTTTTTTTTCTCTTTCTGGTAGTCAAACAGAAAGGATGCATAGTATTGTCCTGTTGTGGGTAGTTTATGCAATTTTGTCCCAATTTTAAATCTATGGGCCAACTTGATTTTCTAGCCCATGTTTTTTTATATAAATGTGTTTTGTGTTTACTTTTAGCAAATAAGAAAGTTAACCACAGACAAATTGAGTGATCAAGGGAAGAACATAAATAAGAGATGAAACTTAAATTTGCAAATCTACCTCTTCAAATTTGAATATGAAGAGTAATGATTCATGACTAATTCACGATGGTAAGTGCTAAATCTACTTGAAGTAACTGGTTGGTTGTTATTGAACACTTGGTCAGTGCGGTTCTTCTTGTGATCCATCTTTGTTTTTCAGTCCAAAGCTATAATTTCATTAAAAAAAGGAATTATGTAGGATCAAAGGAGGCCGAGCGAGATGCTCAACCAAAAAAGGAAAAAAAAAATAATACAAATAAGAAAAAGGTCATCCTTCGCTGAAAATTTTCAATTGAGGGTCTGGTTGGTAATTTTTCGGAAAACATAGGAAAAGAATTTGTAGATCCAATGGATTCCATCTCTTTAGGAATTTATAGGAATTCATTGTTTTCTACTGTTTTGATTGAGTAATTACATGTAGAAAATAGAAAATGAGTACCATCGATAGTGTATATCTCACACACCCAATAAATCCAACTTTTTATTGTAAATGACATTTCGTGAGACAGAAAAATTAGGAAAGAGAAAGAGAAAGACTAGGAGAGAGAGAGAGGGAGAGAGATTTGGGGAGAGACAAAAATTAAGAAAGCCTAAAAAAGAGATTCGGATAGAGAGGTTAGAAAAGAGGAAGGGGAGCACCATCTTTGATATACACAACACACCAAATAAAAAATTGAAGAGAGATTAAGAGAACATTAAGAGAGAGCTAGGAGAGATTCAGTGAGAGAGTGATCAAAGAGAAAGAGAGAGAGATTTTTAATTATTATTTTTAATTTTTAATTTTTTTAATTTTTAATTTATTTTATTATTTTTATTTTATTTTTTATTTTATTATTTATTAATTTTCTATTATTTATTTTTTTATTTTTTATTTTTTTCTATTTAATTTTTTTTTTCTAATTTTTTTTTTTTTGTTTTAATTTTTAATTTTTATTATTTTATCTATTTTTAAATTTTATATTTATTTATTTTTATCATTTGATTTTATTTCAATTTATTCATCAAAAGAGAGAGAGAAAGTGAGAGATAGAGAGAGAGAGTTCTTACGTAACAAAAATAGGAGAGGGGAGGGAGGCAAGAGATTTCCAATGAAGTCCTATTTTAGAAGAATTTATATTTTTTCAATGGAAAAGAAAATTTTGAATTAAGAAAGAGGTAAAAATTAAAAGAGAAACGTAAGGAGAGAATATAGGAGAGAGAGATTCATTTATCTAAAAAAGAGAGATTAGGAGAGAGATTTGGATACAGAGATTAGGAAAGAGGAAAGGGAGCATTATCTTTGATATATACAACACACCAAATAAAAAATTGGAAAGAGAGATTAGGAGAACGGTAAGAGAGAGAGAGAGAGAGAGATTTTTAATTATTATTTTTAATTTTTTTAATTTTTTATTTATTTTATTATTTTATATTTATATTTATATTTTATATTTTATTATTTTATTATTTATTAATTTTCTATTTTTTATTTTTTTATTATTTTATTTTATTTTTTATTTTCTAATTTATTATTATTATTATTATTTAATTTTTAATTATTATTATTTTATTATTTTATTATTTTATCTATTTGTTAATTTTAATTTTTATTATTTTATATTTATTTATGTTCGTCATTTGATTTTATTTTAATTTATTCATCAAAAGAGAGAGAGAATGAGAGAAAGTGAGGGATAGAGAGAGAGTTCTCACGCAACAAAAATAGGAGTGGGGAGGGAGGCAAAAGAATTTCAATGAAATCCCCCTATTTTAGAAGGATTTATATTTTTCCAATGGAATTTTTTTTTTTGAATTTTCCTATTATTTTCAATAGCACAACTTTATTACTAAATATATGAAATTAACATATTTCCTTTCCTTTCTCATAATTTATTTTCATTTCCCTTCATCCAAACAGTAAAAGTTTTATTTCTCAAATATCGACAGTAAAAAAAGATGTTACAAATGTCTACGAGTTGTAAGCCATTACTTGCACAAGAGAAGTTGGCTGTTGCACATAGCTTGAAAGAAAGTCTTGGGATTTTAGAGATCATGACATCAGGAAATACCATCTAAGCCATCTGATTTGAAAGTCATGTCCCTTACAAGGACATTTTGATTTTAAAAATAATTCGGGGGTGTGGCGATTGTAGGCATTGATTTTTTCAGCTATTTATTTTTAAAATTAAATTTGTTTGTCCAAAATAGAATGCTCCTTATCGTCTATATGATTAAAAGTTGTTCGGAAGATTTGGATTTTTTTTAATATGCTTAGTAGCTTTCGTGGAATTTTGCTTAAATGCCCTAAAGATTAAATCACTCCGTGTTTAATCTTAGGGCATTTTGATGAAATGCCCATTAATTTTCTATTACATATTTAAATATATAGTGGACCCGGACGGTCGGGGCTAGTTTAATCCGGGCCAGATCATGCTTAGCCCAGGTTGGGTCACGTGCCTAGCTTGCATGGACAAAAGCTTGCTATTTTCAAGGCCGAAATCCAAACCACCCCGATCCATTGAGAGCCTTAGCTGAGTACTTCTATAGTAAAGGACCAATCACTTTTTACAGGATTTGAAGGCCAGATTTGCACGAAATAAGATCTCCATCATGTGATTACAGATATTTAATATCTTTTAACATTAATGATTATCATGTAAATCTGATCGACATCATAGAGGTGTTGACTGTTTTGAATCATATGATAAAAGTAAATTTCATCCTAACCTTTGACAACATAGATAATAGATATTAGATCATGAACTTTAAATCATAGACACGTGATTTTGTCACGTGCCATGTGTCTCAAAAAAGTGACTTTTGAACCAAGTAACTTTGTGATCTGGTTTTGACTTTGGGTAACGGTAGCTTGGTACCAAAACCAAGTAACTTACATGTCCCACATTAGTTTTCTATTATATGGCACCCAATCACCTAAATGAGTGTCACATAAATGAGCAGCTCGATGATTACAAAATTATTGTGACAAAATAATAATAATAATTAAATATATGTATATAAATAATAAGACAGTTATCCCAAAAACAGGAGATCGGAGTTTAAATCCGCCTTGAGGCCACCTTAAGTTAGTATGATTGGTTCTTCCTTAGAAGACTAGTATGTTTTTTTATTTGAGCGACACCCTAAGACATTTCCGAATAAGATTAACCATGAACAACAGGTGTTGGTGCGAGTGATTGATAATTTTATACGATAATTATGAGTATATTTTAATACAATTTAACATCTAGACCCATTTGCACTATAATTGTATGGACCGAATAGCTCAAATGCACAATGAGTGCATTTTTGGGCTCACTTGAGTTCAAGAAATGAGCTAGCCATGGCTAGAATGCTTTTTTTTTTAATACCAGGGTAGCGTCCGGACCTCTTCAAGGACACGTGTGTCACATGTCAGGTCAGAATGGGATATAAATCCCTAAGATGGCCTCAAGGGAATTCGAATTCTAGTCTCCTACTTTAAAAAATTTCTAAATCCCCCTTATTGTAATAGTCTCATATCGGATAGGGAAAAATTTTGACCCTGAGCTATATGTGATTGCGGATGTTACATATCATGGCGCGTTTTAGGTGGAGACTGAAGCACATGCCATAAACAAAATCGGGGCAGGGACCTAAGCCCAAAACCGAACAATATTGTAGCATGTGAGTCTGAGCCTTCACAAAATGATATCAGAGCCGAAGACGACTCTTCTATAAGGTGGGGGGATTATAATAGTCTCATATCAGATAGGAAAAAGTTCTGATCTTGAGCTATATGTGATTACGGACAATATTGTAGCATATGGGTTTGGGTTCTCACAGAATGAGATTCAAAAATATGTTTCATGTGGCTTGAGAGTGGGGGCAGTCGTGTCCTCCTCCTATTTCTACTCGCACACCAACTTTTGCTTTACTGAAAAATTAGTACTAATAAAAACAAAATTTTCATCGTAGCTGATAATAATTCAAAAGTACTACTTAGCAAAAAAGTGTGTTCCTAGCTAAGTGCGCATAAACTATTTTTTGTACTTTAAATAAAATATTTTTTTAAGCTCACACCAGATTTTGCTATGCGCACACCCCTCCCCCTCCCCCTCCGGCTAAAATTTATTTTATGAAGTAGTTGTAGATCAGGAATGGGCTGTTTTGGGGTCACTTTAAATCCGGCCCACCATAATTTAAGCCTCAATCCGAATCCAACCAACCCATTTAAACCCTCAACCTAAACCCAAATTCTCCGATCAATACGAGTGGAAGTGTCAACCCGATAGCCAAAAATTGAATCCAAACCTGGCCCATGACAGGTTTAGATCACTCGACCCATTGGTTGGCCCGACCCACCTTCTTTCACATATATTCAAGGACCCTAAAATGCGTGCCAATCATCTTTAGACAGGACTAGACTGATGGGTAGGATAGGTGACCACTGACCCTGTACATGTTTTCAAGCATACTAAGGCGTTCTAATCGCGATTTTAACAAAAAATCGTTCCTTTCACAACTAAAACATGTAATTGAAAAAAATATGATTTTTGTATTTTAAACAGTTTTTTTTTTTTTTTTTCAATTTTTATGATAAATTCAATAATAAGGATCGGATTAAAGATTTCGAGCTGGACTCTCAATTTTTTTCTTTTTTTTTCCCAATTTTCCCACTTTTTTCGTTTTTTTCCCTTGCCCAAGTGTTTTTTCGGATTTCCGACTTGGTAACTATGTTTTTAGGGACATCAATGACCTTGGGTACTTGTTAGCAGTCTGTACTGATGTCATGGAAACTAGGGCTCTCAATGGGCTAGGCTAACCCTGATTTTGGCCCACACCAAGTCCAGAAAAAGTGCTATTTTTTATTAAGCAAATCCAGCCCGGTATCCGAACTGGGCTAAGCATGTTGCAACCCGGATAAATCCGGGCCGGACTTGGGTTGAGTGTTGCAACATCTGGCCCGTACCCGGCCCGGATATTTTATATATATTATACTTATCTTTTTAAAATTATAATTTTTTTTCTATAGTTAAATGTGATTTACTTAAATGCCCTGAGTTTAAATCGTTGACTTGGGGTATTTAAATCAAAAGCACAATAACTTTATGCATATATTTTTTAGTTCGACAAATTGGCTTTACTTAATTTATTTTCAAACAACAGTCATATAACAAAAAATCCTGAGAAACACCCAAGCTCGGTTAGGCCCGATAGGGGTCAGGCTTGAACTGAGTACACCATAGCTCGGGTTAGGGCCAGACTGAAAAAATTGGAACTCAGCCCCGGTAAGTTAGGGCTGGATTGAACCCGAAACCGGCTCTAATCCGGCCCATTAAGAGCACATAAAAAAAAAGAAAAGTTGAAAAATAGAAATGAGGTTTGGTGTCAACTGCCTTCCCCCTCTCTACATATAAACAAAGTCCTCCATAATCTTCTATCTTCTTCTTTTTCTTAAACCCTTTGGAGATCTCTTAATCCACAAACTTCATGTCCTCCCCAACTCTCATTTCATGCAAAGGTCAAATTATTAATTTTTTTTTTAATTTTTACACTGAATATATTTTTTCTCCATTGGGTTTTTGTTTAATATAATAATGAAGATTATGTATAATAGCTGCGGTTGCTTGGGGTGCTGGAGAAGCTTTGGTTTTGGAAGAAGTGGAAGTGGATCCTCCCAAGCCTTTGGAGATTCGTATAAAGGTCGTCTGCACTTCCCTCTGTCGAAGCGACCTCACTCAATGGGAATCCAAGGTTTGCCTTTTTCTTTTTAACTAATGTCCTAAAAGTCATCTGTTCTTGACCCACTTTCGCGAAAAACGATTTTGTTTTTTTACTGTTTGATTTTTTATTTTATTTTTAATTAATGAATTGGATTAAATAAATCTTTTAAAGATGTAAATTGTGTATACTCTTATCCTTATAGCCTGTAATTTTATGCAGTCTTTAATGATGTTGTTATTCTTGAAAAATAAACTACCCATTTGAAGTTCATGACCCAGAAATCCAAAAATAAGTTAATTAACTAATTAGGTAATTGAAATGTCCCTAATTTTTGTTGTTGTTGTCCTCCATGATACGTAATTCACAGTTCTTTTGATTCATTTTCAAGTTTGCAATCCGTGCGAACCCGATTCACTAGGGATATGATGAGTTTTTATTTATTTTTTATTATGTTTTTGGTATGCTAACAGTAAGTAGAAATATATTAGTTTAATGTCAATTTCTCATTCGGAAAAAGCCATCAGTTTGTCAAAAATAAAAATATAAAAGAAGCCATTAGCTTAGTTGATTAGTTAAGTGTGGACTTTGGTTGTAAGTAGTAGAGACTGTGGGCTTGATTCTCTCCACGTCGAAGCTTTTTAAAATCATATTTATATATCTAATCCAATTCGCCCAGTTCACCCGATAATGTCGAACCGGACGTAGGGTGCCATGGCAAATTAATTAGCACGGGTTGTCCTTCATCCAAGGTTCAAAATCTTGGTTTTTTGGTACGTATTAGCCAGCTCCAAAACCAATATGTATCAGTTTTGGACGATGCATTGGTATGTATCGACCAATAGACGCCAATATCTATGAGCTGATACAGTCAATTTATCAACCTGGTGACCTCCGAAACTGATACGTGTTGGACGATATGTATCGATTTCATCCGAATTTTTAAACCACGACTGTATCTCTCTTCTTCTTCGTTGATGAATATTAAATTTCATTCACCATATTTCGATAAGTCGTCTGAGGTCAAATTTGGGTACTTAATGTGCAGGCGACCGCCACTCTATTTCCTCGAATTTTTGGCCATGAAGCATCTGGGTAATTTCTGCATTCCCCCCCCCCTTCGCCTCAATTAGATCATCATCATCCTCATAATCATTGCCTTATCCTATATATTTGGGTTGGCTTCACAAATCCTATTTTGCCACCCGTTTCTGATGAGTGCTAAGCTCTCTGTAACTTCTCTATGCCAAATTATATGATAAATAAGTAAATTATATTTCCTTATGCGAAATGGGCTGGATTTTGCAGGATTGTTGAGAGCCTAGGCGAAGGAGTAACTGAATTTGAAGTGGGTGATCATGTACTTACCTTGTTCACTGGAGAATGCATGAGATGCAGGCATTGCATGTCTGGTAAAAGTAACATGTGCCAGATACTGGGGTTGGAAAGGAAAGGCGTTATGCACTGTGATCAGAAGACCCGTTTTTCAGTAAAAGGGAAACCTGTTTATCATTATTGTGCGATTTCGAGCTTTAGTGAATATACTGTTGTCCACTCTGGGTGTGCTGTTAAAATCAGCTCATTGGTACCAATGGAGAAAATTTGCCTGCTTAGTTGTGGTGTAGCTGCAGGTAAAGGTTTTGCTCATGATTTTTGTCAGAGGAGGTACAAAACAGGGAGTTTCTCCAGTTTTTTGCGCTTTTGGTCCACACTTTTCCGGGTATTAGATCATTTAGCATAAATGTGTATTTTGTCTGGATACTAGCATGTTATCATAGATTTTCTAATTTGGATTTGTAAACTATTGATAGAAATTGAGGAAAGTGAGTACCTGCTACTGTTTCTGGTTTCCTCTTACAATTGAAAAAAAAAGAACAAAAAAAAAAGAGTCAACATTTAATAACAATAAAGTACTTCTAAATAGAACTTCCTATCAGAAGGCAAAGAGAAGATGTCAGATTGGCACCTCTGGAAACCATAGCATGATGGCATGGAGGTACAATTAGATTATTATATTTATATATGTTATTGAAGTAGAAGCTCTTGAAGTCATATGTAAAATGTAACTAAACTAAGAGCTTAGTACAACAGATTACTTTCATTGCCTGATAATAATTGCAAAATTTTAATTGCAACATGATAAAAAATGTTACTTTATGGGGATTTACGAATAATAGTGTGCATGTCGAATAGCTTTCCTCATGTCTATTGAGGCGTTATCAACTATGAAACGCATTCTTCTACATAAAATAATTTAACATTTGATCTTTCAATTCTAAAATTGCAACTTCACGTAATTTTCTTGGAATATTTGATGGCACTTAAAACCCAAAATTTGATCAAATTATTATTTTTCATTATAACAGACTTAGGTGCTGCCCCTGAGTTAAAATAATCAAAGGCAGAGCTATCCTATGTTAATTATCTTACCCAATGTGCTCCTCATGCAGATCATAGTCGTTCATGTCCTACTTGAAGTGACTGTGATCATGATTTGGGGGGAAATTTTTCTCCATATATACTATAGGATAGCCTACTTTTAATATTTTTACCTATGCGGCAATATAATCTAGTCAGGTTTTCTGTCCAAACTAGCCCTAATCTTTTTTATTTGATTAGTGACTTCGCTGATACTCCCAAGAAAACAAAGTATGCACTTCATTGGTAGTGTTTATTATAGTTGTTCTATTTTTATTATGTTCACATGGTATTTGTTTCTTGATATTTACCACGCTTTTTAATATTTTTACCAATCTGCTTATGTCAAACTGTTGAAATCTGGTTTAAAATTTCTGTTTGAGGTTAAAAATGTTTTTGATTGGACCGATATTACTAGGTCTGGGTGCGGCTTGGAAAGTTGCTGATATATCCAAAGGATCAACAGTGGTTATTTTTGGTCTCGGAACTGTAGGCCTTTCTGTACGTGTGGAAATTTAGTATTGCTCTTCAAATAACCTGTCTTCCAGAATATAAGCGTTCCAAATTTCTTAGCATACTGTTAATTATCATGTTTTCTTATATGAATAGGTGGCACAAGGTGCCAAACTGAGGGGAGCAGCCCAAATAATTGGTGTGGATACTAATCCTGCAAAGTATGAAAAAGGTAATTGTAACTTTTGCTTATATATGTTTTTCTGTTGTAATTGGATCCATCTGATGACCTTTTTGGTCCACTTCTTTGTACAGCAAATGAATTCGGGGTAACAAAATTTATCAATCCAGATGATTGCGATGAACCTATTCATCAGGTATATGATTTCATCAGAAGGTATCTAATTTCATCAAACTCATTGCAAGTCCTTTACCATGAACTACAAAACTTAATTAAAAAGAAGAAAAGGCAAACTTCAAGGGGTGGCTTGGCGAGAAGATTGGAATGCTCTATCTTTTCTTATATCATTTATGAGAAATTCCATTAAGGACATTGTAGTAACTCCTTCCTCTCCCATCAGCGTTGGATTACCAGTAGGGAAAAAAAACATTGAAGTTAATTTTCAGTACGCTCAGTCAAGGACCTTATCACCTGTCGGTCAAGTTATCAATTTTATTCAAGCTATAGAATATTTTCTTTGACCTCACACTGAAGCCTTGTGCATTGTACTTCTTTTCAAGTTAGTGTCCACAAAGTAATTCAACCTTCAACCCTTTTCAACGTTGATCACATGGAAGCTTCCCAATCACAATGTATTCAGACAACTCTTTCGTTCCATGGCTAGTGGAAATTATACTTCATGGAAGAACATGAAAGAAAAGGCGATCGACCACCCTAAGGCCACAAAACAAAGCTAGCGCCTACTAGGATGTATAAACCATTATGTTGGAAATCATCCACCATTATTATTTTATCCAAAGCCACCGTTGATATAAAATTCTACACTTTTGGTGAACTGAATACTCCAAAGTCCAAATCCCTTCCATGATCAAATAGCTTTAAAAAGATTTATGATGAGAATCTTCCAAATTTTATGGTCTTGGCTATGCCTCGGAATGCAAATGGATGTCATATACCCAACAACTCAGTGGAAAGCAAATAATACTTTTTATTTATTGATTGATTATTTATTTTTACCTGGTTGGTAATGAAAAACTTTATTAACTAAACTGTATAGAAATCTCCAAAACATTGGGTCAGGGATACCCTTCAACGTAATATATGATATGTTATGAAAGTAAATGCTAAAAGATATAATATATCGACATCTCTATGGTCTTTAGAGAAGGAAAGTCCATATATACATAGTGTCATGACCCGAAATTCTACCCCAGTCCGAGGGCCTAGAATTTCGAGTTATGACCTGCACGCATCCTAGAAATGCTAAGCGGACATACAAATAATCAAAGTTTTCGCGCAAATCTGGCTCCACGAAATTCGTGAAGGCCAACAAATAAGGGTGGAATATAAAGGCAGCCATAAATAACTAAATAGATAACTACAACAAAATCTAAGAAATCCACAAATAAAACGGAAATAAAAGTCTGAGACAAATCCGATAAAATGAAATCATAGAGTCAACAATAAAAGTATCAAATGAAACACAATACTGAGTCTACAACTGTAAATAATCGGTGCTCGGATCAAAATCAGCATTGAGGTCCTCCTAGTACTCAGCGGCGTCGCCCTCCCAAGGCTCCTGGTACTCGACGTCCAGGGGATCAACGAAATCAACACCAATCGGATCAGAATAGCCAATGTCCACTCCGTCGATATAATCACTTGCAGCTGTTAGATTTTCGTGGGATGAGTTTACTCAGTTACGTAAACTCAGTGGATACACTACCAATCTACCCTATTCTACTCAGATGCATTGTAAGTAGTGGGTACATTATGTGAGTGATAATAATAATATATCAATGGAATCAGAAAAAGAAAGACAAAGTCAAGTGCATACCGTAGAGCTCATATCATAATATAAATGCAGGACCATGATCTAGACACTAATGTCCTAACGTACCTCGCCATATCTCATAGTATATCATATCTTACTATTCTCGCACATACATCTGTACATCATATGAACGTAGTTAACATACTCATAAATCCTAAACGACCTGTGTTAGAGTCGTTGCTCGAGCTATCATGTGAGAGTCACCATAGTATCATACCACCATATTATAACACCTTTCATATTATCCAGTCACAGGGGCGGCTGGCAAACGTAACTCATATCATACTGTCTCTGAGAGACCCGTCTTGACTGAAGACGTTGCCCTTACGGTGGCTACGTAAGGAACAACACGTACAGACTTAAGTTCTTAATCTTATGTTGGCCTTCACAGCGGTATCTTATTATCATACTCGTAACATATGTTATCTTACAGACTCATATCTTATCATACAGTTACAACTTAATTCTTGAACGAGCTATAGTGGAGTAACTTCCCTAACTCACGCTCTCCAAGGAAAAGGCTTCGTACTAACCTGAATGTACTTCGTGTGACAGCCCTAGTGTTGTCATTAGTGATGGCATATGTGATCCAGGAAGTATGCCATCGCATATAGTGTATGCCATGACATACTTCTTTAACATTGATTTTTTATTTTTTGGCTTTTTAGGCTTCCTTAAGCCCTATGAATAGGGAATTTCTTTTCCTAATGCATACCACAACTCTTAAAGGTATGTTTTGAATCTCTTTCCTTCTCTTTTGTATGGTCCACTTTATTTTTGTACTATTTGTTTGGACTTATTTTTTATATTTTATCTTCCAACTTATGGGTTATATACTTTTATTTCTCATTTTAGATGCTACAAAATTAATAGAGCACAAAATTAACACAAACATATTACTTTTCAATATGAGAAACTTTGGAGATTTTTTTTGGGTTTTCTTGAAAAAAATAAAATAAAAAATAAATTTCTCTGCTATGGCAAAATCGCATATGCAATCGCATATGCGATGCGGTTATGCCATCGCATAGGGTCGTATATGCTATTTAGCTACATTGGGCAACTCATACTATTATAGAGGGGTTACATCCGTATATGGACGCCAACATTCCGAGTTTCACATGACCGTAAAAGAGACCTCACTACAACTAAAGCCTAAGGGTCCACCTTATATCTTATCCTATTATATTAAAAACTCGGGGGTGATAGGGTCACTGTAATACGAGGCTACACTAAATTCGCACTCACCCTACTCATCATGATGTCTCATACCACCATGAGTTGTAAGACATGTGAATATGATTTATTCATCGCTTCGATACCATCTCGGCGAATCATCACGCCCAAGCGTAGGCATGATCTCATACTCATATACCATGATCAAGATGGAAGTATAGAACTATCACACTTATAGAATGATTTACATCCAGATTTTTGTTATATTTATACATATATAAATATTTACATAACACCGATACAACTATAGAATAGGGTAGTTAATAGTGTGATTTTAATAACATGAAGGTTAGAGTTCGAATTTTATGAGGCATCGAATTTCTAATATTTCGTTTTATCAAAGAGGTCGTGTTGAAGCGATAAATTGATTATATAATGTATTATAATTAAATGTTTAAATAGAGTGACATGCACTTTAAAATCGGGTAAATCATGACCATCGATTGAAAACATTTAAGTGATTAATATGCAATAAAGTTTTGGTCGTGCTAAAGTGGAATTATAATGATAAATAACGTCGTCTGTTCGGACGAGAATCGATTGATCAGTTTTGGAATCGATCGATCGGTATATAATATATAAGTCAGTGAATTCGGGTAAGAATCGATCGCTCCAATCTCGAATTTTATCAGGCATCTTCTACTGTTGGCATAGGCTTTTTGACGGTCCTGAGCCCCTTTCAACTTCTGAAGAATAACTTTAACCTTCTTGGTCGTGGTTTGTACGAGTTCCGGCCCAATCATTTTTTTTCGCCAACATCGTCCCAACAAAGAGGCGTCCTACAACTTCGGTCATAAAGAGTTTCAAAAGACGACATCTCGATGTTTGTTTGGTAGTTATTATTATAGGAAAACTCAATCAAAGGAAGGTGGTCATCCCAATTACCTCGAAAGTCTAACATGCAGGCTCGAACATGTCTTCTACGATCTGATTAACTCTTTCGGTCTGCTCGTCAGTTTCTGAATGGAAGGTTGTGCTGAAATTTAGTCTTGTACCCATTGCTTCCTGAAATTTCTTCCAGTGCTCAGAGGTGAACTTCGTGTCTCTATCCGACACAATGCTCACAGGAATCCCATGAAGCTTGATTATTTCCTTCAGAAACGTCTCAGCAAGTCTGTCTCCACTATAGGTATTCTTGAAAGGTAGGAAGTGCGCCGTCTTAGTCACCCGATCTACAATAACCCAAATGGCATTGTTCTTCTTTGAAGTCCTCAGGAGTCCAACTATGAAATCCATAGAGATGTTCTCCCACTTTCACTCGGGAATTGGTAAAGGCTGCAAAAGACTGGCTTGCTTCTGGTGTTCAACGTTCACCTGCTGGCATACCAGACACCTAGAGACGTATTCAACAATCTCTCTCTTCATATTCGGCCACCAATAATAGTTTTAAATATTCTAAAATAAGATTCATTTTATTTGGCCTATCGATACGCGATCGAACGTCTCCTATGCGACAGGATCTGAGGAGAACAAGTTGGATTGACTCGTACCTACCTCTTGAAGCATGATCAGCGGATCTACGGCGATTATGGTGACAAGATCGACATCCCACGCGATGACCCATCCAAGATTTCTCCGTCTTCTTCCTCATTGATCTTGATGGTGAGAATAGATCACGGTGGTTCTTGTGGAAGAACACATAAAAGGTTTTAGGGAAGAGATTAAAGAGTTTTTAGAAAGGGTGGGTTGAAGAAAAAAGGTTGTGACGGCTAGGGTTTCTTAAGAGAAGAAAAGAATAAGAATAAGAATAAGAATAAGAGACAACTAGGGTTTCTTAAGAAGAAAAGTGAAAAGAAGTTTGCGTAACTTAAACTTAAATAAGGTTTTCTTAAATAGGGTAGGTTCCGGTGTGGAGCACTAACACCGTGCACAGTGCAAAATACGTTACGACTGAAGGAATCATGCATTTTAGAATGCGGGGAAAACTAAGTTCGAGATACGTGGGACCCTTCGTTATCACAGATCGCATCGGCAAGGTGGCCTACCGAATTTTATTTCTGAAACACTTCGCCGGTATACATAATGTGTTTCACGTCTCCATGTTGCGAAAATACTTGCCCGATCCATCTCACGCCCTTGATATCGAGCCGACTAAAGTCAAGAATGATCTGACCATCATAGAGAAGCTAGTTCGTATCGTAGATCGGAAGGAGAAGCTCGTCAAGGGTAAATCCATATGTTTTGTCAAAGTACAGTAGCAACACTATTCACCGAAAGAAGTCACTTGGGAACGAGAAGCCGAGACTTTGAAGAAATACCCAGAGTTCATCACCGCAGGTACATAATTTTCGAGGACGAAAGTATTATAAGGGGGGAGAATGTAACGACTTGATTTTTATTACACTTTATTTAGTGGTACTAGATGTATTTTGCACTGTGCACGGTGTTAGTGCTCCACATCGGAACCTACCCTATTTAAGTTTAAGTTACGCAAACTTTTTTTCACTGTTCTTCTTCTTAAGAAACCCTAGCCGTCTCTTATTCTTATTCTTTTCTTCTCTTAACAAACTCTAGCCGTTACAACCTTTCTTCTTCAACCCACCCTTTCTAAAAACTCCGTAATCTCTTCCCTAAAACTTTTTTTGTGTTCTTCCACAAGAACCACCATGATCTATTCCCACCATCAAGATCAAGGAGGAAGAAGACGGAGAAATTTTTGGCAGGCCAACGCATGGGACGTCTATCTTGTCATCCTATTCGTCGTAGATCTGTCGATCACACTTCAAGAGGTGGGTACCCATCAATCTATCTTGTTCTCCTCAGATCCCGTTACGTAGGATATGCTCGATCGGGTATCGACAGGCTAAATAAAATGAATCTTATTTTATGTTCCTTAAAATATTATTTTAAATTGAGTAATATAGCTAGTTCTAGATGTGATCGAATTTAATCGTGTTTATTTCATTTTCCTTATTTAAGGCTCGAGAATTTTCTAAATCGATCGATTTCCTATTCCGATCGATCGATTCTGCACCGAGTAAAAAGAGTATATTTTCTTTAATCAGTCGATCGATCGATTTTCACTTTTCGATCGATCAATTATGAACCTGATGCAGGAAAATCACATGCTAACCCTAAAATAGCATAAATCCTGCAAGAGAGGGGTTAGGGTTCTTAATATTCAATTAAAGCACAAAAATAAAAGAAGAATAAGGTAGAAGATCTTCGGTAATGATTGAACGACCGACCTCGCACCAATCGCACGCGCAAGTTTGTTGGCCTCGCACCAACGATAACTTTGAAGAATCACTCTTCAAAGGCGAAAACTCATTTAAAGTTTTCTAAATTAAAGAATTACTCTTTCACAAGATGCACAAAGCAACTTAATTTTTTTTATTCATCAATTTCATCACTAAAATCTGTTTTTACGAAGCCTTTTATAAGCATTTTACAACACATTCGAAATTTGAAAATTAAATAACTAATTCAAATTCAAAATAATAACTAACTAAATTTAAATTCAAAATAAGAAACTAACTAATTAACTAAAACTGCCACTAACTAGCTGTAACCGCCAATAATTGCCAATTTCCAACTTAACTTTTTTTATTCATCAATTTCATCACTAAAATCTGTTTTTACAAAGCGTTTATAGGCATTTTACAACACATTGGAAATTTGAAAAATAAATAACTAACTAAATTCAAATTCAAAATAATAACTAACTAAATTCAAATTCAAAATAAGAAACTAATTAACTAACTAAAACCGTCAATAACTAATTGTAACCGCCAATATCATAGATGTTCGTCGTCTACGATATGCACGAAACAGAACTATCCGAGATCCAAATACGCAGATCTAAATTTCGCATCAGAACCAAATGACTTTTCTATTCATACTTAATTCGACTGATCGATCCCTAGATTGATCAATCGATTGTGATTTAAGAGGACTGACTCCTCAATTTCAATCGATCGGTTTCTATTTCAATCGATTGATCTCTGCCAGTGTACTTGGATGCTTAATGATGAATTGTGAATATATAATATTATATTCAGTGTGGGATTCTATGCTTCTTTTAACTTATCTAATAGATTTAATAAAGTAGTATACAAATTATATTATACTATTATTATGTTCTGATAAATGACATGGGTACTCAAGTGCTATTATTATATTATTATAATAATATTCTTATATAAATATTATATGCATATATAAGACACAGTACTCAAGTGATGATATTATATTACTATAATAATATTCCTATATAATGGTTGGGCACACAAAGCCTTGTTTTGAATTCGTTATTTCTTCCATTGATTGATCGACTTTAATACCGATCGATCTATTTTGAACCAAACCGATTGCGTATACTTTATTAAATATTGATTGATCGATTCCTTGTGTTCGATCAATCAATTCTGGACAAAACTGAACCACTGTTTACGTTCAATTGCTTTAAATTTGATCGATCGATTAGAAGTTACCGATCGATCGATTTGGACCCGAATTGATTATCATATATATTTAAATACCGATCGATCGATTTTCGTCCAAACAGATGACTTTATTTACCTTATAATTTCACTTAGCACGACCAAAACTTAATGCATATTCAGCACTTGATTGTTTCAATCAATGGTCGTGATTTACCCAATTTAGAATTGTTGCATCTTTCAATTTGAACATTTAATTATAGTAAATTATATATATATATATATATATATATATATATATAAATTTTATTTGCTTCAACGCAACCACTTCAATAGCACGAAGAGTTAGAAATTCGATGCCCTCGTAATAATCGAATTCTAAACTTCATGTTATTGAAATCACACTATTAACTACCCTACTCTATAAATGTATGAGTGTTATGTAAATATTTATATATGCATAAACGTAACAAAAATCAGGATGTAAATCTTTCTGTAAGTGTGATAGTTTTGTACTTCCATCTTCATCATGATATATGAGTTATGAACATGTTAGGTCATATGTACACAAGTGTATTGAGCATAGTGATTCGTTGAGATGGTATCGAAGCGAGGAATACATCGTATTCACATGCCTTACAACTCATAGTGTATGAGACATTATGACGAGTAGGGTGAGTGCGAATTCAGTGTAACCTTATATTCAGTAGTATATACGGTGACCCTATCACTCCCGAGTTTTTAATTTGATAGGATAAGATATGAGGTAGACCCTTAGGCTTTAGTTGTAGTGAGGTCTCTTTTACGCTCACGTGAAACTCGGAATGTTAGCATCCATGCACGGATGCAACCCCTCTATGGTAGTATGGGCTGTCACATGAAGTACATCCAGGTTATTACGGAACCTTTTCCTTGGAAAGCATAATTTAGGGAAGTTCGCCACTATAGCTCATCCTATAATTAAGTTGTAAGTGTATGATAATAAGACACCGTTATGTAGGCTAGTATAAGATTAAGAACTTAAGTCTGTACGTGTCGTTCCTTACGTAGTCATCATAAGGGCAACAATGTCTTCAGTCAAGATGGGTCTTTGGGAGACAGTATGATATGAGTTACGTTTGTCCACCGCCTCTGTGACTGGATGGATTGTATGATATGAGTATGATATGGATGACATTATGATATGGTGGTAAACTACTATGGTGATCCTTGCATGGTAGGCTCGAGCAGTGACTCTGACACAGGTCATATAGGGTTTATGAGTATGTTAATACGCTCATGCGATGTACAAATATATGTGCGAGAATAATAAGATATGGTATGTTATGTGGTATGGTGAGGTACGTAAGGATATGAGTGTTTAGATCATAGTCCTACATTTATGTTATGATATGAGCTCTTCGTTATGCACTTGATTTTGTCATTCTGCTTTCAAATTCCATTGTTATACTATTATTATCACTCACGTGATGCACCCACAATGCACCTGAGTGGAATGAGGTGGATTGGTGGTGTATCTTCTGAGTTTACGTGACTGAGTAAACTCATCCCACGAAAATCTAACAGTTACAAGTAATTATATTGATGGAGTGGACGCTAGCTACCAAATCCTGCTGACGCTGACTTTGTTGGCCCCCTGAACGCTGAGTACCAGGAGCCTTGGGAGGGCAACGCCGCTAAGTATCAGGAGGACCTCAGTGTTGACTTTGACTTGAGTGCCGGCTATTGACAGTTGTAGACTCGGTATTGAGTTTCGTTTGATACTATTATTGTTGACTTTATGGTTTCATGTATCGGATTTGTCGCCGACTTTTATTTCTCTTTTATTGATTGTTCACCTAGATTTTATCGCATTTATTCAGTTATTTATGACTGCCTTTATATTTCATCTTTATTTGTTTGGTTCACGGATTTCATGGAACCATTTTAGCGCGAGAACTTTGATTATGTGTATGCCCGCTAAGCGTATCTGGGATGCATGCGAGTTATAACTCGGAATTCTAGGCCCTCGGGATGGGGTAGAATTTTGAGTCGTGACCCATAGTGACCAAATTCACCGACTTTTTGAAAAAGTCACAAATAATTAACGGATTTATAAAAAAAAAAAACCGGAATAATTCGTGAATTTGCTTAATTAGGTGTGCATGCTAGGGCTTTTTCCCAGATCTTTCCCAAATTTGGTCAAAAAAGTTTATTTTATTTTTTATTTTTATAGTTTATAATTAATATAGTTTATAATTATTTTGACTGTATTTTACCCGAATTTGACGAATTTTGCCTGTTTATTCCCGAACCCCGACTTGGTCACTATATAAAGGTCATTACTGGGTTCATACTGCATGATAAATCTTCCAACGCTGGATTCTACTAATCTGAAGAACTCCAAAACTCATCATTTAAACACATCTATTTTGTGAATGAGCCCCAAGGCTCAGGCGGGCTTCTCGTTTCCCATTATAGCTCCACACTTGTCCTTGACCAAAGTTTACCTTTGTGCATTATATCTGGACCACTGTGCAATAGAAATTTTCCAAGGAAAGGTGCACTGAACGGATGCACTATTGTCTACATAGATGGATGCAGTCATAGGGAAACTGCTCATTTTTAACAACTTTTAACATCATCTTGATACTTAATACTGTCTCTAAATTTCTTTAAATCATAAACTTTGCATGCCCTTTTGCTTCCATTAGTTCCATAAGCTTATAAGATCCTCCTGTCAGTACAAAATTCCGTAACAAAGAATTTATTTTACTTGGTTGATAATATTTTTAAATTGTTGGATATTTCCTACTTATTGTAGATAATTACCACCTTGAATTGAGGAAAATCTAAATAAACTATTTTTGTCAGGTTATTAAATCTATTACTGACGGAGGGGCCGATTATTCTTTTGAGTGTATTGGTGATACCAGCATGATATCTACTGCATTGCAGTCGTGTTGTGACGTAAGCCTCTTTCTTTGGTTCAATGCTTATATACTGGATAGGAGTGGTTAGATTTTACGTAATATTCTGAAATTTGGGTTCTTTAGGGTTGGGGCTTGACTGTAACTCTTGGTGTACCAAAAGATAAGCCGGAGGTGTCAGCTCATTATGGCTTGCTTCTTTCTGGAAGAACTTTAAAAGGTTCTCTATATGGGGGATGGAAACCGAAATCCGAGCTGCCGTTGTTGGTTGATATGTACTTGAAAAAGGTGAGATTAACTACACAACTGCTTACTCACTGCTTTCTAAATTTTATCAGTGATGTGGATGTGAGACAAGGATATGCCTTCAGTTGCTTAGTTCTATTAATTCATATAAATTTATTTTTGAACTGCAATGGAAATGTTTTAGTTTGCCACTTTACCTTTCGTATGCTAGGTAATGAATTCTGCTACAGCCATGGGTGGCTTGTTGGCTCCTTAATGTTTTGCTAATAAAAACTGAGTTGTCTTTGAAAAAAACAAAAAAAATCCGTGCCTTGCACAATTCCTAATGGTTATCCAAGCTAAACCCTCTCAAGTTGCCTAGCAGAACTGGTTTCGAAATTGGCCCTTTACGTTTCCTCCTTTTTGTTATTTGCGCTAGAAACTGGGGGATTTTGAACACGCATTTATGGAGAAGAAAAATTAAGTCAAGATAGCTGTTTCTGGGAAAATAAAAGTATACATGTGTTCATTATCATTAGGAATTTGAAATTCTAGATGTTGGAGGTTACATGCTACATATGCAACCCATGTTAGGTGCGCCAACGAACAATAAGAGCCAAAAGGAATAGGTCCAATTGGCTCACATTATATGAGCTTCCGTCTCTGCCTTACTTCTGGACCAGTGCAATGGATCTCCCTGTGAAATGGACACTAGGAAGCATCTTTAACCTGAGCATCTATTTATAAAAGCTCCCCTCTCTCATTGATCTCAGGAGTAGTTAGCTGTTCAGGAGAATTAGACGACCGACTCGGTCGGTTAGGAAATCTGCTAGGGACTTGCTGTCAACTGGGCTCAGTTGGATTTTAAGAGGGAGGAGAGAGGGGGCAACAACCTTCTAGATGAGTGGGAAACCTGCTTTTAGCCCTTTAATCGTTCTGCTGGAGGAAGGAACTCCAGGTTTGGCTTCGGCTGCTTTTCGGGTTTGGGCTACATGAGTGGGTGAGGTTGGGATCCTGGGGTAGTTTCAATTATTTTAATTATAAGCCAATTAATCCCCTGCATTCAACAATCTCCTCCCGGCCAGCCCACCCCCCCCCCCCAATTAGGTATGCAAATATCAGCTGAACAAGTAGTACATAAGTCAAAATTATGTATAGTTGATTTGGTTAGTAACTCCAAAATATCCTTATCATGCTATGGATTCCATGAACTATATATTTTATATATTGCTGATTACATTTTCTCAATATTTAACGAGTAAAGATATGTGCAAGACTGAATTATAAGTTGTAATTTCACAATTGTATTATATACATGCAGGAAATTGAAATTGATAATCTGGTGACACACAACCTGCCGTTTGAGGAGATTAACAAAGCATTCGAGTTGATGAGAGAAGGGAAATGTTTGCGGTGTGTGATCCACATGCCGAAATGATTCACAGGCATGTGTTCACCTTCTAATAACAGGTGAGCTGTGCAGCTTTGTTTTCACTGCTACTTCATTTCATGAAATTAATGAACTAATTAACGGCTAAGAGATTTCACAACCCTTGCATATCAACCAGGTGACCTTACTTCGTAACGGTGCTTGCACGTAGCCGGGATCATGAATAGTTGGTAGTTGCGGCCAAGATTTAGGAACTGTGTTTTGAAATGAACACTAGTAGTTATGGCCACTGTGTTGTATATTCTATATGTATGGTGTGCATGAGTAAGGATGTTAGAAGTGAGATAGAAAAGATTCTGTGTGGATGTAGGCAGGAGAGCCACCACATATATTCTTTTTCTTCCTCTTCTTCTTCTTCTTCTTCATTTTTTGGATGAGTTTTTTGGACATGTAAGATGTAATCTTTAGATTAGTCCTTTTTAAGGGCCCTTTAATATGGTGAATAATTTTGTTTTCTTTTATTTCAAGATTTGCATTTTACATTTACCCATCAATCTTATGAAAAGTAGGGATGCAAATGGGTTGGGTCAACCTGATGGGTTAGGCGATCCTCCAGAGGGCGGCCTTGGGTTCAGAGTTCTGACCTGTGTGGTCGGGTGTGGCTGAAATCACGACCCGTTTATCAAATGGGCTTGGTTCGGGTTGAGATTTCTTGAACCAAACTTGACCCAACCCGATTTGCTATACCGTATTCATAACTTGCTAAGGGAATCAATCCTAATATTAGCTTGGGGCCGGGTGATTAGTAGTTGACCCAAATTTTGGGCCTGACTCCTGAGCTAGCCACAACTCCATTGAACCTGATCTGGCTTTATGGATGACCAGTCATGTGGTCCTGCTAGTTGTGACCAAGGTTATCCAATTCGTTAGGGACTCTACCAAAGTGCGAACTAGTTTGCTGGTCGGTTCGGGTGGACCGAGCTGATTCAGTTTGCCTGAACTGGTTCATATATTTAAAATCATCTTTTAAAAGAACTGTGTTTGGTGCTGCTCTTTTGATTTTTGGCTTCCAGGGAGCCAAAACTTTGTTTAGCAGGTGCACCTGTCTGCTTGTTCCTGTTTGGCAGGGAGCTGTTTTAAGTGATAAAACTGCTCTCTGTCAAACGAGATAACACCTGCTCTGGCTGTAGTAGGCAGAGAGCTGTTATTTTAAGAGCAAACCCAAATGGCCGAGACCGATAGTAAGGTCATGGGTTCATTGCTTTAGAAGAATATTATATACCTCCAGACTACTCTATGAACGACATGTGGCATGGAGCTCACTTTACTAATTAGGGTTAAAACTTTTAAAGTATTTTAAAAGTTATATTTCATTTTAGCCGCCATACTTGACTGTTTTAGAGGTTTCTTTCTTTTCTTTCTTTTCTCCATTTTTTAAAGATAGTGTTAGACTTACTTTTCTAGGTCTATTTTACTCAAAAATGTAGGCCCCCAATAGCAAAGCGCTGACACCTTGATAGCGAAGCGCTGATACCCCGGTAGTGAAGTGTTGATACCCCGGTAGTGAAGCATTGATACCTTGATAGCGACGCATTATCTGGTAACGAAGCGCTGACACCTTGATAGCGAGGCACTCCTTGGCAATGAAGCGCTAGCATCCCAGGAGAGAAGCGATGACACCTCGATAGTGAGGCATTGGCACCCCGTTAGCGAAGCACTGACACCTCGATAGTGAGGCTAAGCGCTGACACACAGGGAGAGAAGCGTTGACACCTCAATAGTGAAGCATTATGTCATGCCCCCACGCCCCTCGGCCTCGTGATCTATGGCGGAGCCGAGCCAGCGCGGGCGCGCGCTCACGCCGCTTCTTCTTTATTCATATTCGAGCACTTAAAATTCTGAAGTCATTTCCCAATTCATTTATCAAATTTGGTTAATTCGCGATTCTATTTATGTAAATTTGCCATATATTTTTTTTTTTTCTAAAATATCGAGGGAAATGTTTTTTTATTTTCTCGTAAGTGCGGAAAAGTTTTTATTTCATTTTCAAAATAGTTGCGGAAGCAATAAATAAATTCTGTTCATTTATTGTCATAGTCTCGTTAACCTGATCGGTCAAATTCAAGTTTTACGACTTTATCGTAAATAAATTCCACTAAGTGTCAGATTATGAATAGGACAAATCAAGAGATTTTTCCAAAGTTAAACCTTAAAAGATCAACATAATTTAAAGTTCCAATACAAAGATACATCATTAATTTTCAAAAGTACTGGACCTATAACAAAAACTAAAAGAAATGGAAGGCTCTTATCAAAACTCAAAGTGTAAGTGTTGGTAGTTCTATAGGAAAAATGAGCTCAAACTATCAGCTCGATGATGGCTTTTGGATCTTTCCTTGTCCAGCTCCTCTAGCTTTACTGGGTGGCAGTTGACTAGTCTTTGAAATTTTTTGGTCATAAAACGATTGTAAGCAATGAAGCTTAATAAAGTCTTAGTTAATTTTGTAATGAGTTTTCAGTACAAGTAATATAAGAGAATTCTATAGGTGCAAGTGCAAGTGAGGTTTCTAACAATTGTAATGCATAGAAATAAGCAAGATTAGACTAACATTATGCAAAAATTCTAAGTACGATGACATTAACAAATTTCATCTAGCATAAAAATAATTACTCAAAGTAAGAATAACAGTTCATGATGTATAAAAACAAGGAAAATATTGAGATTTACAACTAACAAATACTAGTTTATGATGTGTAAAAACAAGAGAATTATAAGATACATTAAGATTTTTTGAATTGATTAAGGGTGATTTCTGATTATTTTGATATCACGTGCTTATCATTAAATTTATAATTTATGAGTTAATTATTAGTGTCTTTTAATTAATTCGGTGTCGATACCAGAATACCAACTATGATCCAAGATTCAAGATGTCAATGTTTGCGTAAACAAAAGTTGACACTTTCCACCATTTAATCAATCAAGATAGTAATCAATGACCTCGTTGGTTTAACTAGATCCAATCATCAGCTAACATTTTAATAAATCTTTCAAATACGAGGTGCTCATACAAGCCTGTTCGCGAGAATAACAATCAACCATGTGAGGTTTCAAGTTTAAGATAGTATCCTATTTTCACTTTCGAGATTTCAGGATTCGTTATCAAATAATTAATATTAAAGATTCAATATATTAAGGATTTTCATATTCAAGTTCAATATTCAAGTATACTTCTTTCTAGAAGTTCAAGTTCAAGTTCCCATTTCGGGTTCAAGATTTAAGTATTCAAGTTCCCATGTGACATGTTCAAGTTCAAGCAAGTTTCCATTTCGAGTTCAAGATTCAAGTATTCAAGTTACCATGTGACATATTCAAGTTTAAGTACAAGTTCAAGGTTAACACTACAAAAAATAAGACTATTAGCGGCAGCCAAAAATTGTCGCTAATACCCTTGCCGCTAATAGTCTTGATAATTTTTTGGTTAATAGCAACATTTTTTTATAGCCAAAAACTGCCGCTAATAGTCTTATTTTTTGTAGTGTAAGTACAAGTTCAAGTTCAAGCACAAATTTAAGTACAAGTTCAAGTTCAGGTTCAAGTCCAAGTACAAGTTCAAGTTCAAGTTCAAGCATGTCACTGACCTATATTTATCAATCAGTTTCATCAATCATTCAATTCAAGCAATTCATTCAATCAAAAGTCTAAGTCGAGTTTTCAAGTTCCATGACTTGATCCTGAGGGGGATCTTGTCGGTTCACACTTAGACGAAGTGTTACCTCATATTAGAGTTCAATAAGAACTTGTGTTTATTGTTGTCGATGAAAAAAGTTTGATCATCTCTAATCGGAGTTTAAGGCATCAGGGTGCCTGTTTCAAATAATCCTATGAATTTATTTGAGTTAAGTCAACTGATTGACCACTCATCGATGGGCCGATATTTCTTACTCCTAAAAAATATCCTATGGTTTCGATAGCTTTCTCAATTAAGCATTGTAAGGCAATGCTGCCTTGTGCTCCGGGTGCCGTAACTTTCAAATCGCGTGAAGTTTGGGTTTGAAAATTTAACGAGGTATCGGAAACCCATTAACTTATTTAATTAAAATTTTTTGGGAATTTTCAAATTTTATTTCAATTGATTTTGTTTTATGTTCTGAGAGCAAACTGTTGTAGGCTGCAAGGCCTACAGATTTGGGTCATCGATGTGGTCCACCTAGTGGCCCATCTCATGCCACACATTTCGGGTAGCGGTCCGGGATGATTCCAGGTCAGTACCAGATCTACCAGAGTTTAGTTCTGGGTTCGTTCTATCAATGTAATCGGCACGAGTTGCTTGTCGGTACTACCTTATTCGTCGAGTATCGATCTATCTAGAAATTTCGGTTTGGCTTGGAGGGCCATCCAATCGAATCTAAATTTCTGGGCGCGATAACATTTTTCAAATTTTTTTTTTTTTCAAAGATCGGTTTTATGAAAATCAGGTTTTTCAAGAAATTTTTCGATTAGTTTTCAAAATTGAACCGATGCGCACTATAGCCTAAATTACACAAAATTTGGGATTTCATCGATAAACAATCAATCACTATTGATCATTCATAATCGACATTGGTCATGAGCTTCCGAAGTGGGGAAACTCATCGGACCATTAGTCACCCAAAATAGTCACACTTCGATGAGAGACCATCTAGTGTACCGATTAATGTTTAACAACATAGAATCTATATATCAAAATTCTTCCTATCCATGCATCTATCACCGTTAAATTTTTATGATCAAGTCTAAGATTTCAAGCAAACAATTTTCAGATTTTACCATCTTACCCCAATTCATCAGTGAGTCAAGAATTCATGATCAAAATCACACAAGCAATCTAGTCTATGCATTTAAACCATGCAATTCAAGCAATTTTTAATATAGTCAATCGTGACCATCCGATTGGACGATCATCAAAATTAATAAATTAGCTAAAATTTTCTGAGATAAAATCATATGAATCTCAGTATATTCCAACTACTACTCTGCTAAAAATTTAGTCTAACTCCATAAAAATAGTCAATATTTTCAATGCTACATTACATGTAGACTATCTAATAATCAAACAATCTATTGATCATGACTAAAACCAGTAAATGGTGAAGATATTTCTGAGATATCACATGAATAATTTATCTAACTTTATTTCATGAATATTCTATAAAAGAACTAGCATCAATCAACACTATACTATACATAGTATCAACTTGCATATATGATCACTATTTGACCTAGAAATTCATTATCAAAATATTATTTTTCAGAGATCAAGATTACATATTATCATCTACAAGACACATAAATTTCAGTCATAAGGTCCCTTTAATCTAAATTATATGACATGAAAATATAAAGCCAAAATTTTAGGATTTCTACGCAATGATGTATATGGGTCATCTTTGATCAAATCTTGACCATTGGATGACCTTACATGATCATTTTGATCATATGTTGGACATCCAAATGTCATGATTAAAATATTATTTCAGGATATCTAAAAAATTCAAATCAAAATCACATTTTTCTTTACAAAAATTTTAGAAAATTCAAGGAATTTCAACAATATGTTGGTCTAGATATATTCGACCAATCTAGACCATTGGATGACCTTACATGATCATATTGATCACATGCATGACCTCTAAACATGCTGGTCAACATATATTCCAGAGAACTTAAAATCTTCAAATAAAAAATTCAATCCATTTTGCAAAAATTCAAGGAAAATCCAAGGAAATTCGAATTTTTATTGGTCTTGACCTTGTAGACCAATCTTGACCATTAGATGACCTTGCATGATCATGTTGATCACGTACATAACCTCCAAACATGCTGGTTTAAATATGTTCCAGAATTTTTGAAAGTTTCAAAATAAAAAACCAATTTTCTATACCAAAAATCCAAAAAAAAATTCAAGCAAATTCTAGACTACATTGGTCTTGACATTATTGACCAATTTAGACCATTGGATGACCTTGTATAAGCATGTTGATGTCACGACCCAGAATCCTTACCAGATCTCGAGGGCCTAGAATTCTGTGTTATGACACCGCACGCTGGTTAAGGCGATAAGCGGGCATACACATAAATTAAAATTTGACTTAGCATATTGATCTAGACATTTAAGATAACATTAAAAGATAAAAGAATCATAAATTAGCAGCGAAAACAGTAGACAACATAAATAAAGTACTTGATCATAACCATGCATCTAGGATATCAAATCAAAACCAGTTTCACGTAGGGTAAAAACGGTCTCAAACGTAAACTCACGCAATGTATCAAAGGCTAAAATAAGTCTCTCAAGAAATAAAGGAAAAACTAGAGTAAAAGGGCTCTCAATGCTGATAAAAGTCCGTCGGGTCTACGTTCTCATCAAGGTGGTAGCCGACATCCTCATTTATATGAGCCGTCTCCGGATCAGCAGCTTCCGTGTCATCAAGGATGGGATAAGCAGAATCTTCACCTGAAACTGTTAGATTTTGGGAGTGGGGTGAGTTTACTCAGTCATGTAAACTCAGTGGGTTGCACAATCGATCCGCCATAACTTACCTAGGTGATCGTGTGTGCAATCGCTTGAGTTGCAGTACATTTTAAAAATAAAATTAACATTTTAATAAAAATGACCAAAAACTATCCATAACTCATAGTATATCATAATTAAAGTTAGAAGACATAATTTAAAATGAAGAGTACATGATGTTTCTATTTTCTTATCTCTTTTCTTATGTGTCTCGTCAACTTATCATACGTGGCATATCGTAAGTCTTATTATTACTCAATACGCCTACACAACGTACTTCGTATCTTACTTATCTTGCTTAAACGATCTGTGCCAGGATCGTTGCTCGAGCCTATCACTCGAGGTCCACGTATAGATAACCACCTAACTTTCATATCATAATATAAACCACCATTCAGTCAGATGAGGTTGTCTGCATAGTAACCACGATGTCCCCTTAGTTCGAGACAAGGCTATGATATCTTTAAGACTCGTCTTGGCTGCAGACGTTAGACCCTTACGGTGGCTCGTAAGATATGGTACGTGTAGAACTTAATTAATGTTTAGCTGACCTTCACAGCGTGTCATATATATCATATCATTTTTCGATTATGGGCTTAGGTCCCCTCCCCGATTTCATATTTGCGTGGGCTTAAGTCCCCACTTTCTTAACATACATGTATCTTAACAATTTTTTTTTTTTTTTTTTTTTTTTTTTTTAACCTAGTTAGAATGGATCACGATGCGATAGGCTTCATTAAATCATGCTTTCCAAGGGACAGGTTCCATAGTAACCTAGATGTACTTCGTGTGGTATCCCATACTACCATAGAGGAGTTGCATCTGTACATGAATGCCTATATTCTAAGTTTCACGTAACCGTAAAAGAAACCCCACTGTGACGAAGGCTTATATCATGTATCATATCTTATTCTTAACTTAAATGCGTATGCCCTATCGTGATTTTCTATATGATGAAAGTCAGATGATGATGATGAACATATAAAGAAAGGAAACTATCAAACACCTTAACATTGCGTAAATCATAAAGAAAATTTTGACATGGGCATATATATTATGAAGCATTGAGTAAAACAATAAACCAAAGATATTTGATTCTATATCTGTTCTAAGATCTAAATCTGAATCTCTATAGTATTATATTTTACCTTTTCTTAGTGGTTAACTAATTAGTTCTTTTATTATTTATTTATTTATTTATTTTTATTTGTTTAATACGTTAATCCCTATTTTTAATATTTTTCTAAACATGCCCGCCTAGTATGATTGTGATCTCGAAATCCGGATTAATTTAAAATCAAGCACTAGCATTACAATTTATTTAAACGAGCCGCATCATCTGATTTCCCGAAATGGATACAAACCTTATCATTAAAATTTGTCAACTAACCCACATTCTTTCAATAGAATTTCAGAATATAGATATATATATATATATATATATATATATATATATATATATATATAACAGTCTCTATTATAGAGACGTAGGACTGTGGGAGGGCAAGAAGGAAAAGAGTGTGTGGGTAGGGTTGGCTCTAGCGTAGCTCTCATACACAAAAATTCTTTGTGTTTACATGTATATCTATTTATGTATATATATTTAACTAATGTATTTTTAAATTATTATTATTATCATTATATATATATATATATATATATATATATATATATATATATTTCAATCTGATAGCTGATTTGCTTTGAACACCAATAATCAGCGCATGGATGAGCCACTTCAACTTGGCTGGGCTGAGCTTGGTAGAGTTTTAAACACGGTTTGGGATTGGGGCTTTGTGCAAAAACACCAAAAGTAAGTGTTATGTGATTAACACTTTAAAAGTCCCAAAGCTTTCATTAGAAGTTTCAAGTCTAGAGGCTTCATTAGACCCCTAGACTGCCTCTTTCATTCCTCTGGTTTTTTTTTTTTTTTTTTTTTCTAAAGTGAAGGTAGCAAGTCAAAAGGGTGATGGGTGAATGGATCTAGTGCTGATGGTGTAACTCTGGATCTAGTGCTGATGGTGTAACTCCAACGACCATGAGCAATTCGGCTCCAGCGATGACCAACACATTGGATCTCAACGTTCAAGATCAGACGGCCAACAATTCGATGGCAGCAATGCCCAGAGAACGCTGGGGTAGAAGACGGCTGGGGAAGAAGATGCCCAAAGGGGTTGGGATTTGGTGTATGCTACACACACATGCCTACTTGTATATAAAATCATATATATATATATATATATATATATATATATATATATATATATATATATATAAGCTGATCCACTCGTATAGTACAATCTGAAGTTTTGTTGTTGCAGGGACATGGAAAAAGGGAAGGAGACGACTGGGGAGGGGGTTTATGGATCTAGTGAAATCCACCCACCCACAAACATGTATAATAGTAATATAATAATAATCTATTATTATTATTATTATTATTTATTTTTTTTCTAGTTTAGATATATGTATAATTAAATATATGCATATAGTAGTCTCTTCGTCTTCTTCTTTGTGGCTGAGAGCAGCCATTAATGGAGCAAAAAAAATATCGGATTTATTTATTTATTTAAAAAAAAAACTGAATACTCTATGATGAATTTAGAGGCACCCACCTTTTGGAGCGTACGAGAAGGTTCGGAATGACTTGATCGGATCGCTTGAGCCCACACGTTGGATTTGCAATGCATCTGCCTACGCGTCGATTCGGCGATGCGTTTACAGTGGAGAGAGTCGATTGCGGCGCAAGATTGGATGCGAGAAGAAGAGTACCCATGTGAGTGGTGTAAGTCGAGAGGAGCGAGATAGGAGAGAGAGGGCTCGGGAGGAGAGGCTTATGAAAGGAAAGGTGTCCCGAGAGAGGGATATAGGAGTAGTCTAAAAATTTGGGAAAAAGGAAATAAGAGTCCTTTTTGGATTCTACTTGCCTGCCAAGGCACATTCTAAAGATAGTGGGATCTTATTGCCTTAAAGTGTAAACCTAAAATATTAGAATTTTCTAATTTAGGGAGTGTGCGGGACATGCTATGGTGTGCACACAAGTACCCGTCTTGGTGCTTCGCCCATCTTACAACATTAAATAGGGTCAATGAAAATTCGAGTCGTAATAGTTGATCACATGCATGGCCTCTAAATTGATTGGTCTAAACAATATACACAATTTTTATACCTTAAAGTTCTAAAAACAACTCATAAAACTTGAAATCTATGGCCCCAAACTTAAACTACTAGACTAGAAATTTCATACAAAGATTAACCAAGACAATACCTTAGCTTGGATCCACTTGCTTGCTGGTTTGACTCAATTTGGATGATGCAAGGGGTTGGGATGAAACTCAAGTTTATATATGTTAAATTAGGAAAAGAGAGGAGTTGAGTGGTGGTGGTGGATGTGAGTTTTGATGGCTAGATTTATAGGGCAAATTCAAGGTAGCAAGGGAGCTCTAATGGAGGTTTGAGAGAGAAGAAAGTGATGAAAATGGTGGAGAATGAGGAGCCCCTAGAGAAATTCGATTTTTGCATATGGTAGTGGGGAACATGGGCTGAAAATTCATGCCATGTGTCCCAAGTTTACTTTCCTAAACCTCTCTCTCCTCTTCCCAACACACACACACACTCTCTCTCTCTCCACTCTCCCATGGGCATTTCATGGTGGGCCCCACTTGGGTTCCACTCCACACCACACACTTGGTTAACGTTTGTCTTTTGTGGTTCTCAAGACCTTCAAAAATTGTGATTTTCAATTTGTCAAATAAATCTTGTGGTGCATGTGTGGGTGCATCTTTTGCTAGAGATTTGAAATTTTCTAATTTCTAATTAGCAAAATTAGGAAATTAACTTGTAAATGCCCTTAGGCTTTAATTAAAATTACAAGAAATGCTATTGCTCCATGCAAGACACAAACACTTAACCCAAATGTTAGTGCATCTAGTTTCTTTCAAATTTATGAGTTTAGGTTTGACTCAACCCATCAACCAATCATATGATTATCATAAAAATTTGATCTTTTGGCGATGATTTCTTCATCACCACTAAGGTTCAGACCCAATTCAGGTCAAACCTCATGTCAGGGTCCATCAAGAATCAATCCGGGGTGGTTACATGATGTGAGATGTGGTGTGTTTTACTAAATTTCTAAGACACTCATTCAAGTAAATGGGGTACCCTATGGGTGCCATAAGAAATGAGTAATGCCTCATCAATCTAAGGTAGGTGTCTCACAAATTTTGATGGACCTGACATCAAGCAGTCACCTGGCATAGTCAGGTCTCATCAAGTCTTAGTCAATAATTTGACCAACACAGAAATCAAGGGATAGGTGTTACACGTTGGCACCCTGGGAGAGAAGCATTGGCACTTCGATAGCGAGACGTTGACACCTCGATAGCGAAGCGCTGATACCCCAAGAGAGAAGCATTGGCACCCGATAGTGAAGCGCTAGCACCTTAATAGCGAGACACTGACACCTCGGGAGAGAAGTGTTGACACCTCGATAGCGAGGCGTTGGCACCCTAGTAGCAAAGCGCTGGCACCCCGATAATGAAGTGCTGGCTGTAATAACCCGAAAAAGCACGTCAAACGAGGACCTCGGGATCCGTGCCCGATTGGTCCTAGGTTTGACCATGAGATAGTTTATTGATAAACTTATGGTGAGATGAGCGAATGTGATGTGTGAACCAGTGTAGAAGAGTGGAGAGACAGAGGAGTGTGTAGAGTGGCATACACTGATGAGTGTGTATGTGCTCCACACCGAGAAAAGAGATAAGATAAAAAGGGTTGAAAACCCTAACTTTCATGTTTTGGTGGTTGAGAGAAGTAAAGAAGAGAGAGAAAGAGAGAGGAGTAAGAGAGGAGTTATTGTGGGTGATTGGAAGAAGGATTCAAGCATTAAAGAGGCCGGATTTGACGCAAGGAATCCGTTAGAAACCAAAGCTGGAACCCTAGCCTTCCAACCCTAGATTTGAAATCAACTTGAGAGCTATTCAAGGTAAAATTTTCGTAAATAAGATGCATAGATTATAGGGGTTAAGTTGCAGTAAAATGTGGGTTAAATCATAGGATAATGGCTTAGAAAAATAGAAGAAAAAGTATGGAAAAGATCGGAAGAACTATGAAGGGTTGAATCGACAATTCGATTAATCGAAATTGGCCAGAAGTTGAAGGTCGGAGGACCGATTAATCAATTGAATTTCGATTAATCGACTGATTCGATTGATCGATTTGGGAATCGATTAATCGACTGAGAAACTCCAGTGGACCCCAGGGGTTAAAGGAAATGACTTGAGGAAAAATCGACTAATCGAAATGGGATTTCGATTAATCGATTTTTGGTTTTCGATTAATCGATTTAGAATCGATTAATCAACTTGTGAAACTCAACTGTTCGAACAGTGGGTCTACTTTGCGAAAAGAAGGATTTCGATTAATCGAAATTGGATTCGATTAATCGAATGAAAACTCGACTGTTCGAACAGTGAATTTGCTTTGCGAAAAGAAGAATTTCGATTAATCGAAATTGGATTCGATTAATCGAATGAAAACTCGACTGTTCGAACTGAGAATGGACTTTGCGAAAAGGAGAATTTCGATTAATCGAAATTGCTTCGATTAATCGATATTGACTGTCGATTAATCGATTTTGGAAATCGATTAATCGAATCAGATTCGATTAATCGATTTTGGAATTCGATTAATCGACTGTAGTAAACTATGTTGACTTTTGGTTTGACTTTAAGATTCTTGGGGGATCTTATACCTTCTTTATTGCATCCTTTGTGATGTGTTTCACCTGTGTTATGGTACCATAGGTGATACGTGTGGACTAGTGCACAAGGAGTCACGTGGGACCTTGATGCATTGATCAAGTGGAGACCTAAGGTAGGGAACACCTTGAACATGTACCTTATTTTGCAAGAGCATGTATGTAGTGATATAAATTTCCATTCAAATATTTTTACTGCTTAAAGAATTGTGAAAAGTGTGTGTGTGATATTCATAAGAGTAAACAAATGAGCCATCCCCAGGGGATGAAGAAGTAAAGAGAAAAGAGCATCAGGTGTGATGCAAGTGAATGGATACATCCCAGGAATGAATCCAAGGATTGAATCATGCTTGATAGGGCCTAACTGATATAAGATAGCACACTTACACGGTGAATAACTATATGTAAGGCAATCGATATTTTGTTATTTGAGGTTTGATAGGTTACCCACGACGGATATCCACGATCGACACGGCAGGGATATCCGTGACCGATACTAAAACCAGAAAGGCCAAGTGAGGCTTATCCGTACATAGTAAGTACACCCTGTGGGTGTTGATGAGATGAAACCGCCACCAATCCCTGTGGGAAAGGGGCTTGGTACTATTAGTATTCCTGGGAATACATTTAAACTGCTATATAGATGACGATGAAGGGTATCTCGTCGCTCGATGCTATATTGCTCGGGGATTATTTAAGTTGAAGTTTAAGTTTTGCTTTAGGCCTTCTCAGCATCATTCATGATTAACTAAAAGACATGAGTAATCTACCAGTAATTGAAGTGTTTTTTTAACTGTTTTTCATCAATAAATGCATAGACACATCATGCATGCATATCATAGAATACATGTGAGTTATATTTTATATGTTCAATTGTGTTCTGTTCCCTATTGAGCTAGGATGTAGCTCACCCTATAGACTATACGTCCACTACTAGCCGAGGCTTCGTGGAGACGCCGACTTGAGTCGGACCTTGGGCGTGAGGAGTTAGAGCCACCTCCAGAGGACTTCTTCTAGAGGACTCTGCTGTGCGATTTTGAGGGGTTTTAGTTGGAGATTGTACGGCTTGGTATGTCAAGCCTGGTTTTTGATTAAACCTTGTGTGTATGGATATCAGAGTATTCTTTTGGGCGAACCATCCATGATGATGGTTATCATCGATGGTTCGGATCGGTTCTCCCTTCATGCAGAGGCATGAGGGTAGAACTGTCTTTTGAGAAGTATTTCTATGTAGATTTAAATTCCGCAAGTTGTTCTTATTTATTTTATGCTTGATATACCAGTGTTCCGTGCATAGTTGAGGGGCACGGTCAAGATGATCGTGGTTGATATGCGGTTTCGGGTGTCAAATCCGGCCACATCGCACTGTGGAGAGAAGGCCGACACCTCGTTAATGAAGCGCTGACACCCCGGGAGAAAAGCGTTGACACCTCATTAGCGAGACGTTGGTACCTCGAGAGAGAAGCTCTGACACCTTGGATAGCAAGGCACTGACACCCCAGTAGTGAAGTGTTGGTACCCCTTTAGTGGAAAGAGGTGGGTTGGTGGGGTTTTGACACACACATAGTCAAACGCAAGGTATTTTAAAAAGGTTATCTACTTTTTTGAAAAGAAAGGTAACCCTAGTTAAAACGCTGTTAAATGATTATAAAGCAACACCGGTCACTTTACAAAAAGGCGCTACGTATCATGCCCATATCAATAAGCGCAGAGATATCTTTACGCCCCTACGCATAGTCCCGGGCCTATATATATATATATATATATATATATATATATTATTTTATTTTATTTTCATGTAAACTCAGTCCTAGAAGACTAAAGAAAATGGAGGAAAATGTATCTGAATAATAAAAGCTAACAAGAATAGGGAAAAGAAATCCACATGGTTAGAAGACTAAAGAAATACAAGATAAGATAACCTCGTAAATTATAAAATGTGAAAAAAGACATCCACATAAGGTCAAAGAAAATGTGGGAAAAGACATCCACATGAAAATAAAATGACAACTTTTCCTCAAAAGATAAAAATTACAGGAATCAATTCTTCAATGTATAAGGGATGAAAAAATAAATCCATAAATCAAGAAACTTCAAGAAAATATGATAGCAGAAGAAATACGGAACCAATGTCAGGACCATGACCAGATTGAACGCAATGAGCCAATCATGGCTTTGATACCATGTTAAAATTATAAAACAAAGAATAAAATAAGAACAAATAAAAGGAGATGAGACATAAATTACATTACGTTACATATTCTGACTAGAAGAGTTGTAGACACTCAAATTTGGCCCAAGGCCCGATCGAAACACATTTCGAGAGAGGCGTGCTTCCGATCTTCTGATGGCATATATGGTATCCTTAGGAACCTCTTCGAAACCTTAGGAGTCATCCCAAACCCTTAAGAATCATTCCAAATCCCTTAGAATTTACTCCAAAACTTTATAAACCAATCCCGACCCTTAGGGCCTAAACCTAACTTTCTTAGGCAATGGCCAAGGAGGGGTGCGTCGGGACTGGCTAAGGTCTTCTACTGCTATCGAATTATATACCATTGAAAAATAGAAGTCTTCAGCTTTCCAACAAGCCAAGAATTACCCCAATCAAAGCTGTACACAGAAAGATATTGCGTTATGAAGAATTAGGATTTCAAGGTAGGAACCCCTAGGATTTTGGTGCATGTAATACATGTGCCAAACCATTTATGGGAGGAAATGGCTTGGTGCAAGTATTAGTTACGCCAGCTTCAGGTGGGTCCCACCTCAGGCAGCTAACCTCCCAAAACCCTGTGCTGCATTGTTTTATTGTATATTTGCCTGAGCTTATCTATTAGTTGCACCAGGCTTAGCTACAGTATCTGTGAGTTTTTAGCTCGAATTTTAAAATTGGGGTTTGACTTGTTGACCATCTTGATGCCATGAGCGTGTTTTGCTTGTTCTGTTGCACCCTTTCCTAGACTATGTGCAACCCTTGAGTGACTTAAAGCCCTAACCTCTCATCCACCATTATAGCTAATTTTCACACATTTCTAAGCTTCAAAAATCCTAGGAAACCTTAGATGACTAGATTACCTAATTCCTAATCTTACTTAGCCTCTAAACATCCTCCTAACCTCTCTTATTCCTATAAATAGAGAGGCACCCCTCCCCCCTCCTTACAAAGGCTTGAAAATTTTCAAAAGAAAAGAGGTTAGGAACTCTCTCTCTCTCTCTCTCCCTCTAGTGCCCCTTTTTGCATACAAATTCCAGAATTCTCAAATCATCTTTAGACCTCACCTTTTCTTAAAAACCTCTTAGTTTAGTTGAGTGCTACCCCCTAGCCTTCCCTCTCTACCTCTTACCCTTCAAGCCCTAAGGGCTAGAACCCTAGTTCTAACCATACAAATCATCAGAAGCTCACCAAAGCAAGTCTACGCAAGGTTCCACAATGGTGCAACAAGGGTCCGAGAGCTCCGGCTCTCCCCTCTATTCTTTACCTTCTCGGTTCTTTTTCTACCATCGCGTTTGTTCCGTTATGCCGCCGAAATTTCGGTAGGAACGGAGGGGCACAAATAAGATTTTAATGCCCTAGGGGCAAGAGGAAGGCTTTTTTTGCTTATTTTATATCTTTTTACTTTTGGTTATAAGTAGAGACCGCATTAAGTGGATTGATCGAGTGCCTAACACCTTCCTGATCGATAACCGAAGCCCCTATCTAAGAGCCTTTGGCGTAGTCCAGATTCAGAGTCATGTTTGGCACTTCAGTGCATTTAAATATTGATTTAATAGTTCCCGGGACACCAAAAGCTCCGGGTGGCGATTCTAAATTTTTATTGAGAGTGCGCATCGTCGCAATAGGTTCGATCCGAATCCACGGTTGCACAAGAGTATATAGAATGAATTGATGTGGTAATTATCGAATGAGGTGGTGTACACGCATGCTAACACAATCCATCATTGGAACATGTCCTAGCCAAAGGATCATGCCTCTAAGTGGTGTAAACCATCCAATCGATGTTAGTATTAAAGTGCACATATCGGATGGTTTGAATCTTCCAAAGATTGTGATTTTTGGACCCATAGCCCTTCAATTGATGGTGTATCACTTAAACAGTATGAATTTTGAAAATCATAAGCCAATAAATGGTGTAAGATCATTGAAACACCATTTGGTGTTTAAATGACGATCATGAGAGTCGATCACTAAAACTAAATGTCATTTTACCGTTTATTTTTCGTGCAGCTAACTCTGATTGCACAATTTTTATATGATATATTTTTAATTTTTTTCGCAATAGTATTATAATCATCGATGCGCTCCTCTATCCTCTCCTCTCCTCTCCTCTCCGTTTATGTGGCATCCGATGATATGATTGTGTGCAAATTAAAACAAAGTATGAAACTTACCTTTATCGAACTTTATATAACCATTGGTGATTCCTTTTAGAGATAACCAGCAAAAACCCAGTGCGATGCACATGTGAGAATTTTATTTTTTTTTTAAAGCAAAAAAATAAAAAATAAAAAAATAAATAAATTTAATTTAAAATCAAATAAATATTATTAAATTAGCTAGAGTAATTTAAAGATACTTAAATTAATTGATATTTTGGGTAGAAGATAAAATATTATAAATCACTATTAAAAAAATAAAATTATGTACCACTATTATAAAAAATAAAATTATATACCAATGATATAAGTATGTTCAAATTAGTGATATAGTAATATAAATATGCCAATAAATATAACGAATAAATATTTTGAGACTTTTGTTTGTCATCCAGAGTTTCAAATAGTAAATTTGTTGACTGTTTTGAATGAGAGGTTAGAGATTATTTTTTCATCCCAATCTCCCGCACAATAAATATTTAGTTGTGGGCTTACTATCAGATGATCATCATTCAATATGGCGGGATCCCAAAAAGGGATCATGATCATGGCAATGATCTCAAAATCACTTTTCAAAATATGTGTCAAATGTAATAAAAAATATGACCATATGATGGTTGAGTGATGATCTCAAAAGTCATCGTCTCAAAAATTCGACATAAATGAACTCCACCATCTTATTCAAAGTAGTCAAGGGTGTATGCAATACTCGGATTTGGAAAGAATGAATCATTAAGTGTAAATAAACTTTCTCTCAAATCAAATTTAATCTAACCACCTAGATGGTCTCTGATCGATTGCGTGGGATGAAACACGATTTCCTTGCGTGTGTGAGAGAGAGAGAAGGAAGAGAAGTTTAAGGAGAGATGTGAGGGAGAGATGTAAGGTAGATGTATTTGCAACTAAAGTTTCTTTTGGTACAACTAATGGTTTCATGATTAACAATGTTTACTGCCTTGAATCAGATGATGGAGATTGTTTTTAGCCACAATATTTATATCCAATAGATCTTGAGATCATGGCCTACTTATCTGATGGTTAACTATTGGTTATACGTGGCACACATTTGTGATTATGGTACCATGAGGAAGGTTTTTGTGTCACTTTTGGGCTTTTGTTCCATGGAGAACCAACATCCTTTTGATAGTTGGGCTATGATCTTAAGATCTATATGGGGAAAGATTGGGACGAGAAACTATTTTCGTCATCCATTTCAAGGTAGTCTACAATGTGAGTGGTGGAACTATCAATTGCACATAAAGAATCTTAGGTTGCGAAAAAAAAAATCAGGAGAGAAGTTAGAAGAATTGGTTTTTTTTTTTAAATGAGATACCCATGTTATTAACTAGTAGAAAAATCAGCAACAATCAGGTCATGGCATTGGGGAGGAGTGTCCTCAATTCATACCTCATTACATCCATGATAACAACCAAGCTTTGCTAATTTATCCGCTACACTATTTGCGGATCTACGAACAAGCGACCAAGATAGTGAAAGAAAGATGCTAGCTGCAACCTTAATACCTTTAAACATGATAGAAAGCTTCGAGTCTTCAGATTCCAGACAAGTTATCGCATTGATCACTCGCTTTGAATCATCTTCAAAAACAGCCTTTGTGAAGCCCTTATTAGAGGAAAAAAGAACAGCCTGTAAACAAGTTACAGCTTCACAATGATCCGCCGATGAGTAGTTTTTAACCATAGCACCCAAAATCAAGTCCGAACTATTACGAATGATTACACCAATACCCGCTGCTCCATCATTAGCACCATGGGCCAAAAAATCGTCCGATACCGATACGTATCGTCTGATACGTATCGGTTTTGGACCTGAGCAATATGATATAAAGGCATTGTATCGTACCCCCTTAAAAATAATGTACTTATCGTCCGATACGGGCAATGTATCGTTCGTTAATATGTATATATATATATATATTTTCCGATTGTTTACACAATCGATGGCGACTGTGTAGACAATTGCCATCGATTGTGTAGACAATCGGAAAATTTTATTTTATTTTATTTTTATATATATATTTCTCATTGTCTACAAATCGATCGTATAGACAATCGGAAAATAAAATAAAATTCAATGTATCAAACCGATACATCTAATATATCGCCGATACATTGAATGTATCGGCCGATACTTGATACGTATCGTCCTGGAGGTTAGGACGATACGTATCGATTTACTGATATTTTGATCCTTGATTAGCACACTACGACCCATCGAAATTTACTTTAAAAGTATCAGATGATGGAGGGGCCCAAACACTATGAGATTGGGTAGGAGAATGCGGGACCCGAACAAGTCCCTTTGAGAATGCTACTTGAAAATCGGCCAAATAGCGAAACGCTGAAGCTATAATATTTATGGGATCTTTAGCCTTTTCACCCTGAACAATTCGATTTCTTTCTTTCCAAATCGCCCAAGCCATAGTAAAAAAATCATCCAGTGTCTCTTTTCTTATGTTATTATGAAGGTTCATTGCCCAATCCATAAAGGTGAGGCGTTGCGAGAGGTATGAATGAGCACCAAGCGGGGTGGAAAAGCAACACATCTCGGCTTTGTGACAGTCCCTAAGGGCATGTTCCGTTGTTTCAATGTTTTCACACACTTTACAAATAGGAGGAATACGTGAGATCTTATTACACAATAAGGATTTGACCAGAATAGTATTCGAAGAGGCCTGCAAGGCGATGAAGTGAGGTTGCTCAACCTTGATTTGATGAAGAAGAATTGGTTAAAAGAGAGACACTATGATTTTTTATTTTATTTTTTAAAAAAGCTGAGAGAAATCCACGTCACCTTCTTAAGTGACAGATTTCCTTATAATAATAATATATATATATATATATATATATATATATATATATAGATGGCTCCTTATGAACATTTAAATGATCTTATATCATTAAAATTTAACTTTTTCTCGTTATAAAAAAAAAAAACCTTTTTATTACAACCAAGTGAAGTGTGATTTATCGTTATATCATATGACACGTATTTATGATTAATCTAAATTGCTAAAGTAACAATCTGTCATTGGACTAGCTCAGCCTAATAAAACATGCGGATAACTGGATATAAATCATTCAATTGATAAACTCTAATATTAACCACTAAAATTTGAAAGAAATGATTGATATTATATCACTATATTTAGACCCTTGATGGTTTAAGATGATTTAAACACCAGACCGTTTTGATGCTTAAATGATGGTCAGAAGGGTCCCTTCATTAAATTCTCTCTTTGTTCACAAGGGGAGGAGGGCATATTAAACTGAGAGAGAGAGAGAGAGAGAGAGAGAGAGAGAGAGAGAGAGAGAGAGAAGGGGAAGATGGGAGACTCACCGTCATCAGTTAGGAGTCCGAGAAGAACGTTGAGTTTATCAAAGGAGAGGAGACCAACTCTATCGATCTTCGATTCAGCAGATGAAAACCTGGTTTCATCTTCTTCTTCACCATCAAAGGAACATGGGTATGGCCATGGCGTTGGTCCCAAACCCAGTGAAGTTTATGGCTTTGTCGCCTCTATTTCCACACTTGTCGCCACAGGTACCTACTATTACTAGTATGTTTCTCTCTCTTTTAGCCCCTTGAGCTTCCTTCAAGGAAAAATACATTGAAATCACCCCTAAACACCAAATTCATTCACCACTTTTTCTGCATCCCATTTCGTTCCAAACCTGTTTGAATGCTTGAATCATTAGGCCTCTACATGTTCAAATTTAACAACCAATTAAACCCATCAATGAAAAGTGAGAATTTGGATGATGGTTGGTGCACAACTTTCCAATTCGTTCCCATATCTTCATTCTCTCTCCCTCTCTCTCTCTTTTTTTTTTTGGGTGGGGGGGGGGGGAGATTATTCCACGATGTCATTCACAATGAGAGGAAAATGGAGATCAAATACGCTCCTCTGGAGGAATGGAGAACCAGGGAGAGAGTTCAAGTGTGGAGGAATTCAGTCCCGTCGAAAATATTAATCCGGGATGAGGATTAGCAAAATGAGATATGTGGCAATCTAAACTTCAGTTGTAGGCAGAAGTCCAAAAATTGTAGATGCCAATCTGACAATTCTGAAGGGAAATTGGCGTTGAAAAGGAAGAAATATGGTGGACTTAGGGATGATGTAGGTGGACCAAAGTTGAGATTGGAAAATGTAAAAGAGCTAGGTAAAGAATTGATTCACGATATTGAAACAATTATAAGCAGTGGCCAGGACAAGATTGAGTGCACCCTAATATGAAAAATATCCCTCAGATGTTGGTGGAAGCTATGGCAACTGGGGCCAAATTTTCAAGAGAGGGTATTGAGTAATTGTGCGAGTAACTACCTCAAGAAGCAAGCACTGGTGGGGACAGTTGCATTAAAAACATATTAAAAGTTTGAAGACTTATGCACATGGGCCATTGTTAAATGGGGAATGTGCTCGGGAGTCAGGACCCATCGGTAGCCAGATTGTTTGATTGTAGCTTCCTTTTTGTGCTTCCAAGTAGGAGACAATCAGAGGGTGATCTAAGGCAGGGCTGTGGCAACTGGCAACCCACCAAGGGGTTGTCACAGTGGTTGATGACTTGGTTATGCTCCCCAAGGCCGTGAGTTCGAGTAGCGACTCCTCTTTTGCAATAACAGGATGCCCCATAAAGTGCGTAATCCATGACAGTGGGGGCAAGGGCATCCCTTACAGATTAGTCCAAGCCTAAGGATCTGATGATCTATTCAACAGAATTGGGAACTTTGTCGGAGTGTTCTTTGAGGTAGATCAGGAATATACCAATCATGGTTACCCATAGACCCTTTTTACCCTATCGTACCAGTCCCCATGTGTACTGGTACGAAACTCTTTTGAAACATTTCCGAAACGTGTTTCAATATATTGAAAATCGTTTCATTTTGAATAGAAATTGGTTATAATATAGAAGAAACCTGATTTAATTTATATAGAAACTGATTTGTATTTAAAAAGAAAATTATTTCCTATTTAATTGATACTTTTATTCTTAAATATGAAACTAATTTCGTTCTTCCGTATAGCAATTTTTTAGATCCATTAGATTAGGTCAAAATTGAACTTTTGCATGTTTTTAGGGACATTGAAATCATTCTTTTTATAAATCAGGAAATTGTGGAATGATTGTCACGTCACTCATGTGCATATGATTGACAATTATAGGTACACTTTAGATATGTTTTGAATAATATTTTTTAATAAGTACTTTAGATATATATTATATTATATAGGACTATATACTCAGGGGCATAGCCAGGATTTTTTGTTGGTGGGGGCTGCAAATAATAAATATAATGTTAGTAGTTATTTTACCATCGATTTGCAGGCTTCTACATCATAGATTTGGGGGCTTATATACAAACAAAGGTTGTATAAGAAACATACTTCATAGAAACTCTAGAATTAAATGGGGGCTTGAGCCCCCACACCCTTCTATGTGGCTACGCCACTGTATATACTACTAACAAATATATCTAGTCATATGCTTTTACACCCATTGATATATGAATTCAATGAATCATGTGTTTAAACTTTAGTTTAAAGTTATAAATATTAGTATATAAAAATATAAATCTCATATATAGTTATACAAAAGATGCACCAATGTTATCCTAATATCATATATATGTCATGTCACATCCATTTCACATCTATGTCGCACTACTAATGCTTCTATTACGAATCCATCTCGTATCTATGTCGTATCTATTTTGTACCTATAATGCATCTATTACGTTTGTATGTTGTACCAACATCGTATCGAAGACGCATCAATAAAAAATGTACCGGAAACCTCTTTCACCTCTACATACCAGTACTAGTACCCGTACTAGTACTCCATACCAACTCATGGCAACTGTGATACCAATATGGCAGGATCTTTGGAACCCCGGCTGAAGTGCAAGGTGCTCGTGGGCGATGTCATACCAACAAGGTTTCTGATCATAGTAGGAAAAATGCATTTGTGGGGAAGATCCACCAAGAGGTGGTTGGGAAGGAAAGACTAAGAGAAAGAGGAGTAGAATTGCTAGCAATCCCCTCAAAGCTCATAAAAGGATCAAGGAAAAATTGAAAAAGTGGGTAATAAAAAGGCGTACATTTGGGAATGACGGTTTCAAGAGATGGACTAGTCCATGCTCTCCATGGAACAATTGCACAATGGGGAGTTTCATTGGAACGTAAGAGGTGTAGTCAACCAGCGGTGGAGCGTTGTGGAGGATATGGCGTACTCGGATTTTCGAGTCATCAGAATTTGTTGACAAACATCCTTTTAAATTCCAGATTGATGAGGGCCCTGAGTCCCATGGAAGTGGTAAGGCCGGTGATGATGATAAACATTTGAAACTTGTGAGTGCTTGTGTCCTGGGGTTAGACGACTGGGACATGTGCCATCCCCAAAAAAATTTGATCCAAGAGGTCAATGAAGGGTTTGATGGGGGACGGGACTCAACAGGGGTTTAACCAGAACCATAATCATAGTCCTTACATAGTGCCGGAGGCCGAGTGTCATGATAGTTGTACTTGAAAGAAAAAGGTGGAAATCTTGGGGGATTCATGCTGGCTGAAAGACAGGAGGCTGCAACTGTAGTCTCAAGCCAAGCTGAAGAGGTGCAACATGCGGATATTGTCCTGTACGAAGCACATGAGGGAAAACATATATTGATTGCCATATCAAATGACAAGATAGTGAGACCCTCTCGTATGAGGGACCCTTGGCACACAAACATTGCTGATATGGTAAAAGACGTGGGGGGCAGAGTGGAATCCTATTTAAATTGCAAGGACGCGATGGTAAAAGTGCATTGAAGGATTTGGAGGAAATTTTCGGTGTAAAGAGCTCGAGGACGGGCCACTGAAACGAAGCTCCTAGGACTTTTTAAGTGAAAATAATATAAATGATGCGAAAGATGATGGAACCCCAAAGACTGTGAGAGAACATGACCAGGATACTGAGGTGGAAAGTGCCCTCACGGAGATGGGGAGGGATAATATACATTTGGGCGCAGTTCAATATTACTTGAAGAATATAGTAGCTGGAGAAGTTGAGAAGTTACGTACTCCAAGCATAGATGGTAATTTGTCTATGATGCAACTCCTAATGCAAGGCCAACCAAAAACTGATGTAGGACCACACTCTAAAATCCAATATGCAAATTTTGCTGAAATTAAAGTGTAATTAAAAGAACAATGATAATAAGATTCAGATTTGACTTGCCTAGAATAATCGCAGAATTCAATTAAGGAGAATCGTAACGTCCGAATCAAATGTTAAGTCCGACACAATGGCCCCTACGAAATTCGATTGAGGTTCTCAAGATAGAACTTAACTTCCCTCTAGCCTAGGGCATCGAACAACTAATCATGATGGCGTCTTTCGATTCCATTTTAGGGTAAAGCGGAAATAAAAGTGTAAAATCAAAGAGAATATTTTATGGGTTTTTCGAAGAATTTTCAACAACCAAACAAAACGGATTTTAATTAACTAAGTAACTTTGTAATGAAGATTAAGAAGATAAAAAATTGAAGATAAGAATATCAATGTATCAATCACTGGAATTTCGCCAGCGAACCTACACTCAGGGAAGAAGAAATCTCTCAACAATTTTCATAGATAGCACAAAGCAGTCAAAGTTTAATAAGCATAGATTAAATCTCAAAATTGTCTTTACATGCGTTTATATAAACTAACAAAGCTAAGCATAAACTTCCAAATAAGAAAGTCCTAAACAAACACTAAAAATGACAAGTCTTGCTCCAAAACTCGTCTAGCTGCCAAATCGTGGACTACACTCATGAGCGTTCATCCTAAGGTCACGGACGTCGTCCTCGACGGTGTCAACAAAAACAAAATGAGGTCTAAATCACAAATGTCTGTGTTGGGTCACGGACGTCCGTCCTTCAAATTCCAGAACACACTCAATTTCACAGACGTCTGTTATAGAATGACGATTGCCTTCTTTCTATTGCTCCCCACGTGCTTGCCTTCCAAGTCTTGGGTCTTCATTCATGCGAACGCGTGCACGTTGGTAATCAATTGCCTATCCACAAGCTTTTGAGCGTCTTCAGCGCTTCTTCTACCTCCGGTACACCTTTTAAGCTTGTTTGAGTGCGACGTCCCCATAAAAAACCCACCCATTTATGTTTAGCCCAGAGGGAAGAACAAAAACAAGTTTACGCATTTCAATAGGTATAGAAGTGGGCATTCCCTACAAGAGCACAAAATGAGAAATCTGATAGAACAACTTGAATGCAATGATATAGTTAGAAATCCATCTCATTCTCCAAAATCTAATGGAGGAAAAAGGAAAGAGAAATCAGAAGCTCGGATTATGAGAAGAAGAAATGGGTGGAAACAAATAGGGACACTGGGAATTTGATCTCCCAAGGTCAGAGGGATCTGGTCGATTGAAATGTGAGGCATATGGTTAACAGTTAAAGAGGGGTTGTCATCAATGACATCATTAGCGGGTATGGTGATAATCTTATAAACAAAGAAAGTAGTGAAGTTAACAGAAAGGGCTGGCCGATGGATTATCTTTATCAAATTTATAAGTTTGAAGGATGATAAGGTGCAGTTGCTATTAAGAAAGAAAAAAGTGTGTATGGTAACCAATGTCTATAGTTCCCAACCTCCAAGAACTAAGACAAGATTTCTGGGCAGTGGTGTCTCAAACAACGATTACAACCTTAATGACATGCCGTTTTGTTTTGTTTTGTTTTTTGTTCTATTTTCTTTTCTGTTTTTTGGGGTGGGTAGGTTCGGTTCACACATGAAACGAAAAGATGGACATGGATACCTCAGACGATGAGTAGGTTTTCTGACTTTGTGGAACCACACAAGCTGATGTATGTGCACATGGGAGGAGGAGCCTTTACTTGGTCCAAGATGCAAGAGGACCCAATATTGGTAAAGCTGGACAGGTTGGTATGTTCATGAGATTTTGTTGAAATTGATTCCAGGTTAAACTGCTGGCCAAAGTCCTTGCAAGCAGTTTAAGAAGGTACTTAGGGGAATCATCTCACAATCACGAAGTGCCTTTGCGGAAGGAACATATCGAACAGTGTGCTCATAGCCCATGAGGTTATTGCTTCAAATCATATGAAAAAGATCCCAGTTCTAGCCCTTAAGTTGGACTTTGAGAAAGCATATGACCATGTAGATCGGGCTTTTTGGAGTACCTGTTAGTGTGTTAGTAAGAATGAGGTTCAGGAATAGATAGGTAAGATGGATAAGGGGCTGCATAAGATCAGCATGGTTCTTATAATGGTGAATGGCATTCCAACGGGGTAGTTTCATAGTAGAAGAGGGCTTTGACAGGGTGATCCATTGTTCCCATCATTATTTGTATTAATTGGTGAAACTTTGAGCAAGCTGCTCACTAATGTAAACCTTAAGGGAATATTCTATGGGTTTAAAGTTCATAGGCATGATGAATGATCACCCACTTACAGTTTGCAAATGATATAGTAGTGTCTGTGTGTGGGCAGATATCTAGGAAGCTATGGCGCTTAAGTGCTAAGGTGTTTTCAGGAAGTTTCGGATTTAAAACTATGTGCAAGTAAGAAATCATTGATGTCAAGATGAAAGCCATGGCGCTTAAGTGCTAAGGTGTTTTCAGGAAGTTTCGGGTTTAAAACTATGTGCAAGTCAGAAATCATTGATGTCAAGATGAAAGAGTAAGAAGTCTGCAGAATTGACGGATTCCTAGGATGCAACGCGGGGAAACTTCCAAATAAGTAGTTGGGCTTTCTTCTATGTGGGGGCAGACCTAAGAAAGCATTGTGGGACGTCATCCTAGAGAAATTACAGAGAGGGACTGACATCTTTGAAGGGAAGATGCTGTCATTTGCAGCCAACCTCTATTAGCCGCCCTTCCTCTTTAGTAAATGTCATTGTTTTTATGTCCAGCATGGGAGAGAAGAAGAACTGAAAAAAATTGAGATGGGCTCTCTCTAGAGGAGGGAAAAGAAGGGTGTGGCATGGAAATCAGATATTTGCAAGCCATTAATGAGGCTTTGCTGCGGAGATGGCTATGGAGGATAGGGTTGGAAGTTAATGCTGGATGGACAAATACCCTCTTCCAAAAATATAGGCAGGTAGGAGATCTCTGGTAGTATTAGATCAGCAAAATCAGCTAACATATCAGGCTTCTAGGGGGTACGATCAAATTTTTCATAGGAAATTTGATCGGGAAAAAAGATACCAGCTTGGGAGGGAAGCAGGATCAGATTTTGGGAAGACTTATGGATAGAGAATCTGAACTCAACAGGAGAGCCCTCGTACAATACAGAGTTGCAGAGAATAAAAATGGCACCATTAGTGCATGGTGTATATGCCCTCTAAAACTAAGAGGTAGGTTAATTTGCAAAGCAAGCATTAATGGCTGGTATTTGGGTGCTTTGGAAGGAGAGGAATAGCAGAATCTTTTGAAGGGATAATGAGCTTTGTCGAAAGTATTATAAGAAGAATCATGAGCAGAGTAGAGTCATGGGTTTCCATCGGAATTTCTTTAAAGGGATTGAGAAGGAGGTAATCCTTAGAAATGGTGGGAAGTGACATATACCAGAACGGCTGCACAACCCAAAATAAGCACCTGGATATATCCTCAAACAGATATAGTCAAATTGAACTTCGATGGCTGCTCACTAGGGAACTTCCCAAAGCAGCATAGTTCTTTGTGCCTGATTTCCTTTTGTGGAAGTTTGTAAAGGAATTTAGGCTCTGTAACTCATAGGATCCACTAATTCCCCTCTTGCTGGACCTGCTACCTTCAAAACCCTAGAGAGGGAAGAGACCTACATAGAAGTTAATGAAATAACCTGATAATTACATTCCCAACCTTTGAAGACCATCCCAAGTGACGCGGGATGAGACCCCTCAAGATGCTTATTTGAAGCTAATTGCTGAAATTAATCTAATTAATTGAACAATAAAACCCAAATTAAAGTGATACCTTAGAGCTTTGCCGGTTTTCACCTAGATAGCCACGTTAGGTTCGATTAGGGTCCAATCCGGTGTGCGAGATCCGTTAGATTTGCAGAAGGTGTGATCCTAGAGATAGAACTCTAACATCCTTTAGGTCGGATGTTCGCTCTGTATTCAATGGGGAGTCACGTGGTTCCTCACTAGGGATTTGAAACAAGCGCTCAAATGGTTGCAAATCAAGCAAATCTCGAGCCCAACAACGGTCGTGGATCGATGGGTTGAGATTGGAAGCAATTCACAAGGATGGACATCAATATTAGCTCAAGAGGGAGGGTTTTGGGGAAATTCAAGCAATCAAATGATAAGGAGTGAATGCAAAATTAACAAGAAATTAGAGAAGAGGTTAGAGAGAAGATCAAGGAAAATACATGGGCATCACACCCTTGGCCTTACACCAAGCCCACATGGGGAAGAAAACTCACTCTCCATTAAGGCTCATCTCAAGCTCAAAATGCAATGCAGTTTTCATTAATCAATAACCAATGCCTCAAATGGCTTACATAAGAACTTTTATAGTGGGAACCAAAAATAGAAAACCCTGAAATAGCAAAATACAAGATTACCCCAAATAAAAACCTAGAATGCTAGAAAACCAAAAGAAAAGAAAGATGAAAACAAAAGAAATCCCGTCATTTCTGCCCCCCCTCGAAACTCGCTTGGGTGATTTCATTTTCTCCTTGGCGAGAACTTAAGTGATTCTCGTCTGGGCGAGATTTTAAGTGGTTCTCACTTGGGCGGGTTGCAAACTCTTAATTTGGCTGTTGACTGGTCGCTTGGGCGACCAGTTCTGTCTCTTGATACCTCTATCTGGTAGCTTGGGCAAAAACAATCTCGCCCGGGCGACTAGGGGCTTCTTTTAAGTGGTTCTCTCTCCTTGTTCCTTGACCTTCTCAGGGGCTGCTTGTTGTGTTTTCCGTTTCTTCTTCCACCGGTTAACTCGATGCAGCCCAAATCTGATGTCTATCATGTTGTCGTCCCCACCAATTCCCTCGAACCAAAAGGGATTCATCACCGATGAAGCATGCTCGTGGTTTCGGTCGAGTAGGTCGGGATCCAAGCGGTGCACCTCTTCTTGACTAACCCTAGCATTCTCGGAATCCGGCTTGCTAACCCACTTCACCAAGTATTTTAAAGCCCTCCGCCGTTGGTGGAAACCACTAGATCATCCAAGATCTTTTCAATTATCTCTCTTTTCACCTTGCTCGGAGGAAGGGGTATGGGTTGCGGGATTGGGATTGGATTATAAAGAGTAGATGTTTGAAACAAATTGCTAGGAGGTGGGGGTGAGCCTAGGTAAGGAACTAGGTCCTCCGCATTGAATGTTGAGTTAATCCCCATATCTTGAGGTAGCTTAAGAACTTATGCATTAGGGCCACTCCTTGCCATAATCCTAAAAGGTTCAACACTGCGGGCTTGGAGCTTCTTTGCAATGGGAATCGTTCAGGCTTAATTCGAACCAGCACATGGTCACCTATTTGAAAGTCCTTGACGCGCCTATGAGAATCCGCCGATAACTTGTAATTTTCATGTTCAAATTAATTTTATGCCTAATTTCAGCATGCAAATTATATATATGATGTGCAAATGCATCCGCGAACTCGGATGAATAGTGAGATACATACGTAGGGATCAACTCTAGGGGTGTCCTAGGCTTATGACCATACACCACTTCAAAAGAACTCATACCTATAGACCTATTGACCAAATTGTTATATGCAAACTTGGTCATGGGTAAGATGGAATCCCTTGTCCTAATTTGATCACCGACAAGACATCGAAGGATTCCTTAATATCCTATTGGTTGCTTTGGTTTGGCCATCAGTTTGAGGATGATACGCCGAAGAGAATCAGAGCATAGTTCCCATCATGTGCCATAGGATCTTCCACAAGTACCTTGTAAATTTAACATCCCTATCTGACACAATTGTCTTGGAAGCCCATGAAGACGTACTACCTCCCCGAAAAACAATTTCGCAGCGTGGGTCAGGTCGAAAGTCTTAGAGCACGGTATGAAGTGTGCCATCTTGGAGAAGTGGTCCACTAAATGAAGTCGTGCTTTCTAATAGTCTTGCGAAGTCCAAGTACAAACTCCATAGAAATGTCTTGCCATGGTGTGTGTGGCACCGACAAAGGAGTGTACAAGCCCGAGTTTTACTTGTTTTGCTTTGACACTTGGCAAGTACGACACTGCTTCACAATCCGGGAAACGTCTCTCATGAGACTAAGCCAAAAGAGTCGATCCTCTATTAGTGTAATGATCTTGTTGGCTGTTGCTCCCAAAATGACCGACAATCCCTCCGACGTGTAATTCCCAAATGAGGAAATCATTGCAAAGGTGATTGATTGCCTTTAGCCAAGTACCCATCGTGTAGGGTATATGTGTGGCCAATGCTCGTCGGGTTACTAAGGAGTGTGGTGTACTCCTCCCCAAAATCTGGGCATTTGGAATATTCTTCTTTCAACTGCCCAAATCCGACAAATTATGTGCTCATAGATTGCAAAGTCACCACCCGACGACTAAGCGCATCCGCAACCTTGTTCTCGCTACCGGCCTTATGCTTCAATACATGTGAACCCTTGGAGGTGCTCGACCCATGTCGCGTTCCTCAGGTTTAATTTCTTTTGGGAAGTAAGGAAGCGTAAAGTCTCGTGGTATTCTTACAGTCGAAGGTAGTGTTTCCAATACCAAAGGGATTGGACTACTGTATAGAACTCTTTATCATAGGTGGAGTATTTTTGCTTTGCCTCATTTAACTTTTCACTAAAATAGGTCACCAGGTGACTTTCTTAGCTAAGCACTCCTATCCCACACCCAATGCGTCACACGCGACCTCAAAGACTTCGGAAAAGTTTGATAGGCGCATGACAAGTGCACTCGTTATTTTCCTTTGATCTTGGCAAAGGCCCTCTTCACGACTTTGCTCCATTGAAACCCCCCTTTATTCATTCAATCGGTGATGGGAGCTATGGTAGTGCTAAAGCCTTGGATAAAGTGACGTTAAAATGTGGCCAATCCATGGAAGCCACGAGCATCGTAAATTTTCTTAGGTTCGGGCCATTCTACTATAGCCTTTACCTTTTCAGGGTCCGCAATCATCTCTTCCGTCGAAACAATGAACATCAAGAAGACAACTGAATGTTGCATGAATGCGCACTTCTTGAAATTTGTGTATAACTTCTTACCCTCAAGGTCTCGCAAACCAACCTAAGGTGGATCAAGTGTTGCTCCTTATTATGGCTATAGATCAAGATGTCATCAAAATACACCACAAGGAACTTGCCTAGGAAAGGCCGCAACGCTTGGGTCATGAGCCTTATAAAACTGCTCGGGGCACTGGAAAGCCCAAAAGGCATAACCAACCACTTATATAGACTATCTTTGGTCTTGAAGGCAGTTTTCCATTCATCACCGAGGCAGAGCAGGACTTGGTGGTCCCACTCTTTAGATCAATCTTAGAGAAGATAGTGTCATCCACCATCATGTCTAACATTTCATCGAGCCCTCGGTATAGGAAACCGATACTTGACCTCGTTCTTGTTGATTGCCCAACTATCTATACACATGCGCCAAGATCCATCTTTCTTAGGTGTGAGTAGTGCGGGTATAACACAAGGGCTCAAGCTCTCTTGGATGAAACCTTTTCGAAGGAGCTCGGTAGTGTGGATCTAGGAACCGAGTCTATTTCGTGTTGAAGGGAGCGAATCAAGCAAGTCTTCTGGGAAGACCATCCTCGAATTTTTCAACACCGGCTCCACCTCCTTGGGATGGTCACCCATAGACTCGAGAGCACACTCAACGGTGACTACAACGTAGACTACGTTCTCATCCATAAAAGTCTTTTCAAATTCCGAAGGGCTTACAATATTGATGGTCTTAGATTAACCGTCCTTTTCTCTCTCAATCTTCTTGTCTGATAGTGCCTTGGGAGGCAAGGGGTTTAGCTTGATCTTCTTGCGCTCATGCATGAATCTGCACACATTAGACCGCCCGAAGGGGGTTACGTCCATATCATAGAGCAAAGGCCTCCCCAAGATGATGTTGCCCACATCCATCGGCACCGCACCACACCACAAAGTGTCCAAATATGAAGCAAGTTGTATCGGTACGCGACACCTTTGGGACACGGGAATAGACGATAAGTCGACCCATGCGACTTTATAAGGTCTCGGGTGGGCTTTGGGTGTAAGTCCGAACTGGGTAATAGTGTGCGTAGACACTACATTGGTGCAATTCCCATTATCCACGATGACCTTGCAGCTCTTATCGCCACATTTGACGTAAGTGTATAAAATATTATCTCCACCAATCGTCTTACTCGTCTTGTTGAGGTTGTGCAAGGGCACACCTAACCATTAGACTCTCTTTGGTGCACACCAAGGTCTGTCCGTCTCTTTGGTGCACACCAAGGCACACCTAACCATTACTGTCTTTGGTGCACACCAAGGCACACCTAACCATTACTCTCTTTGGTGCACACCAAAGCCTGTCCGTCATCGTCACCCTTTTCATCACTAGGTGTGACATCCGGCTCTTAAATTTCCTCTTCAAGATCTCCTTGCTCATCCTCAATCTCTCCTTTAATCAGAAGTTTTTTTTAGGGGTCTCTTGTAGGGCATTGGGTTGCGTAGTGTCCAAACCCATGACACTTGTAGCACTTGGTTTGAGCACCACCCTTGGAAGGTTCTCCAACCACATTTTTCCTTTTATTAAACCTCACATTCATAGGAGTGGGTTGTAGAGGTTTGGGTGGTTGGTGGTTGACACTAGGCCTCATCTCCCCAGCCCTATGGCCTATAATGTTGGGTTCAAATCGTTTCACTACCGTCATCTTCAAGTACCTTTCAAGGTCTTGTACAACGGTGTTGCACCCTTCAAGAGTGTGAACGGGGTCAGACACCAACTCCTTTTGCAATTCAAGGTGCAACCCGATGCAGAATTTAGAGAGAGTGACTTGGGGAACTTCCGACACATTGGCTCTCATCATGAACTTTTCAAATTTTCTAATGTATTTGGTAACGGGCATATTACCTTGGCATAAGTTTTTCCATTGATCAAGTAATAGATGATGGTATGGCAAAGGAACGTATTTCTCCGTAAGCCGTTCCTTCATGTCCTCCCATTGGGTAATGGGGGCACGCCCCACATTCTCTCTCATGCGCTCAACATTAGTCCAAAACAATCTAGCTTGGTCAATGCGTTTTATTTTGACAAGTCTAACACATTGCTCATCGTTCATGCTATAACACTCAAGTGGTGATGCATATTGGATAGCTAATCGAGGAAGACCTTAGGGTCCATTCTTCCATCGAAGGTCGAAAACAAAACTAACATTTTTTAGGAGTCTCTCATCCAGATCGTAGTCATTTCATGATTGTACCACTTCTCTCCGGTTCTGATTTTGATCAACATTTCAGCCATTGCGCTTAAAGCGCGGATCATCACGCTCGCGGTGTCGTTCCTCGTGCGTGCTAATCTACACCCTCCAACCTACCTAATCAGTCACGCAATCTCCCTTTAAAAGCTTCGAGGGTTGGGTTTCCTTGATGACGTTCATGTGTTCATTCAATGTGGCCAATTCGGCTTGGATACCTCTGAGAGCGTCGACAACCCCATTCATGTCCATGCTGATCACAACACACAGTAAACACAGGTTCTAAGCTGAGCACACAACTATGAACCACACAACAAAATAAAACAAATCAAACAAAATGCCCTAATCTAGAACGTAGGGCTTTGATACCAAGACTGATGCGGGATGGGACCCCTCAAGATGCTTATGAGATGCTAATTGCTGAAATTAAGCTAATTAATTGAACAATAAAATATAAATTAAAGCGATACCTTAGGGCTTTGCGGGTTTCTGCCTAGATAGCCATGTTAGGTTTGATTAGGGTCCAATCCGGTGCATGAGATCCGTTACATTTGCGGAATGTGTGATCCTAGAGATAAAACTCCAACATACTCTAGGTCGGTCGTTTGCTCGGCATTCAATGGGAGTCGCGTGATTCCTCGCTAGGGCTTTGAAACAAGTGCTTAAATGGTTGTAAATCGAGCAAATCTCAAGCCCAACAACGGTCGTTGATCGATGGGTTGAGATTGGAATTAATCCACAAGGATGGGCATCAAGATTAACTCAAGATGGAGGGTTTTGGGGAATTCAAGCAATCAAATGATAAGGAGTAAATGAAAAATTAGCAATAATTAGAAAAGGGGTAAGAGAGAAGATCAAGGAAAATACATGGGTATCACACCCTTGGCCTCGCACCAAACCCACATAGGGAAGAAGACTCACTCTCCATTAAAGCTCATCTCAAGCTCAAAATGCAGTTGACTTATCATTAATCAATAACCAATGCCTCAAATGGCTTACATAAGGACCTTTTATAGTAGGTATAGGTACCAAAAATAGAAAATCCTAAAATAGAAAAGTACAAGATTACCCCAAATAGAAACTTAGAATGCAAGAAAACCAAAAGAAAAGAAAGAAGAAAACAAAAGAAATCTCGTCGTTTCGGCCCCCCTTGAAACTCGCTTGGGCGAGAACTTAGTGATTCTCACCCGGGCCGGTTGCAAACTCTTAATATGGTTGTTGACTGGTCGCCCAAGCGACCAGTTCTGTCTCCCAAAACCTCTATCTGGTTGTTGGGCGAAAACAATCTCGCCCGAGCGACTAGGGCTCAATATTGAGTCTCTCTCCTTGTTCCTTCGCCTTCCTGGGGGCTGCTCATCGTGTTTTCCATTTCTTCTTCTGCCGGTAGACTCGATGCAGCCCAAATCCGATGTCCATCATGTCAGTGTCTCCGTCACCAAGGCTCTACCCAATTTCAAAATCTTTTATGTCATGGAATAAAATCTCGGCTTGTTGCTCAAAGAGAGTTTCAAAATTTGAACTCAACCTTGCGTCTTTAACATTGTTGTCATATGCGATTCTAAGAGCTCCTGTCGCATATGCCACGATGGCATATGCGACCAGTCATGTATGCGATTGCATGCATGTGTATGCGATCGCATACTGTCGTATATGCGATAGTGTGTGATCACCTACATTGTATGCGATTGCATACATGACTGACGGTCATATTTATGACCGTTGGAGCTTATTTTCAATGCGACAGTATGCGATCGCATACATGACTGACAGTCATATTTATGACCGTTGGAGCTTATTTTAATTTTTTTTGCTTTTTAGTGCTCCCCAAAGCCTCTAAATGAAGGGTTCCTCTTTCTAATCCATACCACATCTATCCAAGGACTGATTTGTGTCTCTTTGGTCTCTTTTTTTAGTTTTTAGTGCTCTCTTTCTCTTTTCACATCCATCCAAGGTACTAGTTTGTTCAAAATCAATTAAATTTATATTTTCCCTTCCAACTTATGGGTTATATACTTTTATTTCTCATTCTACAAAATTAATAGATCACAAAATTAGCATAAATATATTAGTTTTCAACATTGGGAGTTTTATGGGATTTTTTTCAAAATTTTGACAAAAAATTAATAATAATTTGTGCCATGGCACAATCGCATATGCGATTGGGCCATGGGATTGCATATGTCATTTAACTACATTGGTCTTTAGTGATTGATCGAATTGTTGCTTTGTCTCTGAAATTGGTTTTATCGTTGGTGTTCGTTGTGTACTCAGGAAATTTTGTTATGCGACTAAAACAACCCTCAAAATCAGAGGCTTGCATTCCAATAGATTCTTCTAACAACACCAAGGGGCTACAAGGGCACACCTCAGGATACGCCTCCTGATCCTATTGGATCACTCTCATCGGCTTGATAAGCCCGACCTCAATCTGATCACACTGGTTGGCAAAATAGGCAAATCACTGCCTATTTTTCACGTTTAGAACATATAAGTCGGCAAAAATGGAAAAATTTTGGAAAAAGATTGAAAAAAGCCGAGATAAAATGGAAAACTGGAAAAAGTTGGGAAAACATGTTTAATATGCAATTTCACACTTAGAACACAAAATACACGTTCTAAACTAAAATACATGTTTTTTTCTTCTTAAAAAATACGAGTATAATAAGGGTTTGATACGTTATACCAATAATACTCTTTTTTCTTTATGATGAGGTATCTGGGTCTCTTAGAGCACCCGACTAAGTCCCTGGGCACGTGCAACACCTGCACAGTAGGGGAGATATCCCTACAGGTGGACAACAGGAGGAGGAATAATACACATATTAAACGCGTATTTTTCAAAAAAAAAAATGGTGTTATTGTCACCATGTGTCTTATAGATAGACAAAATTTCATAACCAGTGGGTCGCTCAGAAGGAAGCGTATAGAGCTTCTATTCAAAATTATGCTGCAATGAAGGACGAACCATCAGAGTCATGAGAATTTGTACTTATAGTTATAAGTGTTGTTCTCCTTTTGTTTGCATTCCCCTATTATCCTTGGACAAAGCTTGAATTTTCCGTATCCCCTTATTTTAGGCCAACCTCCTCATTGTTCCGCCCTTTTTTTGCCTTTCAGTTTTCTTAATAGAACCTCCTCGTTCATTTTAAAATGTGATAACTTTATATCTCATGCATGACATGTTAATTTAATTGTAATAGTTCTTTGGTGAAGAGTTTTAATCATTGATTCAATACCCATTTGTGTTTCTCACGGTTCTAATTTTCAAAAGTGCTAATACATGTCATTGTTTTGTTAACAGCTTTCTTTCTGGCATGGGCATATATTCCAGAGCCTTGGCTACATTTTCTAGGAATCACTTACTATCCTAGCAGGTGAGCCTTGATTCTTGTTCCTTCCAAATTTCTAGTACCTCCAAAATATTTCTATACATGGCACATTAACTAAATCAGATATTTATTGTAAGTAGTTTTTATCAGTTTATAAATCTAACTATGTTATGTTCCTGAAAAGAAGCACACGCTGAACTAATTTTTGATTTTGTACTTCTTAAACCTTATCTGTTTTTAAAATCATATTCAATACTTATGTTTTTTACAAGCTCCTGCTTTGTAACTCTTTGCGAACTGCCATGTCTTCATAAAAATAAAGTAGCTTTAAACACACCCACCGAATCTTGCTGGGCACCTATGCTTAACATCATTGATTGCTTTAAATCAGACGATGGAGATCGTTTTTCGCTCCAGTCTTCCACACAAGTGATCTGGAGGCCATGAACATCCCATCAGATGGTCAATATTCGATTCCACGTTGCACAGATCCCAAAAAAGTGACCCCAAAATCACATGGCACACATTACGCTCAAACCTGACTTTAGGGCTATGTTTGTGGGGATCTGTTCCATGTGTAATAAAAAACTGACCGTCTGATGGTACTTTCATGGCCTCAAGATCTCTTGTGTGGAAGATTAGAGCAAAAAATGATCTCCATCATCAGATTTAAAGTAATCAATGATTTTTAGCGTAGGTGCCAACAAGATTCGGTGGGTGTGTTTCAATCTACCCCAAAAAAAAACTGCTGTCTTTGCTTCCACCTCTAGTATAACCAAGTTAGCTAAGTTCTGATGCCGATAATGTTTATTGAATAAAATTCCTGAAGTTGTTTGGCATATGCTTGAATGTTTTCACCATGGCTGCAAGATTTCTACTGAGTACAAAGATTTTAGTCTATTTTTACACTTTATATAGTAGATTTTAGGCTGTGTTTGGGATTGCTCTTTGGAGGCAAAGAGCAGCTCTCTGCCCTGGCGCAGAGCACTTTAGTATGGAACTGTGTTTGGTTGCAAGTGCTCTTAGCTCCGAAAGAGCACACCCCACTTAAACGTGCATGTTTAAATTGCTCTTTTAAAGAGACCCAAATTCAAAGAGCAATTTCAAACACAGCCTTCGTCTATTTCACTAGCCTTCTTACAAGGAGCATGGTAAACTTAATAACACAGTTATGTTGCCTCAAGCACTAAGCATGAAAAACACGACGGTTCCTGCATTGTTATTCCAAGCTCTTTGTATGATCATTTCGTAGAGTATCGATAAGAGTCTCGAGCTGCTCGAGGCTTGAAGGTTACTTTACTAATCGTGCTTGTAGTTGGGACATTTTTCAGTTTTTCTTTGATAAATTCCTCATCTCAGATTGTGTATGGTATGAACCTTAATCCTGCATCACTGCTATTTCATTGGTATTTGCCCTTTAGATATTGAGTTTATAGTCAGTTTGATCCACGAGTCATAGGTTTCCATAGCTTCTGGAAAACTAAGACAAAAAAAGTAACTAATTGGTTTGAAAAAGCAGTTTGCAGTTCATGGGTGTTGGGATGAACTAGCAACTATTCAGTATTGGTTTAGTTGAAATTTTTTTATTCCTTATTAAAATTCTAGGACTTGGAATTTCTTTTCCTTATTTTAGTTACTTGGAATGTGAAAGGGGAACTGGATTCAGGTACAAGAGCGGAGAGGTTATATATACACACACACGCCTGTTGACTCGTGATACCACTCTCAAGTAGTGTACGGAACACTGGTTAATCTTCACACACACACACACACACACACACACATATATATATATGCTAACCTCACTCTCTTCATTGCGAGATTAGCATCGTCCCTGGATAATAATACCTTTTTTAGAGGACATTTTTTTTAAATTATGAGGGGAATTTTAGTCAAGTTAAACTGAATAATAAATGAAATGTTTGCAATAAATGAGATGTCCTCATAATTTTAGGAAAATGCCCATTAATAAGGGTATTATTGTCCTGGGACGATGCTAACCTCACAATGAAGAGGGTGAGGTTAGCATTCTCCTATATATATATATATATATATATATATATATATATGATTTTAGTAAAGTTGAACTAAATAATAAAGTAATGTGTTTGCTATAAATGAGGTGCATGTAGTTGCAATAAATGAGTTGTCGTCATTTATTCAAAACACCATATTTATGTCTAATTTATTTTTTACTAAAATGTCCCTTATAATTTTACAAAAATGCCCTTTAATAAAGGTACTATTGCCCGGGGATGATGCTAACTTCACAATGAAGATGGTGAGGTTAGCATTCCCCATATATATATATATATATATATGGGGAATGCCCTTTAATAAAGGTATTATTGCCCGGGGATGATGCTAACTTCACAATGAAGATGGTGAGGTTAGCATTCCCCATATATATATATATGATTCATGTGTATTGCACGAGCTGTATACTTATGTAGACAGCATGTTGCCTTATATATATATATATATATATATATATATATATATATATATATACACACACACTAGTGGACCTTGCTCATTTAAAAGGTCCCAATTTCCATTCAACTTTTGATGACACTATTTCAGGTGTTGGATACCATCAAAGTCAATTTTCACGCTATTTCACATCGGGTCTTTTGATCATGGCCTTCAAATCTAACTACTTAGATTATCTTTCCCACATGATCTTTTGATCATGGACGTCAATCTTTTCCACATGATCTTTCAATTATCGATAATTGATTGATTTGAATTGGGCGATGGAGAACATTTTTCACTTCAATCTTCCACAAAGGATCTTGAGACTTTGAGTGTACCATTGACGGTCAGTTTTTTATTCCAATTGGCACAAATCTAAAAAAAGTGATTAAAAAGGTACATGGCAGCACCACTCGAAAAAAATGATTTATGGCCACTTTTTCGGATGTGCGCTACCTAGAATAAGAAACTTACCATCTGATGGGAATCTGATGGTCGTAAAAAATGATATCGTTCGTCTGATTCAAAATAGTCAAACATAAAGCATCTCGGGTTGTATCTTATTAAGGACAAGAAGAGTTGTAAAAGGGTGATAAGAAGATTTGAGAGGATAAGAACTACTTAAGTGTGAAGGGAAAGGTGATTTACCGTTACTTGGCTTTGAAGATGATTGAATGAGTGATTTATTCGAAATTTTTGAACTCGTAGAGGAGCTAGTTGCCATTTCCCTACAAAAAAACACTGGTAAGGAAAAAAAGCCCCTTAAGATTCCAGCAAAGCTCATGGGCAGAAAAAAAGTTTAGATTTTATGAGTTTGTTTTTTTAAAAAACTCGATGATGTGACATAGTATTTCCGAATAATGAAAATACTGATTTCGGTATAAAAAGAAAATTTCACCGAGTTTTTTACAAAACTCGAGTTACCAACTAGGCTCTAAATGCAAATAAAAATTAAAAAAAAGTTATAAAAAAGGAGATGCAGTTTAGAAATTAAAAAATAACACTACCCTAAATAATACAAATAGAAACAAAAAGAAAAAAGGAAAAAATAAATAATTTTAGAAAAAATAAAAAAACTCTCCAATTCTAAAAAATACAAATAGAAATAAAAAAAAAAAAACTCTTAACACAAACATAAAAAATTGTTGATTCTTATATGAGAAATGGACATATACGTATGGACGTAGCCTTTCAGGGCTACACCAGGACGCGAGATCACATGCCACGTGGCATGATCAATCCAAAACAACACTCGTTTTGGGTTGATCAGTCATAGGACATGTGATTTTAAAAAGAAATTATCTTTGTGAATCTTTTTACCTTGTTTGATGGGTCAAGGATAAGGTGACACCAAACCAACTTGGTGCATTTATTTTTGGCACCTTTGACCACATTTTCAACAGTCGATATGTATTAGGTTAGACCCAAATTTTTTGGATGATACCTGATCGATCTTATCCAAGCTGTCGTGGCATCCGATCCTCATGATGGGTGCCACATGGTGATCAAATGGTTTGGACCTAATACTTATGGCTACTACTAGACGGATAATCCCGTGCCTCAAATAAAACATATTATAAAAAAATGTACCTGGATCGGTGGTGAAAAGGACGTGTCACACTGTCGCTTGAGGAGAACTTCATGATCGACATGTTTTTTTTTGTAGATAGATGAAAGCTTTTAGGCGAGACTTGATGCTGGAGGGAAAGAGAAGTTCCATCACGCAAAGAGATGCTCCTAAATTTGGTTGAGTACCTTTAAAATACGCCCATTGAATCTTTGAGAGCACTCACACTAAAAACCATTGATTCCTTAGAATTCGATGATGGAGATCATTTCCACTCCGATTTTCCACAAAATAGATCTTCAGATCATGACACATCTATCAGGCAGTCATTTTTTTATTCCATGTCTCAAAGATCCCCAAAATATGGCCCTTGAATCATATAGCACACATCACACTCAAACGTGATTTTATGGCCATTGTTTTGGATTTGTGGCATGCGGAATCACAAACTGACCGTTTGATAGGTGCTCCATGATCTCAAGATATATTTTTTTAGAAGATCGGGATGAAAAAGATCTTTATCACCTGATTCGAATGAATCAATGTTTACCAAGGGGTCTGGGACGCGGGCGCTTTCAGAGAATGCGTGGGCACGTTTAGAGGTTCCCTTAAAGGAACTCTTTGTTTTGCTGAAAGCGGCAACTTTGGAAACCCTTCAAACCCATTGTCTTTGTGGAATCAGATGATGATCATTTTTCACCCCATCTTCTATACAATGGATCTTGAGACCATGGTATTACTATCGAACGGTCAATTTTCACCGCAAAAGGTTACTTTCTCACCACACGTTCTCCAGCCGGTATGCATTGACTGCCTTTGAATCAAATGGTGGAGGTCATTTTTTGCCCCCATCTTATGCATAGCAGATCTAGGGAGCGTGGGCGTATCATCAGACAGTCAATTTTTTATTACACATGGCACACATCTAAAAAAGTGACCCTAAAATCATGCTTGAGTGTGATGGCGATCATATGATTTTAAGATCACTTTTTGGGAATGTGTGCTATGTGTAATAGAAAAATGACCCTCTGATGGTACAAACATGATCTATGGATCACTTGTGCAAACGATGGGGACGAAAAACGATCTCCACCATCTTATTCAAAGTCGGTCAATTCATATCGACTGGTGGAGGTGGGGTGAGAAAGCAACCTTGTGGGGTTAGTATAATGGTACCCTTTTTATTATTGTGCCACTGATCGCAAAACAATGGTCCTAAAAATCACGTTTGATCGTGATTTGTGGCATATGGTTTTAGGATAACTTTTTGAGTATTTGTGTCTCATGTAACCAACAACTGATCATCTAATGGTACACTCGTGGCCTAAAGATCCATCGTGTGGAAGATCTGGGTCAAAACGATTTCTATCGTCTGATTCCGAGAAGTCAACTGGTTTCAAGGGGTTTCAGACATTGGCACTTTCGGTAACCTGTTGTCGCGAATAGAGGGATCCTTCGGTAACCTGTTGTAGCAAACCCCTAAAGTATACAACTGCTATCAACTTGTGAAAACCAAAGGTTCCCTCTATTCGCGCCAACAGGTTACTGAAAGTGCCAATGTCCGAAACCCCTTGAAACCAGTTGACTTCTCGGAATTAGATGATGGAAATTGTTTTCACCCAGATCTTCAACACGATGGATTTTTAGACCACGAGCGTACCATCAGTTGTTGGTTTCATGAGACATGAATACCAAAAATGTGGCCCTAAAATCATATGCCACAAATCGCGATCAAACATGATATTAGGAACAATGTTTTGCGATCAGTGACATAATAATAAAAATTGACCGTTCAATGGTAATACCATGGTTTCAAGATCCATGGTACAGAAGATGGGGTGAAAAACGATCTCCATCATTTGATTCCACAAAGTCAATGGGTTTGAAGGGTTTCCAAAGTAGGCGATTTCAGCAAAACAAAGAGTACCTTTAAGGGTACCTCTAAACGTGCCCACACGTTCTCTGAAAGCACCCGCGTTCCACGTGATAAAAGATCATTTTTCACCCTGATCTTGTAAAAAATAGATCATGGTGCACCTATCAAACGGTCAGTTTGTGATTCCGCATGCCACAAATCCAAAACAATGGCCCTAAAATCACATTTGAGCGTGATGCGTGCCATATGATTCCATGAGGCACCCAATATGCTTTGACTGCCACGCGGACCCTCATGTGGCTGTTGGAGTACGGTGAGGGTACTCCACTTGGAGTACCTTCCCGGCTCCCTATATATATCATATACATATAAACACACTAGCAGAATGTGCGTGTGGCAAAATGAAAGTATGTTGATTGCAAATACGAAGTTGGAGCCGAATTATATGACAAATCAATTAAATTGCTGGTCAATGTGGAGATTTTTGAGAATTTGGCCTCCAATCTTTTATTTTGCCCAATAAAAGAAAATTGCAATCACATTTTTAAAAAGGGGACTTTAGGAAAACATCCCCCATTTACAAAGGTTTTAGCGTATCATACGAAAAGCAAACGTTTTAGGAAAAAGGGTTTGCACCACTATTAGGAGTTCAGAGATATGCGAGATCTTAATATTGGCACATGTGGGATTTGAAAAGGTTCTTAGTAAATTACATCACTACCCCTCTTTCTTAACGAATTACATCACTACCCTCTTGCTTAACAAATTATATCTCTACCCCTCTTTCTTAGCAAATTACACCAGTACCCTCTTGCTTAACAAATTATATTACTACCCCTCTTTCTTAGCAAATTGCATCACTATCTCTCGATGGGCGTTGGGCGATGAGAGTTGGGTGATTGGCGTTGGGTGATGTAATTTGCTAAGAAAGAGGGGTAGTGATGTAATTTGTTAAGCAAGAGGAGTGGTGTAATTTGCTAAGAAAGAGGGGTAGTGATATAATTTATTAAGCAAGAGGGTAGTGATGTAATTTGCTAAGAACCTTTTCAAATCCCACATGTGCTAATATTGAGATCTCACATATCTCTGAACTCCTAATAGCCGTGCAAACCCTTTTTCCTAAAACGCATGTTCATCCTCAGTGTTATTTTTATGATATATTCAGCTATTAGCACTCTATGTTGATAAGAAAAAACATGCAGTTGTTTTCCATTTGGTAGAGTTAAATCTCGAAGATGGAGGCCCATGAGGTTAGGCTGTGTAAACTAATATTAACTATTATTGATTCTATAAAATATGTTTATAAAAATAAGTATCTGATAAAAAAGGTTTCCTGATAAAAGTCTTATCTTCCTTTTATATTTAATATTGAATTTTATTTACACACTGTATGCATCTTGATTTTTAAACAGTCATTTCACGTGTGTTTGTATTTGGTCTCTTCTGAATGTAGCAACGGAAATTGAATTTTTTCTGGTCAAATTGTTTGATTGATCATTTTCCTTTTCAGGTATTGGGCATTGGCAGTTCCAACTTATGCTATGGTGACAATAATTTTTGCCATGGGATTTTACCTCGGCCTCAACTTCATGATCACCCCTCCACCAACTTCCTTAAACACAATTTTTGGTGAGCCTTATATTACTTGAGAACATACTAGTCTGGCATTTAGAATATATATTCTCGATTTCTGTTCATAATAAGAAAACAACAAGAGAAAAATAGCATCGTGACAAAGCTAATTGGATACTAGTTTTCAAGTCATAATCCAATCAAACAAAACTGGATATAAACTAGAGCTGAATAAAACCACAAAAATCCTTTGAAACCTCTCTTAAATGTTTTAAAAAATGGGTGTTGGTGTGTCTATTTTGAAGAGGAGAAATGAAATACAGTAGCCTCAAAAGTTGATATATAGTTCCATTTTTATTCTCCTTTTTTTCTTTTTCTTTCTGAGCACCTTGCTCGGATACTTTGATCCGTTGTATTTGTTTCTTTATTGAAGTTATAGCATCTTACCGATCAAAAAGAAATAAAAACTTTGTCAAGTGTTCCGATGTACAGAACAGCATTGCCTTTTGTATGGCAAGCGGCTTTTGATAAATTCCTAACTGTTAACCATCTTATCAATAGAGGCATGAACTTATGTGCAACAACGATGTGAAAGATGTACCATCTCTTATCACATTTCCCTGCAGCCTGAGTGGTTAGGGCGTCCTCATTTTTAAGTTACTTGAGGTGACTTTGGAATGAAATAAATACAAGGATTTATTTATTTATTTTTTGTGTGACAAAACGCATAGCACTGCCACTCTCGTCACGGAATCACATCACCTTGTGAGTAAGATTGCGAATCTTTCGGCAGGATATCAAATGATGACGAACATAGAAGTTGGATCAATATCGTGCACAATGTGCTGATAAAGCATAACATTGTAGTGGTGAAGAAATAGGGCTGTCAACAGGTTGGGTTGGGTCGGGCTGCCGAACAGGGAAATGGCATATGCCTGACCCGACTCGATGGTGCACCCATCCCAATCCAGTGGGTCAAGGGTGTATGCCCGACTGGACCGGACCCGGTAAAACCCCCTATTTTCCATGATTTTATATGTAAATATTGGGCCGGGTCGACCCAACTTGATGGGCCAATTTTATGTGCATGAGTCAGTAAAAAATCCTGGTCGGGTATCAGGTCGACCTGACCCGTTGACAGTTATATGTGGAAACCTCTAACCACGGGTTGTTCATGGGGTGGAGAAGCCCAGGCCTGTGGGGTGTGAAGGCATTTTGATGGACCGTTTTTCCTGCTTGGCTGTCGAGAAACTAAGCCGAGCTTAGAACAGTACTGACAGGGATGAATCTGGTGGGAGAGATCATCAATCGAATGGGAAAAGTGATATATATATATATAAAATCAATGATGTTAAAATCGTGCGATCCTTGATTCGGATCGTACGATTCTAGAGAATCGTTTGGAAAAACAAGTCAAATTGGGAGCAAAATTGTTTTTTGGGTCTGCATCGTACGATCCAGACAATTTCACAGGGATTGCTGGATCGTATGATCCATCCCACTCGACTTAAAGTCGTGTCCTGAGCGATGAAGACCCTTTTGTCCAATGTGTTCACTGTTAAAAAACAAACGCTATGTTTTTTTTTTTAAAATAAGTTGCTTTACAAACAGTAACTTTCTACCTGTTACTCTCTTCTTTTCCCTAAAAGCTTCAAAACCTTTCTTCTTCTTCTTCTTCTCCAAAAACCCTACCCTTTCTTTCTCTAATGTTGTCCTCATCCAATCGATTTCAACATCGTTTTTTCTAAACGATTTATTTTGTCGAGGGCTTTGAAATACAGTGTATTTCTTCGATTTGGTGGCCATAGAAGAAAGGCCCAATTACAACCATTTTCTCCAAGTAAAGTATGTAAGTAAAGTAAGTTTTTACTTCTCTAGTTTTCTTTATATTTATTTTACATATAGATTATTAGTATAATATTATACAGTCTCTTCTATAATTTGATGCTCAATATCAATATTTTCTATAGCAAATAGAGCATAGCATAGTGTTCAAGCCTCCGCATAGCGAGGCCTAAGCCTCAAGGCATGTAGCGTAAGCTTCACGATTTTTTATAATTATTAATTTTTATAAATATAAATAGATTTGAAAAATCGAAAAAATATATATATAAGGTAGTCCGGTGGTGGTTGGAGCAGCAGAATAACAAGAAAAAGCAGCAGCTTCTTTTTTAATTCTTTTTTTTTTTGTTTTTTTTCCAACAGATCGTAGCAGAATAACAAGAAAAAGCAGCAGCAACTTCTTTTTCTTTTTTTTTTTTTTTTCCTCTGGTTTTTTTCTTAACGCCAAATCCCTACAGTTTGCAGTGGCCAACGAGATCTCCCATCGAAAACCTTGCGAGATATTGGAAAACCCATCGATACCTTTGGTTTTTAATCAACCAGGGGCATCTTTTGTAATTTTTAAAAACATAAAGCCTTTATTTTACAAAAAAATAATTATAATATTAAAAAGTATGTGTAGTGTACTGTGACGGCATCATTAATCTGGGTGCCAGCAAGAAGGCATGGCGGCCTTGGAGCTGGGCGTTTGGCTAATGGGAAGGATGGCGGGCCTTGGAGCTAGCTGTGTGGCGCGCAAGCGTGGAGGCATGAGGCCTTGCGACGCGTGCGTGCTCCTCGTATGTATGGCGTGGATGGCTACTCGAGCTAGGTGAGGATCTAATGTGGCTATTAGACGCGCATGGGGCGTAAAATCTGGTCTCAAGGGTGTGGTTGGTGTTGCATGGGTTTCGTCTGCCACAGAGCGAGTTTGTGTGTCATGGTGGTATGTCAAACCAATACCTTTGAGATTCTCCTACTGTTTGGCTTGAGGTGGTGTTTAAACCATACTTGGGGGAGGGGAGCTAGGGAGCTACTTCCCTACACATGGAGCCTCGTGGAGCTAGAAGGTGCACGATGGTCTCCTAGGTCTGAAAGGGTGGGCCTAGGACGTTACTGCGGTCACTCAAGGTGTGGTTGCCATATGGCCCGGGACTACGCGCTGCGGTGCATATGGGTCGGCTATGAGGGAGGCACTCGTAGGCTACGTGGGACACTGTGGTGCACGTGAGCTGAAGGCCAGATGCTAATGTATGCTGGTCGCGTGGGCCATACACGATGGTGGGCTTGGTTCAGTATGTCGGCGATGCATGTATGAAATGGGACAGCATGCAGAGCTGCATGCTACTGTCGCGGGCGAGGAACTAGTGCAGGGCACAGGGTGAAGCTGGGCTGGCCAAGTGAGGCATTGAGGTGTTGGCATGCGTGTCGCGAGGAGACACGATACATTGATATGGTTGGCCTCGGGAGAAAGCAACCGTGAACGGGAGTTCCCGTCCTTTAGGCAGGTGGTATAAGAGTTGATGGTTGGGTAGGCTGGCCTCGCTGTAAATGGTAGTGAGGCGCCGCATGGGTGTGATAGCCGGTGTCAGGCTGTGCCCCTGTGACAGTACACTACAGTGGATAGAGTATACTATATGCAGTGTAGCATACTGTGACGTGGGCTCGCGGTGTGGCTATCCAGGCCAGCCGTAGGCCCACTTGTGCTTCTCGTGGAGGCATCGGTGGATGTAGTCGGGGCTTCGTAGGCCCGTTGCCAAGCCATGAGGGCTGCACTGTAGAGATTCCGAGTGTGTGTTGGTCGTGGGCCACGAGGGCATGCGACATGGTGACATGAAGGGTTCGTGACCGTTCGCGACATGGTTGCATGGGGGAAGACGTGGGGCGTTGTGGGCGTATTGGTGTGGAGGATGACACTATGTGTCACGGAAGGAGTCTGTGTGCAATGGGGGTATGACAAACTAATACCTTTGAGGTCCTCCCGTTGTTTGGCCCACCGTGTTGTTTAACCCTTATATATACTGATTGTAGTTCAGTTACTACGTGTTGTACTATTGTATGTGTCACTAGCTTGGGTGTACTGTATACTAAGACGTGTGTGCACGTGCATTCAGACCAAGTATTCGCATGAGGCGTTGCTTGGTTGCCCTTGGGCACACTCTATGCAGCCAAGGGCCATCGCGTTTGGGGTGGCTTCGAACACCTCTACGGTGAGGGTCAACTTCGAAAGGAGGCCGACCCTCTACTCATCACTGCGCATCGCATTCTCCGCCGCATCCGGGACCCGACTCTGCTTCACTTTGTGTGAGTAATTAGGCTGACCTAGCTTGGTAAACTAGGTGTCGCACGCGAGTGCACGTCGCAACAAGTGACTTTGTGACAGTTGGTATCAAAGCCATCGAGATGGCCGACACTGAGGGGACTGGGGAGGATACGAGACGACACACAACAAGGGAACGTTTAGATGATCTGGAAACTTAGACGGAACGGTTGGATGCAGTGGTGTCGTTGTAACAGGCCATGGAGAACGGTTGAATAGGCAAGAAGAGAACCACGCCACGTTAGCTGAGAGCGTGGAGATCCTTACTGAGGACACGAGGGGCACCGTCGAAGCCCTTTGATTACAGATCGAGGACATGACTACTAAGGTGAACGTCCTGATGAGGGCGATAGGCTTTGGGGCTGCTCCGCAGCCTGAAGCTCCCCCACATAAGGTGAATATACCCGAGCCGTGATCCTACGAGGGAGCTTGAGACGCAAAGGAACTAGAGAATTTCTTGTGGGACATGGAGCAATACTTCCGTGTCGTGCCATCTGTCACAGTAGACATGAAAGTGGTCACAGCGACCATGTACCTTGAAAGGGATGCCAAATTGTGGTGGTGTACGCGCTACGAAGATATTCAGTGTGGATGTTGCGCCGTCTACACTTGGGAATATCTAAAGAGTGTTGAAAGCTCAGTTCTTGCCAGAAAACATCGAGTTCATTGCCCGACGTAAGCTACGGAAGCTGCAACACACTAGCACAGTGGGAGAATACGTGAAGCAATTCTTCGCCTTGATGTTGGACATCAAGGATATGTCCAAGAAGGAAAAACTATTCTGCTTCCTCGAAGGTCTAAAGCCGTGGGCACAGACAGAACTGCAGAGAAGAGGGGCACAGGATCTCGCAGCCGTGCAGATTGTTGCGGAACGAGTAACTGATTTTGGGCCGATAGACCAACACAAGAAGTCGCAAGAGAACAAGGGTAGCTCGAAGAATCAGATGAAAGCCAATAAAGGAGACAAGAGCGGCACACACGACAAGAAGCCGCATGGGAAGGAGTCTCATGCCAAGTTAGTCGAGTCAGCTAACTATGCGCCGAAGTCGGGTTGCTTTCTGTGTGGAGGGCCACATCAGGTGAGAGATTGCCCGCAGAAACGGTCTTTGAAAGCTCTTCAGACATCTACTAGTGCTCCTCCAACTACTGCTGCAGAGGAACTAAGAATGGGGGCATTCAGGTTGTTGAATGCCATAAAGGGGCAGGTTGAGAAAGGAAAGACAGTTGCCCCGAAGGGATTGACATACGTCGAGGTGTGCATCAATCGTAAGAATACTCGTGCCATGGTTGACACAGAGGCGACGTACAATTTCATCTCAGATAGAGAAGCATGTCGCTTGGGACTGAAACTGGAGCAAGACTCCAGCCGTATGAAGGCCGTGAATTTTGAAGCACACCCCATTGCTGGCCTAGCAAAGGGCGTATTTGTGAAGATAGGGCTGTGGACAGGAATAACAAACTTCATGGCCGCGTCGATGGATGATTTCGAAGCTATCCTTGGTTTAGACCTCATGCACCAAGCTAAAGTCGTACCTATGCCGTACCTCAGTTCAGTGTGCATGTTTGAGGAGGAGACCCCTTGCATGATCCCCATCATTCAGAAAGGCAAAGAAGTGGAGGGTGTTGAGTTTATCTCGGTGCTCCAGCTCAAGAAGGGATTGAAGGGGGGAGAGGCTACATTCGTTGCTGCACTGATGGAAGAGAACACGACAGGGCCAACAGAAATAGTGCCAGAAAGCATGTCAGGATTACTGAGGAAATTCGAAGACATCATGCCACCAGAGTTGTCAAAGGAGTTGCCATCGAGGAGAACAGCGGATCACCGAATAGAATTGGAACCTGGTGCGAAGCCTTCAGCTAAAGCTCTCTTCCGAATGGCTCCTCTCAAGCTCGCCGAGTTGCGTCGGCAGTTAGATGAGTTAATTGGAGCAGGGTTTGTATGATCGTCGAAGGCTCCATTCGGTGTGCCTGTCCTTTTTCAAAAGAAGCATGACAGTAGTCTTTAGTTATGCATCAACTACAGGGCTCTAAACAAGGTCACCGTCAAGTGCGAGATACTTTACCAAGCTGGATTTGAGATCTGATTACTATCAAGTGCGAATCACCGAAGGAGATGAGAGCAAGACCACCTGTATGACGAGATATGGAGCTTTTGAGTTTCTAGTGATGCCCTTCGGGCTAACTAATGCCCCAACCACATTCTGCACTTTGATGAATAAGTTGTTCCATGACTACCTCGACAAGTTCGTGGTGGTGTATATGGATGATATTGTCGTGTACAACAACACGTTGGAAGAACATCTCGTCCACCTCCTAACCACAACTTTATGTGAAGAGGGAGAAGTGCTCATTTGTACAAGAGCAGATAATGTTCTTGGGGCACCATGTTGGGGGAGGAAACATCAGCATGGACCTTGAAAAAGTTCGTGTCATCCAAGAGTGGACAGTGCCAGAAGGGCTGGCCGAGTTGTGATCATTTTTGAGCCTCGTCAATTATTACAGAAGGTTCATCCCTGGGAATTCACTCCGTGTATCGCCATTGACTGATCTATTGAAGAAGGATCGATCGTGGCAATAGTCTGAGAAGTGCCAGAGGGCATTCGAAGATCTCAAGTTAGTGGTCATAAGTGACCCTGTGTTAAAGCTACCTGATCACTCCAAGCCATGTGAAGTGCACACAGATACCTCTGATTATGCCATTGGGGGAGTGTTAATGCAAGAGGAACATCCGGTGGCCTTCGAGAGCAGAAAGTTGAACAATACCGAGCAGCGGTACACGGTTCAAGAAAATGAGATGATAGCGGTAGTACACTGTTTGTGGACGTGGAGGAACTACCTACTTGGATCCAAATTTCTAGTGATGACCGACAACATCGTGACAAACTACTTTCAGACATAGAAGAAGTTGTCGTCGAAACAGGCCAGTTGGCAAGACTTTCTATCAGAGTTCGACATGGACTTGGTGTGTAAGCCCAACAGGACCAATCAGGTCGCAAATGCTTGGAGCCTTAAAATAGAGTTGGCAACGTTGAAAATTCAAGAGCAGGCTGCTGCTAGCCACGTTAGTTCAACTATCCCCTATCGTTTGCGCGAAGGTTTGAAGCACGATCCTCTCGCGAGGACCATCCTACAACAAGTAGCAGAGGGGAGAACACGTCGGTTTTGGATCAAGGAAGGACTATTGGTGACCAAGGGAGGTCGTTTCTATGTGCCGAAAGTGGGAGACCTTAGGAGAGAGCCCCTTAAGGAATGTCACGATACATTGTGGGCAGGTTATCTAGGGATTCATCGCACACTTGCCTTGTTAGAGATGCGTTATTATTGGCCCAAGATGGATGATGATGTGGAGGAGTATGTCAGGACCTGCCTGATATGCCAACAAGATAAGGTTGAGAGAGCCAAGCCATTTGGGCTCCTGCAGCATTTACCAGTGCCATCACTACCGTGGGAGAGCCTTTCCCTTGATTTCATCTCTGCTTTGCCAAAAGTAGGGGAGCTTGGGTCCATCCTAGTGGTTGTAGATCGATTTTCAAAGTACGTAACATTCATTCTGGCACCATTCCACTGCACAGCAGAGCAGGCAACACGGATGTTCGTCAACAACATTGTGAAGTACTGGAGAGTGCCACAAGTGATTTTTAGCGATAGAGATCCGTGGTTTGCTAGCAAGTTTTGGTCAGAGGTGTTCAAGCTTCTAGGGATGAATTAAACTTTTCATCCAGCATGCATCCTCAAACTGACAGGCAGACTGAAAAGGTGAATGTTATTTTGGAGCAGTATTTGAGACATTTTATGAGTGTCAGCCAGAAGAACTGGGTTCAGTTGTTGGACATTGCACATTTTTGTTATAATCTGCAGAAGAGTTCAGCATCGAACAGGAGCCCATTTGAGTTGGCAACCGGCCAACAACCTTTGACACCGGACACCGTTACCATGGGGTACACAAGGTCGAGCCTGTTAGCTTGCCATTTTGCAAGAGAGTGGCAGAGGAATGCTGATATCGCTAGGGCCTACTTGGAGAAGGCAGCAAAGCGAATGAATAAGTGGGTCGATCTGGGATGACGGCCGATTGAGTTGCACGTAGGTGACGAAGTTTTGGTAAAGCTTAATCCTGCGCAGCTCAAGTTTTTCAGAATAAGACACATAGGGTTGGTTCGTAAGTATGATGGGCCATTCCAATCACGAAGCCAATCAACGACGTTTCATTTCAGGTGCAACTTCCTCCTTGGCTGAAGATACACCTTGTATTTCACGTCGGTTGCTTGAAACCCTATCGAGCAGATCCGGAGGACCCCACGAGAAGTTTATCAACTTGCACTGCACCAAACGCTGGTTTGGAGTCGAAGAGACAGGTAGAGAAGATCCTTGCTCACCGACCCAACAAATAGGGAGATGGCAGTCATAGTGATTTTCCTATGGAGTACCTTTTGAAATAGAAGGGCCTACCCGAGGCCGAGATTACTTGGGAGAGTGACCAACCTTCTTTCTAGTCAGCTTTTAGGGAGTATTTGAAGCGCATCGACGGAACTAAGTAGGGGAGGATGTGACGTGGGCTCGCGGCGTGGCTATCCGGGCCAGCCGTAGGGCCACTTGTGGTTCGCGTGGAGGCATCGGTGGATGTAATCGGGGCATCGTAGGCACGTCGCCAAGCCACGAGGGTTGTGTTGTAGAGACTCCGAGTGTGTGCTGGTCGTGGGCCACAAGGGCACGCGATGCGGCGACATGAAGGGTTCACCACCGTTCGCGACATGGTCGCATGGGGGAAGACGTGGGGCGTTGTGGGCGTATTGGTGTGGAGGATGACACTGTGTGCCACGGAAGGAGTCCTTGTGCCATGGGGGTATGACAAACCAATACCTTTGAGGTCCTGCCATTGTTTGGCCCAACGTGTTGTTTAACCCTTACATATACTAGTTATAGTTTAGTTATTACGTGTCATACTACTGTACATGTCACTAGCCTAGGCATACTGGTATACTAACATGTGCGTGCACGTGCATCTGGACCAAGTATTCGTAGGAGGCGTTGCTTGGCTGTCTTGGGTACACTCTGTGCAGCCAAGGGCCATCGCATTTGGGGTTGGTTCCGACCACCTCTGTGGTGCGGGTCAACTCCGAAAGGAGGCCGACCCTCTACTCATCAATGCGCATTGCATTCTCCGCCGCAACCGGGACCTGACTCTGCTTCACTTTGTATAAGTAATTAGGCTGACCTAGCTTGATAAACTTGGTGCCGCACGCGAGTGCACGTCGCAACGAGTGACTCCGTGGCAGTACGCCACATGCTGGTTTACACTTTAGGGAGACGCTTCCTAGCGTTTGGGTAACGCTACGCTACAAGACGTGGGTTGTAGTGTACGCTACCAACGCTTTTCAAAACACTGCACACTATATAATGGCATAGCTCTTTGCTGCCACAACATAGCTTACTTGCTTTAGTTGGTTCCCAGTATCTTTTCTAACTCCCTACGAAGGAGGATTTACCTGCTCTAGCAGCAATCTCCCTACCAGAGTAAATAAAATCTGCTCTGGCAAGGAGTGAGTAGAGAGGAGGGTTGAACGTTAGTCTTGCGTAAAAACTTGCTATGCAAGGAGTTATCAGGAGAAGGGGTACCTGCTAAAGCAGGTAGCAGGATGTTAGCAAAGAGGATGGGAACCTACTACAACAGGTGAACTCTGCTATGGCAGGGGCTAGCAGAGAGTTATGCCATTTGCAACGAATATCTCTTCTATGATTTAATTTAATATTATAATGTCTCTTCTAGGCAGTTTTTTGGAAGTGGGAAAATGGAGGATAATTTTGACCTTGGATAATTTTGTTTTATATATATAGTTATATACTATGAATGGGTTTGAACTTTGAATTTTTTGCATCTACTTTTTTAGTTTCTCTTGTTTCTAATATATTTTTAAATTTTGTTTATGAGAATGAGCTTGGATAATTTTTTTGGAATTTGTATACTATGAGAATGGGTTTAATTTTCTTTCTTATGAACTTATATAATTTTTTAGAATTTTTTTTATTAAAAATGAAAATAATTTATTGGATCTTATGATCCTATGATCAGATCAGATCTGATCCCTAAACACAAAATCGATCCATCCTTACGATCCAATTTTGACAACATTGTGTGGATATATATATATATATATATATATATATATATATATATATATATATATATATATATATTGGATAAGGGGTAGCTGCCTTAGAGGTGTAGCATTTGAACGCTACACTATTGCCGAGATCACATGCCATGTGATCCCAAAACAAACACTCGTTTTGGGATCATTAACCAGATGACATGTGATCTTAACAATAAATTACTTTTATGACTTTTTTTGCTCCTACAAAATGTGGTCAAAGTTTGGCCTCCCTGCCTCCACTTAACTTGGTGCATTTAAAATTTTCAACTTTGACCATATTTTTGACGGTGGATAAAATGTATTTTTTCTTTTTGGGGATGAACCTAATTGACGATCCACACGTTGCCTTTGTGGCTGATTGACGATCCTCAGATTTGGTGCCACTTGGCACCCAAAGAGCACTAGGGCACACTGAACGCTACATGGCTAATGTAGCGTCCCGCTGTCAATATCATAGTTCAAAATTTCTGCCGAAATGTCAAAATTTCGGCCGAAATGTTTCTGTTTCGGTCCCCACCGAAACCGAAACGATAACTGAAATTATTGGATTTTTTGTATGGGCATGAAGATTTCGGCCGAAATTTCGATCCAAAATTTAAGTTTCAGTCACCACTGAAACCGAAACGAATCCAGAATTTTGATCCTTGGTCCATATATATATATATAGTTTTGTGGGATAAAATTCTTGTTAAGAATTAAAAAAAGAAAACGTTTAAAGCCTTTAAAATAGGGTAAATTTCAAAATAACCCCCGAACTTTCACCCTGTCATCAATAACGCACCTAAACTATTGCTCATATCTAACAGGCACCCAAAGTACACATAAGTTCATCAATTAAACTCCTACCGTCACCTTCCGTTAATATGCGAACGGAAAATGCTGAGTTGGCACATAACACCTCAAAATAGCATGCGTGTGGCGAGGACTTAGCAGGTGCGACTATTGATTTAAGTTGTCCTCACCATGTTGACATGCCACACACGCTAACGTGGCATACAACACCCTAAATCAACAGTTGTGCTTGCTAAGTCCTCGCCACGTTGGTATGCCACGCACGCTATTTTGGGGTGATGTATGCCAACTCAATATTTTTTCGTTCGCATATTAACTCAAGGTGACGGTAGGGGTTTAGTTGATGAACTTATATGTACTTTGGGTGTCTATTAGATTGATGACGGAGTGAAAGTTCAGGGATTATTTTGAAATTTCCCTTAAAAATATTAATTTTTCAATGGTGTTTTCCTGAATGCTGTTTGAAAGAAATGACCATCACTGGCTTTCTCCATTTCAGAAACCTAGTATATTCTTAGAGTACCTTTAAATCCACCCACCAAATCTTTGAGTTCACCCACATTGACTGCATTTAATTAGATGATGGAGATCGTCTATCCTTCCAATCTCTCACATGATGGATCTTGAGATCATGGGCGTACCATCAAACAGTTAGTGTTTTATTTCATGTGGCACACATCTCAGAAAATGACCTAACATCACATGCACGCTCAAAATTGATTTTAAGGTCACTTTTTTGAGAGTGTACCACATCAAATAATAAATCGATTGTCTGATGGTATGTCTATGATCTCATGATCCATCATATCAGAGATTGGGATGATAAACAATCTCCATCATTTGATTCAATGTGTTTCAGCTTGGGTGAACTCAGATTTGGTGGGTGGATTTAAAGCTACTCATATTCTTATGGGCACTTTAGAAAAAGAGGATTCAATTTGGAAAGTTTGAGCGCCATATACTCGCTGGGAAAGTTTTAGGAAAAAAGGATTGACATGGTTTTTGAAGTTTTCAAAAAATGGTTTGGTCTATTGCAAGAAAACACTTCACTTGAAATTATCATAGTGTCTTTCTCTCTCTCAAATATCCCAAATAACCCCTTCGTCTTTGGGAGATGTAAAGAGAGAAACCCTTCTCTCTCTACATCATTTCCAACCATTTCCTAGAGAGAGAAGCCCTTCTCCATTTCTTGATTTCCTCTCTCTCTGTCTCTCTCTAAAGTTGAATCTTCTTACAGAAAATCGGTGACGACCATCATTAATGATGGAACTCCATTAATGGCTTTCATCGGACGGAGATCTAGGGTTTCAGATCATGTGCCAACTGTTGATGACCTCCATTAATGATGTTTCAGATCTTGATGGAACTCCATTAATCCATTGGAGATCTAGGGTTTCGAAATCGGTGACGACCTTCATTAATGGTGAATCATCAGTATGTCTGCAACAACCGTTCGATCATTCAGGTTCAAAATACTATAGAGAGAAAAGGGTTTCTTCTCTCTATATCTTCTTAAGCCAATGACTTCTCTCTCTATATTTTAATCAAAGAAGATGACCATTGATTAGAGATGGGATTGATGAAGATTGTTAGAGATCGGTGAAGACAAAAAGAGATCACTAGTACAAACGCTGCTATTTTTCTGTGATTTCAAGCAGCTTAAGATCGATCTCCATTAATGGTGGCTTTTTTTCATCTTTTTTTTTTTTTGTCATTAAGGTGCTTTCAAGCCACCATTAATGGAGGCATAAATCTCCATAGAGACGATGGGGTTGGATGATGTTAGATGGGGTTGAATCACTAGTACGGTGGTTTCAAGCCACCATTAATGGAGGCATAAATCTCCATAGAGACGATGGGGTTGGATGATGTTAGATGGGGTTGAATCACTAGTACGGTGGTTTCAAGCCACCATCTTTTTTTCATTTCTTTTTTTCTGTCATTAAGGTGCTTTCAAGCCACCATTAATGGAGGCGTGAATCTCCATAGAGACGATGGGGTTGGATGATGTTAGATGAGGTTGAATTTCATTTTGTTTTGTTCAATCTTGACTATACATTTGAGAACGATGTCCTCTTTTTCTAAATTTTCCTATTCTTATTCGCCTTAGAATTTTGTGAAACATGGATCTTCAATAGATCTCAAGGAAGAACCATTTTATTTGTAGCTATTGATTCTGTGAGATTCAAATTTTCACAGGATTCGGTGGCTTGAAAGGCATCTCTTATTTTATTAGAAAGCCTCAACATTAGTCCAATGTTTACAAATTAAAATTTTATAGGATGCTACTGCCAATAAATAACAATTCAAATTTCAATAATTTAAAACAAGGCAAATTTAGAAAAAGAGGACCCGTTTGAAATCGTTTCGGGCTATTATACTAACTCAAAAAGTTTTAGGGAAAGTGATTGACACACTTTTGAAGGTTCCAAAAAGACATGGTCAAAGATGTGAACAAAAGGGCAATCTCAAATTACAAAAACATCCTTCCACTAACCATCAGTTTTTTAGAAATCTTCTCCTTCTCCGGTGGATCAGCACCTTCTTCTGCTAGAGAGAGAAACCCTTCATTAATGGACTGATGGAGAAGGTGATATGGTGGATCAGCACCTTCTTCTCCTAGAGAGAGAAACCTTTCATTAATGGACTGATGGAGATTCATGTCAGCACTTTTCAAGGTCTCTATGGAGATTCATGCCTCTATTAATGGTGGCTTGAAAGCACCTTAATGGCAAGAAAAAAAAAAAAAGATGGTGGCTTGAAAGCACCTTAATGGTGATTCAACCTCATCTAACATCATCCAACCCCATCGTCTCTATGGAGATTCACACCTCTATTAATGGTGGTTTGAAATCACCTTAATGACAGAAAGAAAAAAAAAAAAAGTGGCTTGAAAGCACCTTAATGGTGATTCAACCCTATCTAACATCATCCAACCCTATCGTCTCTATAGAGATTCATGTCTTCATTAATGGTGGCTTGAAAGCACCTTAATGACAGAAAAAAAGCCACCATTAATGGAGATCGATCTTAAGCTGCTTGAAATCACAGAAAAATAGCAACGATTGTACCAGTGATCTCTTTTTATCTTCACCGATCTCTAACAATCTTCATCGATCCCGTCTCTGGTGAACGGTCATCTTCTTTGATTTAAATGTAGAGAGAGAAGCCCTTGGCTTAAGGAGATGTAGAGAGAGAAGTAACCCTTCTCTCTCTACAGTATTTTGAACTTGAATGATCGGACGATTGTTGCATACACACTGATGATTCACCATTAATGAAGGTTGTCATTGATTTCGAAACCCTAGATCTTCGGCGGATTAATAGAGTTCCATCATGATCTGAAACACCATTAATGGAGGTCATCAACAGTTGGCATATGATCTGAAACCCTAAATCTCCGTCCGATGAAAGCCATTAATGGAGTTCTATCATTAATGATGGTCGTCACCGATTTTCTGTAAGAAGATTCAACTTTAGAGAGAGAGGAAATGGAGAAGGGTTTCTCTCTCTTGGAAATGATGTAGAGAGAGAAGGGTTTGTCTCTTTACATCTCCAAGAGACGATGGGGTTATTTGGGATATTTGAGAGAGAGAATGTCACTATGGTAATTTCAAGTGAAGTGTTTTCTTGCAATAAACCAAATCATTTTTTGAAAACTTAGAAAACCGTGCCAATCTTTTTTTCTTAAAACTTTCCCAGCGAGTATATGGCGCTCAAACTGTCCAAATTGAATCATCTTTTTCTAAAGTGCCCTTAAAACAATTACATGGAGAATGAGTCCAAAAGTATGGATGAAGTAACAAAAAGTAAGGAGTGAGAAATCAAAACTTGGCTACGGGAACTGAAGGTTAGGCCGACTACTATAGCTTTATAGATAGGATTACAGCGAGATCACTTACCTCGTTAGTTATAATTATGGATTATAACTAATGTATAATCCATAATTGAGACTTCATCTCAATGCTTGGAGACTTCATCTTGGTTGTGGCTATTTGAGTATGAATATAATTGTTTCGTTTTGCAGATGAATACAGTAGAGAGCTTCCGACCGTTGTTGCTACAGGGGATGAAGAAGTTGAGTTACCCATTGACCCCATCTCTGATATAGCCATCACCCAAATAAATGACCTCATGTTTAGGTGAGCAACGGAACGCAAGATAGAAAGAAAGAAAAGCAGGAAAACTATGGAATTGGGATACTTCTAACAAAGTCCATTACATACAAAATGGAAGAATTTGATGGCATATGTTTGACAATCATTTTGGCAATAGAAGAGCTGTTTTGCCCCTTCCGATGAACGCTGGTTGGTTGATAGGCGTTTGTAAGAATCTCCTCAATGCCTGGATGAAAAAGAGGAAGGGTGGTCAGTGTCAGGTTGATAGCCCATCTGTAAAAATCTCGTCAAATCCCTATGACAAATCATATTACGAATCCATCTTGAACCCAAGTAGATGGGACAAGGCGATGATGATGATGATGATGTGACCTCTTGGTACAAATGACGATCGATGAGTTTGGAATTGTGGACCACTGGGGTTTCATTGCTTCATCCCCGCCAATATATGTTTCAGCGTAGTCGACTGGTAACCCTAGAATTGAAAGCCTTGTAGCTTTAATAATGAAAGAGTTGCGAGTGGCGAGTGTCTGACTGTGTATGTGTTAATATTTATTTTCTTCGATTGATGCGTATGAGTTGATAGGGGTCATTGCTTGGTGTGATGGTAAAAGGCTTGGCTGTCACGTGTGAAGGCGCGGATTCGAGTTCGGAGAACAGTCACTTTAGGTGTAAAAAGCCAAAGACCTCCTCTCACATCAATAAAGTGCGATTTATCATTATACCTTATGGCGCATATCTATGATGAATTTAAACTGTCCACGTGGTACTATGTCATTGGACCATGTCTCAGCCCAAAGAGACATTGCCTTGGTGCAATGGCAAAATTGATTTTGTGAGGGTTCGAGTCTTGGAATCAGCCTCTCCAAAATGAGGGTAAGGCTGCTTACCATATACCTATCTCAAACCCCGTTGAAAACGGGAGTTTTGTGCACTGGGTACGGCCTTTAAATGATGGTGAGGAGAGTTGAGCCCTTGCCAAAATGGTCAAGCTTTAGTGAGGAGCTATCTTATTGATGAGCATGCAAACCAGTGAAAATGCACTTTTAACCTCTTATTGATTCGGCGCTTAACAATATCCGTCCATCTCCTCAATTTGGCGGAGGGAGATTACCCATTAAATACGTGAAATTCAGCTATTCACAGGATTAGTGGTGTAAATGACTACTCGTAAGCTTGGGGTAATCTTATCGTCTTTGTTACAGAAAGCACCGAGAGGTGCAGTCTTGAGGAGAGAAAAATCGTCGATAGAAATCTTGTGGAGGAGAAGTGAAGTGCACTTTTTGACTTTGTTACTATGGCTTGTGTTTGATAACGTGAAAATGTTAAATATTGGTGGAAAAGAAATTCAGTTTTCTATATATTATTTGTTTGATAGCATTAAAAGGAGATATATATAAACCCAATTTTCATATAGAATTCTATTTTAACCTCTGAAGCGACTGAAATTGATTTTTATTTTTCCATTTTTTTATTTTTTGCCAAATATTCACAATTAAACAAGAGAAATTAATTTTCAATAGAAATCATTTTTCAAGCAGTCTAATAAAAGAGGAAAATTTTCATTTCTGTGTTAAATAAATCAGTTTTCAACCGCTTGGGCTCCCATCATCTCATTGCCCTCCCCTCTACCCCAAGTATCTTTGATGCTGGCAATTTTCATATCGTGAGAAATTATCAATGTTTCATACGAGATTTAAAGACATGATTCTCGAGCATCATCTGAGATTTTATCATGAGGAAAAAAGGGAAATTTTATTTGTTGAATGGTTAAGAAACTATGGATGGATTTCTCTAATCCATGAGAGACTTTACTGCACTGTGAAGGGTTACTAAAATTACTACAAATTAAGAGAGAAATATGGCTCTTATACAGTTTTGATGCTGAAACCCTAAACCCAAATGGCGAATCCAACCTTTGCACGTGAGGAAGTGTGTAGGTTTGTATGAGAGGATCGATCAAGAGACTTCAATGGAGGCTTTCAACGTGTAGATTTAGGGAATAATTGATCAGCAATTGTTATCAAAATTAGTGATTGGGTTTGTAACAAGTGTGGGAACCTTAATTTTAGCAAAAGATTGGTTTGCCATTGTAACCAATGTGGTTCCCACAAGAGGGAAGGAAAACCAATCAGGAATGAAAATGATAATGATCGTAGCTTTAGATCTCAAAGACAGTCCATCTTTTCGAAGCAACAGTACAAAGGCATGTTAGATGGTTGGCAGATCGCAGCTAAAGCTTATAGGAGGAAGGAACCTTATTCTTCTACGCAAAAAATGACAAACAATAGTTCGTATGTGGGCATTAGAAAGTCTTCGCCTTCTTATGGTGAGTCGTCTGGGGCTAATAAAATTCAAGGAAACTATCATTACCAAGACAAACGTCAGTAACATACTTATTCGAATATTGTGAGACCACAGAAAAATAGCATGACGGAACACAAAAGTCAGACTTTCAGTTTTGATGTTAGTGGTACTGCTATGAAACTAGCAAAAATAATCTTAAAAAGAATGAGTTAATAGTTAGATTCAAAAACAATTATCCTCACATTGATTATATTCATCAATATCTACAAAAAATTTGGAGATCTCGTTGCCCTCAATTGTCTTTTATTACAAAAGATAAAAATTTTCTAACGTTCAAGGTAAAAGAATATCTTATTGTGGAAGAGGCCTACAAAAAGAATTTTATCTCGGGCGAGCTGGAGGTGGAATGTTGCCGTTAGAATGAGGAGGAAGGTAGTCGTTGTTTACAAAAAGGTATACAGGTGCTGGGTCTCCCCCTTCACGCATGAAATAGTGATGTGTTCAAAAAGATTGATTGCTGTTGTGGGATATTCCTCGGTGTGGATAAAGGAACTTGAAACTTTACTGAAACATGGTATGCCCGAAATCTGGTGGGGGGTGAACTATGGAGCAACATTCCCATATGCGGAGATGTGGAGATCAATGGGAGAAGATTCCATATATTCATAGAATTGGAGACGGGGGAGGAAGGAATTTTGGTCAATAACCATGTTGAACAACCGACAATCGACTTCGGAGAGAGCGGCATAAACCAACCGCTGGCGAGAGAAAATTTGAAGTCTAATGGCTTCTTAGATGCTGGGGAAGGGGAACAAATTCTAATGACAAGAATTGCATGTTGAAAACAGCGACGGTGAGGACTGATAACTCGTCTTCTACGGGGAGTCATGGTGGCAGTAGTGGTATTCGGGTGGCATCAAATGTGCTGACCGAGGCCAATGTAAATGTCAAAGATGGAAAGTCACGTGGCAACAAATTTCTAAGAGTTTCAAATTTTGAACTGGAGTGGTTTTTCCACCGCCTTTTTAAAATTAGAGGATTAGAGAATATTTGATCCAATGGTGCTGAAAGATACACGTGGCATAATTGGGTCATGTGGCAATTGAGATGGAGAATTTATAGTTGGGTGACTTTTCAATGGAAGATGGTGCGACAGAAATAGCGAATTTATCCTTGATAAGGGAGATGATGAGGAGGTTTTGGCACTTGAAGGGTCTATGGAGGGCAGTTGTGATAAAGAAAATCACATCGATGGGATTACCACTTTGCTCGGTGGAAACAATCAAGCCGTGGTTGTAACTGCACCAATGATACCAAGTTCTCCCAATCCAACGTGTTATCCTCGTTCGAGGATGAGTACACGTTTCAATATGGGTTATGCTCTTCAATTTTGGGACCACAAGTATTATCTTCTCAAATAAGGTTAATTAGGGATGTTAATAATATTTATATTGATAGTCAGAATGTGAATTTTTGTAATGAACTGAAAAAATTGTCTTCCTTTTATTATAATTTTGGGAGTGTGAGCCTTTTTAATAAATCAATGAGCCAATTTGTCGAGTCTATGGAAGAAACTTCTATATGCAAGGAGAACCCGATGGAGATTAGTTCTTCTTCAATTGAATCGTCTACAATTGATTCCAAATAGTCGAGTGGTAATGGGGAACTTGTTAAAATGATGATCGAAAATTTAGAAAAAGAATTGTGAGAAGTTCAGACTCTAGAAACTGAAACGAGTGAACATGATGCTACAGACATAATAATTGAGATTGGAAGAAAGAATGGTATGACTTTTTGTGGCTCCAAGGATAATCTGAAGAACGTTTTTCAGCCCATGAATATGAAAATAAAAGGTTTTACCTCTAATAGTAAAGGGAAGGGAAGAAGGAAACTGCAGAATTTACAGTGGAGGTTATCATATAAGAAAGTGGGAACAGAGGTTTGATTCAGTGTTTCTCTCTTATTTGTTGGGCGTTTAGGAATATGATTATTTATTTATGCAGATTTTATCTTGGAATGTTAGGAGGTTATGTGATGTAAATAAAATAGCTACTGTCAAACAAGTGGTTAAATCTTATAAATCACTTGTGGTGACTCTTCAAAAAACGAAATGGGAGACTATTGATACAAAAAAGGTGTGTTCTATTCTCGGCGGTAATAGATGGGGTTGGAAAGATTTAGACTCACTTGGAGCATCGAGAGGGGCCATTTTTTCTTGGAATAGTTTAGAAATTGATGCATTAGATATAGAAATTGGTTTGTACTCAGTTTTGGTATTGCTAAAAAATAGGTGTGATGGTTTGGCATAGGCTTTTACTTTTATTGACCAATTGTGGATTCGTTTAAAAAAGACTTTTGGTTTGAATTGGCTAGTATGTTAGATAAATGAGATTTCCCTTAGTGTGTGGGAGGAGATTTTAATACAGTTAGATTCCCCTATGAAAAAATTGGTGTGAGAAGGGACAAGAAAGGGATGAGATTGTTTGAAAATTTTGTTAACACTTGTGGTTTGGTAGAGTTGATATGAAGGGTGGTATATTTATTTAGTCGAGTCTGCAAGACACTCCAAAACTTAGTAGGCTGGATCGGTTTCTTTGCTCTAGTGACTCATTAGAGTAATTTCCAGATGTTCTGTTAGAAGGTTTACCCAAACCCACATTTGATCGCATTCCTATTGTGCTTAGATGTCCAGTTCGAGATGGTGGTCCTATGCCGTTTAAATTTGAAAATGCATAATTGTTGGATGAAGGTTTCAAGGATTTGATGAAAATTTGATGGCATTAATTTCAGATCCAAGGTTGCGCTACGATTCAAATTGCTATGAAATTGAAGGGAATCAAATGAGAAATTAAAAGATGGAATCAACATAATTATGGTAAAGTGAAAACGGTTAAAGAAGATATCCTTAAGGAAATAAAGGTTTTTGATGTCTTGGAAGAGACGAGGCCGTTGAATAAAGAGGAATCAGATTTGAGAACATCTCTCAAAATGCATTTTTAAAAAAAAATTGTCTTGAAGAAATAATGTAGAAACACAAATCTAAAGTTCATTGGTTGCTTGAGGGAGATAACAATACCAAATTTTTTTATACAATTACAAATGCTAGGAATAATAGGAACTACATTAGTTCCCCTATTGTAGAAGGAGGATCACAAATGAAGAAGAGATTGAGTTTGAGATTGTAAAATTCTATGAGGAGCAATACTCAGAAGAGTGCATAGACCGATACTAGATGGGTTACACTTCAAGAGTTTATCCAATAGTTAGAAATTGAATTTAGAGGGAGAGTTTATAGAAGAAGAAATTAAAAATGTTATTTTTAAAAGTAATAAAAATAAAGCACCAGAGACTGATGATTTTACTATAGAATTTTTTCACCAGAGACTGATGGTTTTACTATAGAATTTTTTCAATGTTTTTGGGAGTTAGTCAAAGGAGATGTAATGGAGGTATTTAAGGAGTTTTATGAGAATGGTACAGTGGACCGCGCCATTAGCTCAAATTTCATCACTCTTATTCCTAAAAAGAAGATGGTAGAAAAAATCAAAGATTTCAAACATATAAGCCTATTGGGAAGTGCATATATAATTATCTCTAAAATTTTTGCTAACAGATTACGTAACGTGATGAAGAAAATTATCTCATTGAACCAAAATGCTTTCATTCAGGGGCTGCAATTGTTGGATATGGTGGTGGTAGCCTTATGAGGCTATTCGCTCAGTTAATAAATGAGGAAGAGAGGGAATAGTCTGAAAAATTGATATGGAGAAGACATATGATAGAGTTAGGTGAGATTTCTTATCATATATGGAAAGGTTGGGTTTTGGGAAAAGATGAAGGAAATGGATTTGTGGGTGTGTATCTTCACCTTCGTTCTCGATTCTAATTAATGGATCCTCAAAAGTTACTTTCGTAATTCCAGGGGGCAAGGTGACCCTCTTTCACCTATACTTTTTAACATAGTTGCTAAATCTTTAAATGACCTGATTGACAAAGCTGTCGAGTTGGATCAATTTAAAGGTTTTTAAATTTTCAATGGGAGAATTAAGATAACTCATTTACAGTATACGAATGATACAATAGTTTTTTGTGAGACTAACCTAGCGGAGCTTCAAGTTATTAAAAATGTGCTAGTCATTTATGAAGCAATATCTGATCAGAAGGTAAACTTGCATAAATCTAAAACTTCTGATATCAAAATAGAGAAGTTGGGTTTAATAACTCTTGTTGAAAGTGTTAAGTGTCAAGTGGACGAGCTTCCTATTACTTACTTGGGGCTCCCGCAGGGAGTCGGTAAGCTGAAGGCAAAGTTGTGTAATCCTATTATAAGTAAATTAAAAAAAAAACTAGCAGTTTGAAAAAGTAAAATGCTTAGTAATTGGAGAAGACTCACTTTGGTCAAATTTACTTTATCTTTCATTTTTATATTCTATTTCTCTATGTTTAGAGCTCCAGAAGAAACTATCAAGCGAATTAAGAAAATTATTAAAAAAAATTTATGGGAATGAGGGAAAGAAGATAAAAAATTCATCTTATGACGTGAGAGACATGTTGTCTTTCAAAGAAAGATGGAGGGGTTGGGCATTGAGAGGTTGAGATAGATTAACTAAAATTACCTTGTTAGGAAAATGATTGTATAGGATGAGTGATGAAAATGAACAGAATCATCTTTGGTAGAAGGCAATTAGAAACAAGTACGGGAATCCAGAAAATGAGAATATCATCGTAAGTTCGGTTAGTAGAGGGTCGGGATGGTGGAAAAGTATTTGCTCAATCAATGAAGAGTTTAGAAAGAATGTCAGATTCAATTGGGGTCGTAGTGATAGAATAAAGTTTTAGGATAATGTGTGGATTGACGATTCTCCTTTGAAAGATAGATTTATAGTTATCTTCAGTATCGCGTTAAATAAATATGCATATGTGAATGCTATGAATGAGATTATCAATGTTAGTGTAATCTGGGATATACATATTCGCAGAAATATGAATGTTGAGGAAAATTTGAGTATGATTGGGTTGCTCCATGTTTTAAATAATTGTCGCAGAAATGTAGCCAATCGGGATCTCAGGATTTGAATTCCACATGCCAAAGATATTTTTTCTGTTAAATCTTTCAATTCGAATTTTTATCAACAATCAAGATAGAATCTGAACTGGGTAAAGATTTAGAAGAAAAAAGTTCTTTCCAAAATCAAATTTTTTGGACGGAATGTTGGTTGGGGTAAAATCCTTACCTTCGATTAGTTCAATCGAATGGGGATGAATTTGATAAATAGATGTTTTATGTGTCTTCACAGAGAGAAGAATCCGCAAATCATCTTCTTATTCATTGTTGGGTTGCTAAAAAAGTTTGGAATGTGGTCATCAAGCAGTTTAAAGTTTTATGAGTGTTCCCGGAATCATGTGTTGATGTCTTAGCTGCTTGGATTGAGATCGAATTTAAAGGAATTAAGAGAAAATTCTGAAATTTTATAGATCTTGTTGTTATATGATCTTTTTAGACTGAGAGAAATAGTCAAATTTTTAATAGAAAAAGAAAAATTATTTCTATAATTTTTAAAGATGTTCGAGATTTAACTTTAAATTGGATCAAGATTGGATGATACTCAACACATGATGAAGATGTAGACTTTATTCATGAATGGGATAACCTATATATGTTTCCTCTTGTGTATAATTGTACTTTCTTATAGATTTGACAGATCAGTTGACTTGGGGGTGAGGTTTTTTTGAGTGATGGGTAATTTTTTTTAAGTTTGCTAGCATCTTGTTGACTTTTTCTAATTTGTGTTATTTTTTCAGTATAATAAAGGTTAATGATTATCGATTAAAAAAAAAAATTAATTGAGCCAAGCATAATGAAAGCATGATAAAAGCAAAAGAAACAAACTACCAACGTAAGAATTGGCAATCAAATAATGAGAGGATCAAGATTTTTATGATGCACCCAAAGTTTAAATTAACATAGGAATTTTCTATTTTCTCAAGATTTTTTTGTTTTGGAATGTTTAAGGCCCTATTTGGCAATCCTCTTCCAAAAAACATTTTTCAAGAGAAAATGTTGAGTGAAAAGCACATTTTCCTAAGGACCTGACCACCTCTATATCACGGCTTCTCAACACAACATCATTTTCAACATGTGATATGCTTTTTTGAGAAGCAATACGTGATACACCTAATATATTGTAAAAATTACAGCAAATTTGTTACCATTCTATAGATAGGTTCATCACCATTCCCTTGTGCCATCAATTCCGTGCCATACCATAAGTAGGTTATAACCAATTATAAAACTAAAATGCATAGGGACAAGTAATACAATTTCATAGTTATAAAGCAGCAAACATATTATATTTATAATTGATGTCTTGCAACAATGCGGCTATGATAAGAAGTCTTCCGGCAATCCCCACGAGAGAATTCTGAATTGGCTAGTTGTAAAAATAGCCCTGGGTCTATGGAACAAAGGATTATCCTGGATCTACCTGTAAGTGTAAGCAACTCAGTGCAAAAGCGAAATGAATGAAATGAAAGCAGCAGTGACCCATTATTCATTTCCTCTGAGACTCGCTCCATGGTGGCATCTTTCTATTTAAGCAACTAGCTCATATCATCAGCCACAAAATAAGCCCATTGAATTACCTCACCAATGGAAGGTTGACAATATTGCAACCTCAAGGTCGCAGGTTTGAGCCCAACTAGGAAAAAATTAGCAAGGCAAATAAACAAAAGAAAAGAAAAGAAAAACAAAAGTGAAAAGATCGGCAAAAAAGTCAGGAATGTTTTTTTGACAAACATAAGGAAAATTTCGGGGAAAACAATGTAGAAAACACATTTAAAACGTAAAAATCACAATTTTTTCAACAATATGGAAAAAAAGGTGCTTTCAAAGTGTTTCAGACATTTTATTTAAAAAAAAGGTTTTAAAAATAAAAAGCCGATTTTGTTAACTATGACCTCACCTACTGACAAACCTATTTGAAGTGTCAAATTAGTTATTATATATAGAATACCTGAATGGTCATTGTTTATCAAAATTTTACTTTTGTGCCCATGAACCATTTACATGCATTGAAATTGCAATTCAAGCACATACTAATTCCAAAGCACAAATGTCTTGAGACGGGTAGCAATGTGGGCAATGCGTTCCCAGTACCTGCACTACAGAAGAAAACCATTAAAGGGAACAGTAGCTAGCAAAATGAACATATAACTCTGGAGAAAATGCACTATACATGAGTAAAGAGATTGCTGAATGGCTAGAGACAACTAGAGTAAACTTCTTTCCATGTATCCCCTTTGAAGTGAAATCTTTAACAGTTCAGCTTCAAATGTTGCATCAACTTGTAAACATTTTTCGCAATCAGGCGTTTCTTAATGGCAAGATCCCAAAATATATCTAATGTGCCACTTGAATTGGCGTAAGAAGCATTAAGGCAACGGTAGATCTTGGCCGTTATCATTAAGTGTTTCCTATCCATGTCATTGAACATCTTCAAAGCTGCGATCGAATTCCCATCATTCAGGTAAGCATATGCTAGACAGGCATAAACAAGGCTATCACCCGAGAAACCCATTTCTTGCATATGTTTAAATGTTTCTTGTGCACAAAAAACCATTCCTCTCTTGCAAAATGCCCGTACTAGTGTTCTGTAAACAGAAGCATCCACACAGAAACCTCTTTCAGCGAGCTCACTAGGGAACCCCATGACCGCTGCTTCGTTGTTTTGGTTGCAATAGCCATCGACAACCCATGAAAAAGTGCTATAACTTGGATTCAATCCTGCATCAAATTGTTTGGAAAAATTGAAAAGGAAAAATTTTAAAGCGGGATGCATAAAAATTTAAAAGTTACAAAAGGAAAAGAATAGGTCACAAGCAAAACGTGCAAAGTGATTTAAGGCATTGGGCAACCACCTACGAGCAACAAACAATGCACAAGCATTTGTATAATGATGGAAATTGCTTTGGGTACCTACCTTGGACATGATCATGGCGTACATCAAACATGATTGTGGATCAAACTCTTGACCCTCTCAAGATCTGATCCTTATTTATGAAAAGTCAGATCTTATCTTACACCATTAAAGTGTGGTATACTATTGTGCAACGTGGCACACATCTGTGAACAATCTAAACTGTCCAAGTGACAGTCCACCATAAAAGCATGTCTTTCCCAAAAATCACTCTTATAATTGGATGCGAACCATCCGTTTGGTGAACTATAATATCAGCCGTTAGAAATACGAACAACGGCTGGTATTAAAGTGCACAGGTCGGATTGTTAAAAGCTACCAATGAGTATGATTTTTTGAGCAAATTTCCCTTTAACGTATGATCTATCACTTCGATGGTATGGATTATCCGCATCTTAAACCATTAATGAAAAATGTTAAATTTATTAATTAATATTTTAATATGTTTAATATTTCTAATATTTTTTGTGGCCGTATTAAAAATTTTAGAAGTTGCCATGCTAGTACTTTATATCCACCTTGGCACTTGACACCGGTGCCGCATACTTAGGCAGCACTGCTTATAACCTATTAAAAGGTATAATTCTGTGTTGAGATATACAATAGCATAGTTGTTGGGAGAAAAGCTCAATTAATATCATATATGTATTTGTATAGAGTTCGTACGTATCCAACTTACATCGATAAATTTTTTCTATTCTATACTCTTATGAGCTAATAAATATACGATATCTTTTGTATTGTCAAGAACATGGATCAAAATCTCAGCTTTCCGATACGTATTGTCCACCATCAATATCGAGATGATACATATCTAGTATAGTCGACACATTGAATGTATTGGCGATACATTGAACATATTGACATATATTGGGTATGAATCGTTGATACATACCTTATGTATCTGGTATCGGTGGCCTTTGATATCGATACGTATCCGTATCATTTGAGATTTTGAACCATGGTCATAAAAATGTATCCGGGTTTGTTCCTGTGGTATTTCGAGATCAATAAATATAAAACTGATGCGTGCACATGTCCGAGTTACCTGGCATAATCACTTTCTACCCCTGAACCAAAGCATTAATGTTTGGATATACCTGCATCCATCATCTCAAAAAGTACTTCTTTAGCCTTGTCGATTTTCTGCACCTTGCAAAATCCACGTATCATAGCCTTATATGTAAACTTGTCAAGGCCCAATCCTGCCTCCAACATCTTAGTCCTAATTTTCAATGCGGATTCCATATCCCCCCTCTTTCCATAAGCATTAATGAAGGTATTGCAGGTGACATTGTCGGGTTCAACCTTCCTTTCACTCATTTCGTTTAAAAGATCATTTGCCATTCTCATTTTCCCGTCTTCACAAAGCTTACGGATGATTGAATTATAAGTTACAACCCCAGGATAAACCCCTTTCGCCTCCATTTCTTGCCGCAGTCTCAATGCTTCATCAAGATCATTGACTCTACAATAGCCATCGATTAGCGTAGTATAAGTAACTTGATTTGGAACCACACCCTTGATTTCTCGAAACAGCCTCGACGCTTCACTCATTCTACCCTCTCTGCAGAATCCATAAATAAGAGTGTTGTACGTCACGATATCGGGATCAATTCCCTCTCTTTCCATCCGTTCCTGAATTCCCAAAGCTTCGTAATGCATACCCTTCTTACAGAACAATGAAATCAAAGTGTTGTATGAAAATAAATCTAGGGGAACGCCCTTCTGCTCCATCTCATTTACCAATCTTTCTGCCTTCTCTACATCTCCCGACTCGTAACACGCATGGATCATAACATTAAATATGTGGGCATTCGGCAAGACCCCGAATCGAATCATTTTGCCATAAGTCTTCCATGCCACAACAGTGTGCCTAGCCTTCACGAGCGCACTCAAAAGACTACTACAGGCATGCAAATGGGGTCGTAATCCATAAATCCGCATTTCATCAAACACCTGAACTGCATCTTGAGTCATGTTGGATTGGGAGTAAAAGATAACTAGCCAACTAAGAATTTGTGAATTTGAGTCAGGGTCATTATGGGAGCTTAGCAAAGTGCTTAAAACCGACGGCGAAGAGAGGAAATCTTTGAACGCGATTTTGGTAAGCAAATTCTGGGCAGTTTTGAATTGTTTTCGTGCGGTAAGGAGATGGATCATAGTCCAGTAAGATTGTAACGAGTGGCTGTAATGGGGAACTGATTCAAGTTTTTTGAAGAAAGCCCAAGAAAGGGAATAATCTACCGCGAGGTAATGTAAAATTTGAGTTACAGTTAGTGGAGTGAATCTAGAACTGATATGGGTTTTTGATAGATCACTCCAATTTCCCTTCAAAATATTTGTACACACACTCTGGATGAAATGGGTCTCATTCTTTCTACAAACTAAATTAGCCATGTGTGAAGAACTTCCCTTTCTACAAACACAAGATCAACTGTTAGATATGAAGTTTAAACCAAAAATAAAATAAAAATCCCTACAAAACATACCAAAAATACTTTTTTAAAACAAAGTAAATCGGTTGAAGAGTGGACTCTGAGCATAATTACTCTTGTATTTCAAATGAGGCCCGGGATATGAGTTGAAATGCATGGTGGATCCCTGCTTTTGAATCAAGTGGGGTCCACATCAATAACGTAAATGTGGCAATTCTGGGGTGGAGTAATTCCATGTTTTTTTGGTTCAGGCCTCGTTCAAATGTTTCCTAGTTTTTCCATGACCTTCTCTTGAAGATTCTTGGCTCTTCTCACATGTGTTCTTAAGCCACTCCGATTCATAGTTTTCCCCAAATAACTCAGAATTCTATCATTCTTAAGTTCATCTCAGAATTGGAAGAATTGTTAGTTGTGCTCGGACCGTTGATTCATTATTAAATGTTCAACATATTGGACAGTGCTTTTTAATAATACGACTTCTAGAAAGACAATATCAAATACCTCATATATAAAGTCATTAAGATGAAAAAGGGCAGAGCCCAATAACACAAAACTAATATTTGTTCATTTATTTACAAAAGTAAAAGTACATATTCCATTAGGCCATAGTAACAAAATTGGCCTAAATTTTTTTTCGAAAAAAAGATACAGTAACCCCCCCCCCCTCCCCAACAAACACTAGGTACTAGCATCGAAGCGGTTGTCATCCTCTGAAGAGTATGAGGTCGTCGCAGTGTGCGCCGGAGACCCGGTAGAAGCACGAAAGCTGTCGAAGACCTCTCGATGATGGAGCTGCACCTCTAAATCTGAGATTACCCCCAACTCGGGCCCTCCCAAACGTAGGTCGAATCAAGCTAGTCCAATATCCCGGTTGACAGGGGGGAGATGAGGGCGAGGGGAGTTCGATGCCGCTGCGAATTTAATACACATGTTTCGTTGAGCAGAGATAGGGTGGATTATATAAATAGTCGTTTTTTTTATTTAATAATTTTGATGTGCATTATTTTGATTTTTAAAAATTACTAGTAAACATGCACGTGCTTTGTAAGTGTTACTCTATAAAATCATAAAAATAATAATAAATTTATAAAATGAAAAAGGTCTATGGATTCTAATGTACGGATGAACCTATGCATTCAAACCTCAGATCATATGTCGCGTGACACCTGATACCAACTCATGCACCTATACCAAAATTATGATCATTAAATCGATATCTTATAAATGAACGGTTTAAATTGCGTATGATAAAGATAAAAATCTTCGGTCTCTTGAGCGGCCGAGAATGTTATGTCAAAAGGACCAACGACGATCGTATCCTAAAGGAGAAGGAGGAGTAGTAGGAGTAGGAAGAGTCATTGAAAGGAAAAATTTGTGGTCTATGATCGAGCGTTTAAAAGACCTCATAAAGAGTTTTGTCGCACAGGACCGACTCTATTGGTTATGTTTTGTTCTTCTCTGCGTTCTAGTTTTGTTCCAAGAGTTGGTCCTAGGTGCCTGGGTCCATGCTAATCACATATGGTTGTTTTTTTTTTTTGTGCTTTGTTTTAATGAATAAAATCGCAAATCATGTTTGGCATGACGTTCTAAATCATAGTCACAAAGTCGGGTTGGGAAATAAATCGGCTAGGTTAAAATTTGAAAAAACTTGGCAAAATTTGGTATGTTCGGGAACAGATCTAGAGAAAAATATTTTAAAAAACAAATAAAGAGTGACTATTTATTAAAAGAAAATTTTAATTATTCTTGAATTAATAGTGAATACCACAAATTCTTAAATACAAGATTTTTTCAAAAATTTGGGTTTCGTCGCTCTACAAAATATCTCTTGCTACCCACAAGATCTAGGCTTCTATTCAGTCGATATCTACTGGGTTTTTATTTCTATTTACAAAAGAGTTATATACAAAACTAATATTTGTTCATTTATTTACAAAAGTAAAAGTACATATTCCATTAGGCCATAGTAACAAAATTGGCCTAAATTTTTTTTCGAAAAAAAGATACAGTAACCCCCCCCCCCCCCCCTCCCCAACAAACACTAGGTACTAGCATCGAAGCGGTTGTCATCCTCTGAAGAGTATGAGGTCGTCGCAGTGTGCGCCGGAGACCCGATAGAAGCACGAAAGCTGTCGAAGACCTCTCGATGATGGAGCTGCACCTCTAAATCTGAGATTACCCCCAACTCGGGCCCTCCCAAACGTAGGTCGAATCAAGCTAGTCCGATATCCCGGTTGACAGGGGGGAGATGAGGGCGAGGGGAGTTCAATGCCGCTGCGAATTTAATACACATGTTTCGTTGAGCAGAGAAAGGGTGGATTATATAAATACTCATTTTTTTTATTTAATAATTTTGATGTGCATTATTTTGATTTTTAAAAATTACTAGTAAACATGCACGTGCTTTGTACGTGTTACTCTATAAAATCATAAAAATAATAATAAATTTATAAAATGAAAAAGGTCTATGGATTCTAATGTACGGATGAACCTATGCATTCAAACCTCATATCATATGCCGCGTGACACCTGATACCAACTCATGCACCTATACCAAAATTATGATCATTAAATCGATATCTTATAAATGAACGGTTTAAAAAGAAGAGTTGGTCCTAGGTGCCTGGGTCCATGCTAATCGCATATGGTTGTTTTTTTTTTGTGCTTTGTTTTAATGAATAAAATCGCAAATTATGTTTGGCATGACGTTCTAAATCATAGTCACAAAGTCGGGTTGGGCAATAAATCGGCTAGGTTAAAATTTGAAAAAACTTGGCAAAATTTGGTATGTTCAGGAACAGATCTAGAGAAAAATATTTTAGAAAACAAACAAAGAGTGACTATTTATTAAAAGAAAATTTTAATTATTCTCGAATTAATAGTGAATACCACAAATTCTTAAATACAAGATTTTTTCAAAAATTTGGGTTTCGTCGCTCTACAAAATATCTCTTGCTACCCACAAGATCTAGGTTTCTATTAGACTTCAATTAAGAGTCTCATCAATTTTTATTGGGAAAAATAGGTAATCCCCGAGAGGAGAAAATATAGGTGCTCAAGAGTTTTAATTTCTAAGCTATTTGGGGGCAATTTGGTCCTAATACATGTGAAAGCAAAATTAAAATTCAAAAAAACTTAGCAAATTTTGGTATATTTGAGAACGGATCTAGAGAAAGAAATTTTTAAAAATAAATAAAGAGTGACTATTTATTAAAAAAAATTAAATTATTCTCGAATTAATAGTGAATACCACAGATTTTTAAATACATGATTTTTGGTTTTTATTTCTATTTACATAAGAGTTATATATAGATTAATTATATACTGTAATTAGACTTCAATTAGGAGTCTAATCAAATTTTATTGGGATAAAGAGGTAATTAGGCTTCAATTTGGAGTCTAATCAATTTTTATTGGGATAAAGAGGTAATCCAAAAGAGGAGAAAATATAGGTGCTTAATAGTTTTAGTTTCTAGGCCAGTTAGGGGCAATTTGGTCCTCATACATGTGAAAACAAAATTTGATAGAAACTAGTTTTACTTTTGTATAGTAGTAATGATAACAGAAAACAAACAATTGTTCAAGGTGTCACAGGATAGACTCAAACTGTCCGATTCGATTTGAATCTTACGATTCAAAAACGATTTGACCGAAATCAGGCATGTTAAGATTTGACTCTACGATTCAAATCAAAATAGGTATGATTCGATTTGAATTGTATGATTCAAATCGTAAATCGTTCCGATTTGATACCATGCTCAAGATCCCTTGTTTAGAAGATTGGAGCAAAACAAGATCTCCATCATCTGATTTAGAGAAATCAATGAGTTTTGGGGGAGACGCTTTTCAAGATTCTGTGGGCGGATTTAACGGTAACCAATGTTTAATCAGACGTCTACAAGCCTATGAAGAGCCTTCCGCTCTATCAATCCTATAAAAAGCTAGCATCTATATATCTTCTTCTTATTTTTCTAATTCATATATCTCAAAGCCCCTAAAAACCCATATAAGCATTGTAATCTTATTCCGCGGTGAAGAATCAGAAACTGATCTGACGGCTAGGAGTGTTTGATCCACGGCATGATTTTTTACATAATTTGGGGGTTTATGGGGTGTTGCACAGTTGCACTGACAAAAATCGAAACTTTGACGTGTAATGCTGATCAGACGGCTAGGAGTGTTCCATTTGCAGTGTGATTTTTTACATAATTTGGCGGTTTAGGGGTGTTATGATGACAAAAGGTCGGGGGTGTTACGGTGACAAAAATCGAAACTTTGACATGTAATATTGATCAGACGGTTATGAATGTTTGATCGGCGTGAGTTTTGGGTGTTAATATATGATCGATCTACGGTGCTAACCCAATAAAAATCAAATCTTTGAAGTAAAAACCAACCAGCCAACCAGCCAGAAGAGAGAGGATCATAAAAATCAAATCTTTAAAACAATAAAATGAACCACTCAGTATATCTGAATGGATTTCGGACAAAATCTTGGAGGAAGAAGAACCAAAGAAGAAATAATTATAATTATAATAATATTGTTTTATTTTTTGGTAATCATGATCAAAGTAGAAGAAAAGAACACACCTTTCACGTCAGATGTAGTAGATCTGCATCCACGTAGCCCCTGTTGTTGATTTGGTTTGGTTTTGTCCCTGGGATCGATGAGATCTGCCGTGTGTTCTTCATTCAAATATATATTTTGAGGTTTTGGATTTTGGAAACAGATTATTTCTGTCTTTTACCCTAGGGGAATAGGGTTTAGGGTTTGAGATTGGGCGGTCTGAAAGAGAGCCAAGCTACAGATTTGTGTTTTTTTTTTATAAGAACTGTTCTACTATATTTTAACTCTGTTTTCGAGACTTGGTTATAAGATATAAGTTAGGGGCATTTTAGGCATAAAAAATTGACAGAAACTATTTTTATTTTTATATAATAGTAAGGATATGTGTATTAAAAAAAAAAGTTATATATTGTAGTAAATTGTTCTAACTCAGAAAATAAGTACGCGAAGAAACAAAAAAATAAAAGAGTTAAGTTATGGATATCATTATTTGCAATCCTTATTCTTACTTTAAAATTATGGTTGCAACTAACGTTATCCCTTGTGTAAGCGAAAGGGTATGTAATGGTTAGGATAGTAGTGGGGTTGAAAATGGCCTGGAGCATACAATCTTGACCTAGGTTGGCCGGGCCAAAATGTATTCGGCCCAACCCGGCCCTTCAGCAACCCCGGAACCAGGCCGGTCACGAGCAAAAAAAACATTTTAACAAAAAAAAATAGAAAATAAAATTTTTAATTTTCTTTAAATTTACCTTTTTTTACAACTATTCAAAAAGGGAATTGGTCATTAATATGAATGCTCAACAAAGTGATTTAATTAGCATCGTATGATTCATATTATATAGAGACTAGGAATTTACCTTCTTTCAAGTATATTATATGGACCTTCTCCACTCTGCTATCGCCATTCGAAAGAAGGCAATCTCTCTCCGAGTGCCCAATCAATCCACATATATAACAAAAGGTGGGGAGTCGTTCATATTCAAACTTGATCCAACTTGCTTGGGATTCCTTCATCTGGAACAAGATCCCTCTATGTAATGGTTTGGATATCAATTAATACTCTCGCTCGAAGAAAACAGCCCCAGCATCTCCCATATTCGTCCGAGTCTATCTGAATCGCATCCCCAATCGCATTTGATAGCCTAGTACTGACTTGTTTATTCATTGCTCTGATGGGGAGACCTAGCATTCTGATCCAAAATGCAATTTTTGAAAAATCTGTTGCCTCAATAGGTTTCTCAGCAGCGTATTTCGACAGCACAATCAGATTATTATCAAAACTCCAAGGCCCAAGCCTCTTGATACGGTCTCTATGAGCGCCATTAGGAAATTGAAACAGAAAAGTATTTTCAACAACTTCAAAAACCTTCAGCTTTAAACTCATATTCCACATCCGACCAACTGCCTCTTTGAATGCCTCAACATTTACCTTCCGATAACAGAGAACCTTGCCCAGAAGACAGGAGACGTCAGGAGAGGAAATCTTCACATCGTCCACAACCACTCGCTCCTCCTCCGATGTCGTGAGTTTTAACTTTGAATAGATATCTTGAAGAACAACATCTAGATTGTCTCCCATCAAGAAAAATGGGAAGAAAAAACCTCCACACTCTATCTAGATCCAATGGAAGGATGACAACTTCCACTCTCAACAAGCAAGAGAAGAGAAAACTCCCACAGTCGCACAACGAAGGAGAGAAATCAGTTTGGCTCAGAGCTACTCCTCCCCGCCAGTTTGGACGATACTTTCAATGCTCTGGAGCGGACAAAAGAGGACCTAATCGAAATCAGTTTGTCCACAATGCTTTCTCAAATGCAAATATGACAGACGAGGATTCTGATCAATATGAATCTATTGCAAGAGAAGCATCTCGCAACATCTATCGCCAGGATCACGACAGTGGCCCATCAGAGAGGAAGGTGAATTCATGGAAATTTGGGAACCATGATAAGGGGCGTAAGATGGGGGTAGACGAAAAGGAAACAAACCACGTAACGGCTTCAACGAGTACACTGAATGTGGTGCCGATGATTGTCGAAAAGATCGGGGAAAGTGGGCAGAAATCAAGGATAACTGCTACACAAGATGAGGAGTCATTAAAATCGGGAGTTTCCAAATTTCCTAAGAAAGTGGTAAGTAATGATACTGTGGATACCCAAACCATACCTAACCCAAAGATACCCATATTATCCCAACCCTTCACCGACCCAAATCTAGCTATGTTGTGACAACCCATCCAACCGATCATTGACCCAAACCCATAACAACCCACTACCAACCCAACCCATCATTGACCCAAACCCATCCAATTTGTCCCTGAAGCCCAATGACTTTAAGCCAAAAGATCTGACCCTGACCTTCTCTGACTCTAACCAAACCCAGCCCACTCATGAACCAAGTCAGATTAATTCCAAAATTCTAAATTTCCCTTGTTTCGATCCAATACCTTCGATAGCCAAAAGCTACCTTTCTATCACCAAAATTGCCATTGAGAACAATACTGTTTCGGATGGCCTTCCTAGAGAAAAAAGCCTCGACAGTGTACCAAAGATCCTTATGACATCTGTGTTAAAATCTAAGAAAAGAACTCGGTCAGGACCTGATAAGAAGATCTATACCCCTACAAAAAAGCTAGCTCGTTCTGATCTTTCTCTCAACTCAAATGGCCTTATTCCTGATGACAATAAAGAGATATCGGCGATGGTTGCTCCGCAACCTCGCCGGACGCAATGAAAATCCTAAGTTGGAACTGCCGAGGGTTGGGGAACCCTTGGATAGTGCGTGCTCTCCGACAGTTAGTTGGGAGAGAAAACCCGGAGTTAGTTTTTCTTATTGAAACTAAAAAAGTTGGTAAATAGATGAAAATGCTAAAGTGTAAAATTGGTTATCAGAGTGGGGTGTTTGTGGATGCAATCGGCAGATCGGGTGGTTTGGGAATGTTATGGAATAATGATCTCAAGGTACAGTTGCTATCTATGTCCAAAAATCATATAGATGTGATGGTGTCGAGGGATGATGGTGCGGACGATTGGAGACTAACTGGATTTTACGGTGCGCCGGAATTGTACAAAAGAAGCGAGTCGTGGAAGCTATTAAAAACTTTAAGCAACCAGTATGGGTAGTGGTTGGTGATTTTAATGAGACTATTTTTTTTCACGAGAAAAGAGGTGGTAATCCGAAACCACAAGGTCAAATGGACAACTTTCGAAATACGCTAGATGATTGCAGCTTAAGAGATCTCGGCTATTGGGGGCAGAAATTCACGTGGACAAATAAAAAAGAGTTTGATTGCCTCATTGAGGAGAGAATCGATAGAGCAATCGCTACAAACGAATGGGTGTCACTTTTTCAGTAGGTTAAGGTGCATCATCTGATTTCTTCCCGTTCGGATCATGTCCTGCTTCTTATTACTGAGAAGTTTAAGTTTTCAGAGTGGCAAAGACCTCCAAAAATCTTTAGGTTTGAGTCGATGCAGACAAGGACTGAGCAGTGTGAATAGGTGATCCGTACCTATTGGGATCATAATTGCGGTTTTGAGAATATTGGAAGTACTAGTATTTGTGGGAAGTTAAAGAGCCTATCACTGAAATTGGCTTTGTGGAACAAGAAGTGCTTCGGTAACATTCAAGCTCAAATTCGGTTATATAAAAACCAGATTTTGGCAATTCGGGAGTCAGATTCGTATGAGTTGTATTGGCGAGAAGAAGAAAACTGCAAACGAAAAATTGATGAACTCCTAGAGAGAGAAGAACTGTTGTGGCAGCAAAGATCAAAAGATGTATGGTTAAAGGAAGGTGGTAAAAATTCAAAATTCTTTCACTCAAGCACTTCTCATAGGAAGAAAATTAATCGGGTGAAGGGCCTAACTGACGAGAGGGGCGTCTGGAGAACTTCAAAGGAAGACGTAGAGAAAATTTTGACAAATTTCTACACTAGCCTTTTTGCTTCGAGCAACCCTCTAAGGGTTGATGAAGCCCTGGAGGAAATTCTGCCACGCGTTTCTATGGAGCATAATACTGTTTTGGAGAGTCCATTTTCGATGGACGAGGTGCGCAAAGCTTTATTTCAAATGCACCCGATCAAGTCACCAGGACCAGATGGTATGTCTCCCTTCTTTTATAAAAAATATTGGTCTATTGTTAGCAATTCGGTCTCTAATTTTGCATTGTCCTACCTTAATAGAAATTTAGATTTAAGGGACTGTAATAAAACTTATATTGTTCTTATCCCTAAAATCAAAAATCCTAAACTTGTGTCGCAGTTCAGGCCAATTAGTTTGTGCAATGTCATTTATAAAATTATTTCAAAAGTATTGGCCAACCGTTTGAAATTAATTCTTCCAAATATTATTTTTGAGTCTCAATGTGCGTTTGTCCCGAATAGACTCATCACAGATAATACCTTAGCTACTTTTGAGATTGCCCACTTCTTAAAATGTAGTCGAAAAGAAAAAAAAGGTTGGTGCTCTCTAAAATTAGACATGAGTAAGGCCTACGACCGAATAGAGTGGTCCTTTTTAGAGCAATCTATGACTAAATTTGGTTTTGGTTGTCGCTAGATTCGACTTATCATGGGGTGTGTCAAGTCGGTCTCCTTCCAATTTCTAGTTAATGGACATGTCATAGGACAGGTTATACCTAGTAGAGGTCTTCGCCAGGGTGATCCTCTTTCCCCTTGTTCATACTGTGTGCTGAAATTCTCTCTTCCCTCATCCAGTCAGCGGTGTCAAATAAAAAACTGTCGGGTATTTGCATATGTCGGAATGCCCCTACTATATCCCACCTTTTCTTTGCCGATGATAGTCTTATCTACCTTCGTGCAACATAATTAGAGGGTGAGGAAATTTTGAACATTCTTAAGCTATATGAGGAAGCGTCTGGACAAAAAATCAATCTTGACAAGTTCACTCTATCCTTTAGCTTAAATGTTTCACAGAATATACATTGCCGCATGCTTGATATTTTACAGATGAAACATACTGCTGCTCATGAGAAATATCTTGGTTTACCAATGTTGATTGGTAAATCTCCAAAGGTGGTGTTTTGAAATGATTAAAGAAAGGATTTGGCGAAGAATTAGTAATTGGAAAGGAAATCTATTATCAAAAGCCGAAAAAGAAATCTTGATTAAAGCGGTGGTTCAAGCCAGTCCTTCTTATAGTATGAGCTGTTTTAAATTGCCTGCTTCTTTGCTTCTTTACTTAATGAGATCAATGCCATTATTGCAAAATTCTAGTGGGGGGGTAAAGTGGAGAATGGAAAGGGTATTCATTGGAAGAAATGAGCCGAACTATGCAAACCGAAGATTGATGGAGAGATGGGTTTCAAGGATCTAGGAGTGTTTAATATGGCGATGCTAGTAAAACAAGGTTGGCGCCTCTTAAAGTCACCGCTATCATTGTCCAGCCTCCTTCTTAAAGCCAAATATTACCCTCAGTCTTCTTTTCTGGATGCCAAACGAAAGTCTAATTCTTCATTTACGTGGACAAGCATTTTACAAGCGAGAAAAGTAGTGGAAAATGATTTGATTTGGAGAGTTGGTGATGGCCGATCTATCAATGTTTGGGAGGACCATTGGATTCCAAGAGTGTCTACTTTTAAGGTCATTACAAATAGAGGAAATAGTGGGGTGGAGAAGGTTTCCGATCTCTTGATTAGTGGGGCTTATCAGTGGAACGAAGTGCTCATTGATGATTCTTTCAACATGGAGGATGCGACGATTATTAAAAGAATTCCATTGTCTTGTTCATTGAGATAGGACAAACTAGCTTGGGCATTGGATAAGAAAGGGATATTCTCTGTAAAAAGTGCTTATAGGGTTGCATTGGAGGTGCTTAAGACGGAAGTTGTTGGGGGTTCTTCTAATAGTACTCTGTTGTCTGATTTCTGGAGAGATATGTGGAGCCTTTGTATGTCAAGCAAGATCAAAATATTTATTTGGAGAGCATGTAAGGGAATCCTTCCTGTGGGCCTTCTTCTTCACAAGAGAATCAGGTCGATCAGTCCGATATGTGGAATATGTGAAAGTTCTTATGAAACAATTCAACACGCACTACGTGATTGCTCAAAAGCCTCTTGTTATTGGTTTTCTTCAATATTGGGGGCTCGGGTTCAGGAGTATGATGGGTCTAGCTTCTTTGAATAGATCATGAAATTTTACTGACTGTTTGGGAAGGAAAATTTAGACAGATTTTGTGTGGCTGCGTGGGCAATTTGGAATGATAGATTTCAGTCCATCCATGGGGCGACGACTAGGAACTCGGTGATTATAACCAGTGCTGCAGAAAAGTATCTACACGACTATGTTTCAGCTAATGACAAGAAAAGTAAAGTGAATGTTGTCCTTGTACAACATATGTCAAATCCTATTATTTCTTAAAGTCCTCCTCCGAATAATGACTTGAAAGTTAATTTCGATGGAGCTTGGTGTGAAGACTTGAAATCAGCGGGAGTCAGTGTGATTGTTCGAGATTCTAATGGTAAGGTAATGACATCCCTCGCTAAGCACTACAATAATATCTCAGGGGTGTATCATTGTGAGGCTGTTGCCTTTCGCCTCGCGGTGATCTTTGCCAATCAGTGTGGTTTCAACAGAGTTATCTTTGAAGGGGATTCCTTCCGAGTTATTAATGTTGTGATTAACAATGAGAATGATACATATGAATTTTCGGTTATCATTGATGACATTAGGGATGGTCTTGATTTATTTGATCTTTCCTCCGACGGTCACGTTAAAAGAGAAGCTAATAGTGCTGCAGATGCTTTAGCTAAAATAGGTTTAAGATTTGATTGTAAGGAGGTCTAGATGGAGGATGCTCCTCTTATGATCTATGATGTAATTGTTTCGGATTATTCTTAATGGTATTCTCTAATCTTTCATCAAAAAAAAAAAGTACATTATATGGAAAGCTTTTAGGGATGAATTTCTGCAAATATAGAGGGAGTGGGGGGATTTAATAGGGATAGGTAGGTCATTTGACTTGCCCCAAGGATTAAATTGAGTCAATGATTTAATCTCAGGGCATTTTAGTAACCCTAAAGTCTAAATATCCTATATTTTTCTATATATATATATATATAACATTTGGGCTGGATTTTGAGCTTCGATTCAAACCCGACTCGGATTAATACGGGTCAGAGTATGTTCGACCCGGTCTGGTCCTGGTCCTGGTTTACAACTAAAAAAGTCCCCTATTTTTCGGACCGGGTGTGAGCCAAAATCCGGGTCGGCCTGGCCCATTGAGAGCCGTAGTAATGGTACTATTATTTGCAATCCTTATTTTTTCTTTAAAATAATGGCTATAATTAAGGGTATCCTTGTGATGACCCAAATTTTCCTTACCAAAAAATCCGTGCCATCAAATCACACTCATGATCTAAATTATAGCATCGATATTGGTATCGGGATGCTCTGATACCACCTGTGACGGCCTGAATTTTCCTTACCACAAAACCCGTGTCGTCAGATCACACTCATGATCTGAATTACAACATCGATATTGGCATCGGGATGCTTTGTTCTTTTTTTGGGACAACTTAATCTTTCACAATTTATAAGCTTTAAAAGATCGAGCCATCGGCCTTTGGTAAGCTTACTTAAAGCGGAAACAAAGTACGCAAAATACGAAAGCATAGCTAGATGGCAAAAACAAATGGCAACAAATATTTACAAGAGAGGTCTATCTACACAATCCACCGATGAAGGCCGACCTTCACCTAAACAGTGGACAAAACCACAACAAGACATGAACACTAAATTTTGGTTCAAGATTATACTGATTATCCAAAATTACAAAAATACTCCGCACCACGCGGGAATCCAAATAACTGAACTAGGGGAAGAACTCCTCTGGTGGCTCTTCCTCTAGATTATAATCAGGGTCCTCCTCTTGCTCAGAATCCCTCTCCAAATCAATTCCTGCAGTTGCGATATATTGTCGAAGAATGAGCTATAGTCCAAGCTCAGTAGAGAGAAAATAATGCTAAATCACATCTTATCAATCTTATTCATACTTCTTGATGCATAAGTAAAGCAATTCTAAGTCATTTCTTATCAAAATGCATGGAATTCAAATCAAGAAGTTTTACTACAATATCGGAGACATATCAATTCATAAATGCGGAAACACATGCTTAAAACAATGCATATCAAAATCAAGAAATTTAACAAGAATCGAGGCAAGCAAGGAAGCGAGTCATGAGCACTCACAATAAGAAATCGAAGATCATATCAAAATGCCAAGCCCCTGAGCTACATTAACAGGGTCACTTGAGCCAGAATATCAAGCACAAACGTCAAATCCCTGAGCTAAGTTAACAGGGCCACTTGAATTGGAAAGCCAAGTCCCTGACCTAAGTTAATGGGGTCACTTGAACCGAAAAGTCAAGCCCCTGAGCTATGTTAACATGGTCACTTGAGCTGGAAGGCCAAGCTCCTGAGTTACGTCAACAGGGTCACTTGTGCCGGATCACAAGAAATCGAGACGTATTTAAAGCAGATACATGTACACAAAGAAGCAGAATTCAAAAGCTGGAACTTATCAAATCAAAGCAAGAATGTGTCAAGGCATGGAGTGCAAACATCCTATAAATCATGTACGGAAAACCAAATCATGTCATTCAAAGCATTGGAGATGTGTATATAGATATAGCAATTCCAAAATATGATGGTATTAAAACTTGCATCAGTAGCATGAATGTGAGAAAGCGTATAATCAGGCTAAAGTGTTCTTCCCTACCTTAAGTCTTCAAAACTCGCGAATAAAATAACATGAATCAAAGCGAAATTCTTCTCAAAGGTCCCTCGAATTTACCCTAGAACACATATGGCGCATACCCTAAGTGTTAATGAATCATGCTTAACATAAAACAGGAACAAGAACACAACTCACAGAAGCAGGGTACCTTGTTGTGGCGAGCTTTAGGGTCACTGCGGCAAGGTGTACAGGTCACACATGGCACACACAACTCGCTGTGGCGAGTTTTACCCGAGCCAAAATGGCTTGGGATTCTTGCCACGGCGAGCCTCTCAGAATACTGCTCGCCATGGCTAGCCTCAATGTAGCCGCGGCAAGCTTGACAGAACTCGCCTTCTTTGGTTCTTCCTTCTAACTCCGAAATTCACACTTCCTTGGTATAATTTATCCTAATTCCATACTCTATTTATAATTTATGACTTTTATTCTACTTTTGGTCATGCATGCAACGTTTCCAAGGCATCGGAATCGAGGAACTCGGCTACGAAGCCATTCACGTGTCCGTTCTTCGGAAGTTCTTGCATGCAAATTTCATATTTGCCTAATTCGACCCTAAGTATAGGAGATTTAGATTTACGACCCTAAATATAGGAGTTTAGATTTGACTAAATTCCATATTTGCCTAATTCGTAGTTTAGACAATTTACCTTTGCGGATTCCTCGCATGCGAAGTCTCCGGTTTTCGGTATGAAATTTCTCGTTGTTTACGTGTTCGTGGTCGTTAGATTACTCGATCGTAGAATTTCGAAGATTGGTCCACACTGCGATGATCGATACAATGGAGATTCTTCCTCGTCGAACAATTTGGGTAGGGGTTTCTTTGAACGCGATCGTGTGAATTCGGATGGATGATTGGGGTTCTTCAATTTGAACTCACCTAATCAGCCAAACGCATGTACTAAGCGTGGGGGATTAGTTTTGTTTTGCATTTTAAGTGACTGATTCGGTCTATACCTCGCACATTTGATTCGGTGTATGGGTTCAAATTTAAAACACACCATGTCTTAGTGTGCAGCCTGTACTCCTAACACGGTGTATGTGTCTAAAAATATCAAAATGGAACCAAGCTCGTGTACTTGCTATACTGAAAATTACTTAGAACCCCGATATACCGGTATCCTTTATCATTAACTAAACGTCTGGCCGATTTATGTCCACGGCGCAGATTGTTCTCGGTTAGTTAGCACGTGCACAACCCGTGTATTAGGGTTCGGAAATTTCTGGGTGTTACAATCCTGAATCATTATCCAACTCTCTCAAGATAACTGTGGAGCCATAAAAGGAGGGGTAAGTAATGATACCATTATTTGGTATCCTTCTTTTTTATTTAAAATAATGGTTGCAATTAAGAGATCCTTAATAATTAGCCAATACATATAAAAGAAGTGTACCAATCATACTCAGATTATAAGACTTTCTGAGCCAAAAGCTCAAACGCCCTCTTTGCACTTTCGCTCGGAAAGCCTTCGAAAGCGTTGGTCCCGAGGCAAACTCACGAACAATGGAACTGCACATTTTTCCTCAAATTCTTGCCATTTATGAGTAGAAACATTCTTGCCATTTTTTGAGTTGAAACTCAGATTCCGAGTTTTTTTTTATCTCTTGAATGAGGCCTAAGGGTATGGCTATTCTCACACGTTTTCAAAGTAAGGACAACATAATTTTTCATAGATGAAAACCATTGTCTGATTCATATCATATGATGGAGATTTTTTTTGACTCAATCTACAAAAAAATAGATCTTAAGATCATGTTGCACCTATCAGACAGTCAGATGTTGATTCCGTATAGCACACATTCCAAAAAGTGACCTAGATCATGCGTAAATGAGTTGACCTGCACTTCTAGAGACGTGTGCCATGGGGAATCAACATCTGACCACTTGATAGGCACACCATGATTTTAAGATCTACCATGAGGAAGGTTGGAACAAAAAAAATCTTCATCGCCTTATTTAAATCAGTTAATGATTTTCGTCCATATGAACAACTGTGTAATCCTTACTCCGAAAATAAGGACGAATAGCCGTAACCTTTTGTTTAATAGAAACTTAATGGTGTAGAAGTAAATTGACCGGGACTCACACGTGGCATCCGCTTTCATACACTAATTCTATCATAAACATCTTTATTTTCATGCATAAATCCCTTGAAGTATCAATTCTAGAGGCAAAATAGTCATTAAAAAATAATTGGAATAAAATATATATTTTTTAATTTCTTTTACTTGCTTTTATGCTTTTCCAATATCACAAGGAATTTATTTATCAAAGAACATAATCGAGCACTAATATTACAATTCTAGGGAAGTCACTTCCCATCATAACAAATTTCATTTTTAGTAATTTTTCGGTGGGTGTCCTTTTGGTACATTTAAGATTAATTTTGATACTTTTTGAAAAAAATTCTAAAAAGTTTTGGGGATTAAAAATATATTTAATATATATTTTAAATTACTATAATATATACTAAATTACTAAATTATATTTTCTTTTCTTTTTTTTTTTTTTTTTTTTTGGAAAAAAGAAAAACTTATAGGGGAACCTTACAGGGTTACTTTTAAGTTGGGCTGAGGTTCATCTAAGCGGACTCGATATTATATGTGTCATATAATAGACTGGTGACTCTCATGTGAGAGCCGATGATCTCCTTACCAACCAATCCCATGTGACCAACTCGATCAGTTCTAATGGTGCACCCAAACCGACCCAACCTGACCCGATGCCCCCCTCGAAAACAAGAATCAATATATCAAGTAAAAGACCCATTTTCTATATATATATATATTATAGAAATATGGTAAAATATATATTCGGTTATTGGATCAACGGAGACTAGGTAAAATATCGGGTTGGATCAAGTCAGGCATCTGTTTGACGCCATTGACCATCATAATCTTTTATTTTTATTTTTAAAAGAAAAAAATCAAAAAAAGTTTTTAGTGTCACTGTTACGAGAAAGCCGATCTGAAGATCGTCTATAAAACAATTTTTCACTCCCTCTCTATAAACCATGCTTTCACAGATTTTGGAACTTCAGAAAATCGTGAAAGTATGTTTTTTTTTTTTTGAAAAATTGGGTGGGGGGAGGTGATTGAAAAATTAGATGAGGAATTTGGGTGTTTTACAATAACAGAGAAAGGCCAGTGCAGTAAAACGATTATGGAGATTTCTGAGAAGTCCGCCAATGAAGAAGCTAAGGATGATATTATAAAGAAGGAAACTTTGGATAAGTGTAATAACCCGAAAAATCACGCAAAACTATGACTTCGGGATCCGTGCCCGATTGGTCACAAGTTTGACCAATTAGAAGATCAAGAGTTAGTATAGGATGTAATGAACGGACGAGATGTGATAGTTTGAATTATTGCGTGGTGCGTGTTGTAAATAGGAAGTCGCATACACCTACCGCGGTGTATGTGCTCAACACACAAGTGAAGAATAGGATAAAAGGGTTTAATAACCCTAGATGGGTATTTTGGATTGTTGAAGGAGAGTAAAGAAGAGAGAGAGAGAGAGAGTAAAAAGAGCGATTGATGCAAAGAGTAAAGGCTAGTTGAGGAAGGAAGGATTCAAGTATTAAAGAGGCCGATTCAACGCAAGGGATCCGCTGAAAAGCTAAAGCTGGAACCCTAGCCTTCCAACCCTAGATTTGAAATCAATTTGAGATTGATTCAAGGTAAAATTTCGTAAATCAAATGCATAGATTATAGAGGCTAAATAGTAGTTGAAAATAGTTTAAATCTTAGGATAATGGCTTAGAAAAATAGAAGAAAAAGTGTGGAAGAAGATTAGGAAGAACAGCTCGAAAAGGGGCTAAATCTGACAATTTCGATTAATCGAAATTGGGTTTCGATTAATCGAAATTGGCCAGGAAGTTGAAAGGTCAGAGGACCCCGATTTCGATTAATCGAATTCAATTTCGATTAATCGACTTTGGATTTCGATTGATCGATTTGAGAATCAATTAATCGACTGAGAACCTCCAGTGGACCCCAGGGGTTGGAGGAAATGACTTAAGGAAAAATCGACTAATCGAAATGAGATTTCGATTAATCGATTTTAGTTTTCGATTAATCGATTTGGGATCGATTAATCAACTTGTGAAAACTTCATTCGTTGAATGGGAGTCTACTTTGCGAAAAGAAGAATTTCGATTAATCGAAATTGGATTCGATTAATCGAATGAAAACTCGACTGTTCGAACAGTGAAATTACTTTGCGAAAAGAAGAATTTCGATTAATCGAAATTGAATTCGATTAATCGAACGAATGGACTTTGCGAAAAGGAGAATTTCGATTAATCGAAATTGCTTCGATTAATCGATATTGACATTCGATTAATCGATTTTGGAGTTCGATTCATCGACTGACATAAATTATGTTGACTTTTGGGTTGACTTTAAGATTTTTGGAGGATCTTATACCTTCTTTATTGCATCCTTTGTGATGTATTTTACCTGTTATATGGTACCATAGGTGGTACGTGTGGACTAATGCACAAGGAGCCACGTGGGACCTTGATGCATTGATCAAACGAAGACTTGAGGTAGGGAACACCTTGAACATGTACTTTATTTTACAAGAGCATGTATGTAGTGATATAGAACTCAATTCAAATGTTTATTTCTTAAGAGTTTGTGAAAAGTGTGTGTGTGTGACACTCATAAGAGTGATCATAATGAGCCATCCCCAGGGGATGAAGAAGTAAGGAGATAAGAGCATCAGGTGTGATGCAAGTAAATGGATACATCCCAGGGATGTATCCAAGGATTGAATCATGTTTGATAGGGCCTAACTGATATAAGGTAGCACAATTACACGGTGAATAACTATATGTAAGGCACCGATATTTTTGTTATTTGAGGTTTGATAGGGTACCCCACCGACGTGGCGGGATATCCATGACTGACATGGCAGGATATCTGTGACCGATACGGCGGCGAAACCGTAGGCCAGTACGGAGGCTTATCCGTACATAGTAAGCACACCCCAGGGGTGTTGATTGAGACAAGTGAAACCCTGCCACCAATCCCCAGGGGAAAGGGGCTTGGGTACTATTTGTATTCCCAGGGAATACGGTTAAAACTGTCTATATAGATGACGATGATGGGTATCTCATCGGGGCTCGATGCTATATTGCTTGGGGATTACTTAAGTTGAAAGTTTAAGTTTTGCTTTAGGCCTTCTCAGCATCATTCATGAGTAAATGAAAATATAAGTAATCAACAGTAAAACGAAATGCTTTTTAACTGTTTTATCAATAATTGCATAGACACATCATGCATGCATATCATGGAATATATGTGAGTTATAATTTATATGTTCAACCGTGTTGTTCCCTATTGAGCTAGGATGTAGCTCACCCCATAGACTATACGTCGCAGGTCCACTACTAGCAGCTGCCGCGGCTTCAGGAGACGCTGATCCCGGCGAGTCGGACCTTGCGGCCGGTGACGAGTTGGAGCCACCTCCAGAGGACTTCTTCTAGAGGACTCCGTTGTGCCACTTTGAGGGACTTTGGAGAGGTTTTGTACGGCTTGGTATGTCAAGCCTTGATTGTTGTTTAAAATCATGTACATAAGGAGTTGGGATTATTCTTTTGGGACGAACCATCCGTGATGATTTCTATCATCGATGGTTCGGATCGGTTCTCCATTCATGTAGAGGCATGAGGGTAGAACTGTCTTTTGGGAAGTAAATTAATATAGATTTAAATTCTGCAAACTCGTATATTATACTTTTCTATGCTTGATATACCAGTGTTCCGTGCTTAGCTAAGGGGCACGGTCAGGATGATCGTGCTGATGGCACGGGTTTCGGGGTGTCGAAATCCGGGCTGTCACAGGTGGTATCAAAGTTATTTTCTTTTAGCAATTTCTGACAAGGATTCTTTCGTCAGAACATAGGGGCTTCTGCTAACGAAACTTTAGTTTCAAATGCAGCCGCAAATGTCGTCTAGAGGAAGAGGCCGACCAAGGGGAGGCAATCAAAGAAGTCTACGTAGTGGAGATGATTTCATCTCTCCTACCAATAGAGTGCCTTTAGGAGGTACTGAGGCCCCAGGGGGCAGTAGTAGTAGACAACGGGATGAAGAAGATCGAGATCATCAAGATCAAGATCTAAGAGAACAAGAAAGATTGAGAGAAAGACAAGAGGACAGAGAAGAGCGACAAAGGATGATGCACACTATGGAGACTATGGCAGCTGCCATGGCACAACAAGCCGCATCCTTTGCAGCTCATGCGTCAAGAGAACAGCAGCCACCTACACCACCTGTAGGACCTGCGTTGCCTGTGCCCTCATCATTTACAGAGTTTAGGAGGATGAGACCTCCTTCATTTTCTGGGCAGGCAGACACAATGGCCGCTGAGAATTGGTTAATGGAGATGGAGAAAGTCTTTAGCGTGCTAACTTGCACGGAAGATGAGAGTGTGAGATGGGCAGCTTACATGTTGGATGGGGAGGCTGGGCCTTGGTGGAAGTCCGTGATACGGACTCGGGCTCAGGAGACCCCAGAGTTGCCTTGGACTTGGGAGGAGTTTGTTGAGGAGTTCAACAAACAATATTTTCCAGAAGTGGTGAGGAACCAACTAGAGATACAATTTTTACAGTTAGCACAAGGGAGAATGACAGTGAGAGAATATGGGGTAGAGTTTCTACGACTTGCCCGTTTTGCTCCGGACTACGTCGCTACTGAGGTGATGAAGTCCAAGAGGTTTCAGCAAGGTTTGAAGCCTGAGTTTAGGGGAGGCGTAGCTCCATTTCAGCTGAGGACCTATGAAGAGGTCATGAGTAAAGCACTGGTGGTTGAAGAGGAGAATACAAATAGATATAGACAGAGGGAGCAGCAGAGAGGAGGAAATGAACAAGGAAGATAGGGGCACTACGAACCGGTGAACAAAAAGCCGAGGTTCATGGCCCAGAATCAGAGACCACAATTTCAAGGGGGTTTCGGAAGACCGGCGCAACAACAACAACACCAACAGAGGTTTCCATTACTTGCGTCAGGGAGACCTATTCGCTATGAGAGCCCTGCCATGTCTACTGGCGCCACTGTTACATAGGGTTCTCGTACTGTTTCTTCCGCACCTCGGGAGACTTGCGCAAAGTGTGGCAAGCCTCATAGGACGGTGGACTGTAGATCGGGAACTAGGGGCTGTTTCCGATGTGGCAAGGTGGGCCACTTAATCAAGGATTGCCCCGAGACGGATAAGAGAAAGACGGTTTCAGTTGCAGCACCACGACCAATTCAAGCAAGGAAACCGATCGTCCAGAGGAGAGCCTATGCAGTCACTGCTCAGGAAGCAGGAAACGTGCATGACGTCATCCAAGGTGAGACCTTTTTTAAAATTAAAGGAAATTTCCATTTCGTTAAGATTTTAGATAGAGAGGATCATGCATTGGAAATTTTATAGATTCTCTTCTCAATACAAAAAAAAAAAAAAAAAGCTGTATGTAAATTAAGAGTGAAAATTGATGTGCAAACTATGTATGTATGTATGCCATAGGTACTTTAAATATATATGAAAAAGGATGCTTCGGTGGATATGACGCTCGAGTGTTGATAGACCCCGGGTCTACCCACTCATTCGTCACTCCACGTTCGCTAAGAAGATGAAGATTGTTCCAGAGACGTTGGATTTCGTCCTATCTGTGTCTATTCCGACTGGAGAGTTAGTAGACACGGAATTAGCTTGCAAATCCATCATTGTAGCAGTTCGAGACTTTGAGGTGCATGAACTAGAAGCAAAGTTGATACTGTTAGACATGCAAGGGTTTGATGTGATCCTTGGCATGGACTGGTTGGCGCAGCATTGTGCAACCGTCGATTGCAAGAACAAGGTAGTTATTTTCAGACCCAACACAAGAAGATCATTTCGGTTTCAAGGAGTGAAGTCATATCTCAGTGCCTTGATCTCGTGATGAAGGGCCGAAAATGATCGAGAAAGGGTTGCATGGATACTTAGCTTTCTTAAAGGAGGACAAGGAAGAAAAAGCGTCATTTCGAGATAGCGATTATGCGAGACTTGACGACGTGTTTCGGAGGAATTGCTGGGTTACCTCCAGAAAGAGAAGTAGAATTCGCCATTGACTTGGCACGAGGGAACCTATTAGCACCTTATAGAATGGCTCCTGCTGAGTTAAAGGAGTTGAAGGAACAACTACAAGAACTTATGGACAAGGGGTTTGTTAGACCGAGTGTGTCTCCATGGGGAGCACCGGTCTTGTTTGTCAAGAAAAAGGATGGGTCAATGCGGCTATGCATTGACTATCGACAATTGAACAAACTCACTGTGAAGAACCGCTACCCTTTGCCTAGAATAGACGATCTATTCGACCAACTGCAAGGAGCAAGGTATTTTTCCAAGATCGACCTGAGATCTGGGTATCATCAGTTGCGAGTCAAGGCAGAGGACATTCAGAAGACAGCTTTCCGGACACGGTATGGACACTATGAATTCCTTGTGATGCCGTTTGGATTAACGAATGCTCCGGCGTCGTTTATGGATCTGATGACCAAGTGTTTAAACCACACTTGGACTCCTGCGTCGTAGTATTTGTTGACGATATACTGATATACTCCAAATCCAAGACGGAACACGAAGAACATTTGAGGATTGCTCTATAGACGCTACGTGAACACCAATTGTACGCCAAACTCAGCAAGTGTGAGTTTTGGTTGGAAGAAGTTAGCTTTTTGGGACATGTCGTCTCAAAGCACGGTGTCACGGTAGATCCAGCAAAGATAGAAGCAGTAGTTAAATGGGAGCAACCAAAGACAGTGACCGATGTCCGAAGTTTTCTGGCCTTAGCAGGCTATTATCGACGTTTCGTTGAGGGGTTTTCAAAGATATCGGGACCTCTCACAAAGCTGACACGAAAAGATTCAAGGTTTGAGTGGAGTGAGGCATGCGAGAAGAGTTTTCAAGAACTCAAAACAAGACTCACTTCAGCTCCAGTATTAGCGATTCCTTCAGGCAGTGGAGGATACGTCGTGTACAGCGACGCGTCATACAATGGCCTTGGATGTGTGCTCAACCAACACAAGAAGGTGATAGCTTACGGATCAAGACAGCTGAAAGAACACGAGAAAAATTACCCGACTCATGACTTAGAACTAGCAGCAGTCATTTTTGCGCTGAAGATTTGGAGACATTACTTGTATGGTGAGACCTTTGAAATTTTCACCGATCATAAGAGCCTCCGATATCTGTTTACACAGAAGGAGCTCAACATGAGACAGCGCAGATGGATGGAATTCCTCAAAGACTACGATTGCTCCATACAATACCATCCAGGCAAGGCGAATGTAGTAGCCGATGCATTGAGTCGAAAAGGTTCAGCTCAGTTAGCTTTTTTGATTTTGGGTATGCACCGATGGAAATTATTGGAAGACCTGGCAATCTATGATGCGAACATTGAGTCAAAGGACACTGGATCCTTTTTGGCTAACATATCAGTAAAGCCAGTGATATTTGAGCATATCCACGGTCTACAGATGAAAGATCCGACATTAACAAAGATTCATCAAGACGTGAGTGAAGGCATTAGGTCAGACTTCTCATTAAAAGAAGATGGTTCTTTATTGTTTAAAGGCCGTCTCTGCATTCCGGACAATGCCGACCTAAGACGAACGATTATTGATGAGGCCCATAAGTCAAATTATGCTATCCACCCTGGTAGCACCAAAATGTACCAAGATTTGAAAAAGAACTACTGGTGGAGAGGACTGAAGCAAGACGTGGCCGAGTATGTGTCACGATGTTTGACTTGTCAGCAAGTGAAGGTTGATCATAGACATCCTGCTGGACTATTGCAACCGTTACCAATACCAGAGTGGAAGTGGGAATCGATCTCAATGGACTTTATTGTTGGATTACCCCGTACTGCCAAGAGACACAATGCCATTTGGGTCGTCGTAGACCGATTGACCAAATCAGCGCACTTTTTGCCGTACAATACTACATATACAGCAGGAAGACTGGCAGACCTATACATGAAGGAGATTGTAAGATTACATGGTATTCCAAGCAGCATAGTTTCAGATCGTGATCCACTATACACGTCCAAGTTTTGGAAGAAATTTCAAGAAGGAATGGGAACACGACTAGACTTTAGTTCAGCTTTCCATCCTCAAACTGATGGGCAAACAGAGCGAGTGAACCAAGTAATAGAAGATATGCTCAGGGCTTGCATGCTTGATATGCAAGGATACTGGGATGAGTATCTACCGATGCTCGAGTTCGCATATAATAACAGTTTTCAAACGAGCATTGGCATGGCACCGTATGAAGCTCTATATGGACGACGATGCAAGTCACCCCTCAATTAGGAGGAAACAGGTGAGAAATTTGTATTAGGACCGAAACTGCTTGAAGACAACGCCACCGTTGTCCGAATTATCAGAGAAAGGTTGAAGACAGCACAGAGTAGACAGAAAAGTTACGCCGATATGAAGCGGACTAGCGTTGACTATAAAGTGGGCGAGCATGTGTTTGTGAAAGTGTCACCTATGAAAGGTGTAATGAGATTTGGCAAGAGAGGGAAGTTAAGTCCACGTTATGTTGGACCATTTGAAATTTTGGGACGAGTAGGCGAAGTTGCATATCGCATTGGTTTACCACCGCTGTTTGATCGAGTACATAATGTTTTCCACATATCGATGCTCAGAAAGTACGTGAATGATCCGTCTCATGTGTTAGGAAAGCAACCTATAGAGATGTGTGAGGACATGAGCATGATAGAGGAACCAGTGGAAATCTTGGATCGAAAGGAACAATTACTGCGCACTAAAGTGATTCCCTTAGTGCTAGTTCGGTGGAACAATCATCCAAAAGAAGAGGCTATTTGGGAACGAGAGGCCGATGTGAGAGAACAATATCCAGCCTTGTTTCCAACGACGTGAGAATTTAATGTAAACCACAAACATATTTGTGAAATCTCCACTATGCTTGTAATTCAATGAAAATTTTGATCCAATCAGTCATAAATTGTCAAAAGTAGTAAAAGAACTAAAGAAATTGACAATCTACACAATTTGGGCAAAACCGATTAATCGAATTTCAAATCGATTAATTGATTTGGAATTTCGATTAATCGATTTTGTTCGATTAGTCGACTGGCATGTGCCAGTGACTAGAAATTGAAAGGAGAGTTAGAATATACATGAAGACACATTTCGATTGATCGAATTGGAATCTCGACTAATCGATTTTGAAAATTCGATTAATCGAATTATAATTCGATTAATCGATTTACTTTAAGGACTTAGAAGAAATTGGAATTTCGATTAATCGAAATGGATTTCGATTAATCGAATAATTTAAGGAATTCTGGAAAAATTAGAAGTTATAGCCCGATTTCGATTAATCGAAACTAAATTCGATTAATCGATTTTGGAATTTCGATTAATCGAAATGGATTTCGATTAATCGATTGGCTCGCGCCAGTGAGCTCAAAATTTTAAAATTTTAAACAGACACGATTTCGATTAATCGAAATGGTTTCGACTAATCGAATTTGACTTTCGATTAATCGATTTGGGAAATCGATTAATCGATTTTACGCGGCTTAACCTAGTTTTGAATCTCGATTAATCGATTCTAAATTTCGATTAATCGAGCCGCGGGCTATATATATAAGATTGGGGATTTTATTCCCCATTCGAAAAAATTTCTTGCTTTGGGGTTTTGGCACTTCACCTTCTTCCTTCTTCTCCAACCAACCGAGTGCCCTAGGGTTTGGATTCTCCGGCGATTCACACCCATTTTCACACCGACACCTAAGGTAAACCCTAGATTTGTGTTTTTCCCTTCAAGTGAACTAGATAAACCCTAGATTGTCTCGAAATGCCGCCCAAAACCCGTCTATCTTCGAAGAAGGCAACCTCTAAGTTGCCGGTTTGGCGTAAGCACGCCGCACCACCACCACCTACCCCAACGCCGGTGAGGGCTCCGTCCCCGTCGAATCGGAGACCACCTCGGTTCGAAGGCGTCACGCTGAGTCTTCCATGAATCCACCCCCATGCCACCGCCACCCACCAATGTCGAGCAACCAAATGAATGGTGGGCGGCAAAGACCTTCGAGGTCGAATATACCATCGACCCTACCCTTTTCACCGATCCCGATGTGCCGGGCGAGACCCAATGGGCTCAAAACTACATAACTAATGCCGGTCTCAGCAATCTTCTCAAACCAATCCGGGGTTCCTACTACCCTAGATTGGTGAGATTATTCTACCAAGGGCTAACCAATGGCCCTACCGACGACTGTATCATAACCAAGATCGAGGGTCGTCTCTATACGATCACTCGTCGCCACATTCACAAGGTAATCGAGTGTTACCTCGATTTCACCCCAGAGACCACCCTATTCCCACCCTTCGAGGAGGAACCCCGCTTTGAGGAAGTCATGACCCGTATGACCAACGGGAAAAAGGGGTCGGGCTCCTCCGTTAAGAGGGTTGACCTTCCACCTTACATGTGGATGCTTGATTCCATAATCAAGTGCAACCTCTACCCGATGCGCCACGACACCGAGCGCGTGGAGAAAGTGCAGCAGGCACTTTACTCAGCCTTCTGTGGCCGGTGGTTTGATGCCACCATGCTCATCCTTGAGGGGATGAGATACATAAAGGGCAAACTGATGAAGGGCAACCTAAGGCCCAAGGAGAAGATGCCCTACGCTCGCCTAGTATCGAGCATGTTGGAGTGCTACTCCAACGATCCGTCCTACACCGTCTCTCCTTACGAGGTGAGAGCTACGGACTGCGTGAAGACGTTCTCTAAGTCTTCATGGGCCCGTAGCTATAACCTACTGAAGCGGACCCTACCGGCTCCGGGTCCCGCTCCCGCCGCAGTAGTAGCACCGCCACCATCCCCACCGCCTCAGCATGATCCACCCGTGGGTGGGGCACACCCTGCCGCAGCAGAGCCATTCGTGGAGAGGGTTCCCTCCCACACCACAGCCTCACCGACACCACCTGCACACTCCGCGCCCGCGACACCCACCTCATCCTACCGCCGGCGCGCCGCCCCATCCGGTCCTACCATCGAGGACGTGTTGGCTCGTATGGAGGCCAACAACGACCGGATGAACCGACGGATGGACTTTTTGATGTTCCACACACTCCGCCACATCTACCCGACCGACTACCGCCGCTACCTCGCCCAGGAGGAGTGGACGGCTGGACGCACCGCCTTCCATAGAGGACCCGTCTTCCATCCCACCACAGACGCGGCTCCTTCTACATCCACGTCTGCCACGAGACGCAGCCAAAGACCATCGCCACCACAGCCCGAGCAGCTCAGCAGACCCACCACCAACTGTAGGCACCATCACTGGCGGGGGACTGTTTGAGTTTATATGTATTTTGCATTTTGACTGTATATCTATGTATTTTGTTGTACGCCACTTGTTGGCATTGTAAAATTTTTCAATCTTTAATACAAATCCAATTTTTGTGACATTAAGCATTTTTGTTAAATTTTACTTCCATACTTGTCTGTGTGAATGTGTGGATGCTTGAATGCCTCTAGGTTTACTCAACCACCTCACCTGGAGTGAGAGAAAAAGGGGGGGAGGGGAAATAGATAACGAGACCCAGACAGCCATGCCTTGGGTTATTTTCGAGGACGAAAATTCCCAAGGTGGGGAGGATGTAATAACCCGAAAAATCACGCAAAACTATGACCTCGGGATCCGTGCCCGATTGGTCACAAGTTTGACCAATTAGAAGATCAAGAGTTAGTATAGGATGTAATGAACGGACGAGATGTGATAGTGTGTTGTAAATAGGAAGTCGCATACACACCTCATGGTATGTGCTCAACACACAAGTGAAGAATAGGATAAAAGGGTTTAATAACCCTAGATGGGTATTTTGGGTTGTTGAAGGAGAGTAAAGAAGAGAGAGAGAGAGAGTAAAAAGAGCGACTGATGCAAGGAGTAAAGGCTAGTTGAGGAAGGAAGGATTCAAGTATTAAAGAGGCCGATTCAACGCAAGGATCATTGAAAAGCTGGAACCCTAGCCTTCCAACCCTAGATTTGAAATCAATTTGAGATTGATTCAAGGTAAAATTTCGTAAATCAAATGCATAGATTATAGAGGCTAAATGGTAGTTGAAAATAGTTTAAATCTTAGGATAATGGCTTAGAAAAATAGAAGAAAAAGTGTGGAAGAAGATTAGGAAGAACAGCTCGAAAAGGTTAATCGACAATTTCGATTAATCGAAATTGGGTTTCGATTAATCGAAATTGGCCAGGAAGTTGAAAGGTCAGAGGACCCCGATTTCGATTAATCGAATTCAATTTCGATTAATCGACTTTGGATTTCGATTGATCGATTTGAGAATCGATTAATCGACTGAGAACCTCGATGGACCCTGGGGTTGGAGGAAATGATTTTATGGAAAAATCGACTAATCGAAATGAGATTTCGATTAATCGATTTTAGTTTTCGATTAATCGATTTGGGATCGATTAATCAACTTGTGAAACTCGACTGTTCGAACTGGGAGTCTACTTTGCGAAAAGAAGAATTTCGATTAATCGAAATTGGATTCGATTAATCGAATGAAAACTTCATGCTTCGAATAAAGGAAATTACTATGAAAAGAAGAATTTCGATTAATCGAAATTGAATTCGATTAATCGAACGAATGGACTTTGCGAAAAGGAGAATTTCGATTAATCGAAATTGCTTCGATTAATCGATATTGACATTCGATTAATCGATTTTGGAGTTCGATTCATCGACTGACATAAATTATGTTGACTTTTGGGTTGACTTTAAGATTTTTGAAGGATCTTATACCTTCTTTATTGCATCCTTTGTGATGTGTTTTACCTGTTATATGGTACCATAGGTGGTACGTGTGGACTAATGCACAAGGAGCCACGTGGGACCTTGATGCATTGATCAAACGAAGACTTGAGGTAGGGAACACCTTGAACATGTACTTTATTTTACAAGAGCATGTATGTAGTGATATAGAACTCAATTCAAATGTTTATTTCTTAAGAGTTTGTGAAAAGTGTGTGTGTGTGACACCCATAAGAGTGATCATAATGAGCCATCCCCAGGGGATGAAGAAGTAAGGAGATAAGAGCATCAGGTGTGATGCAAGTAAATGGATACATCCCAGGGATGTATCCAAGGATTGAATCATGTTTGATAGGGCCTAACTGATATAAGGTAGCACAATTACACGGTGAATAACTATATGTAAGGCACCGATATTTTTGTTATTTGAGGTTTGATAGGGTACCCCATAGGCGTGGCGGGATATCCACGGCCACGACCTGACGGGATATCCGTGGCCGTCGGTAAACCGTAGGCGGTCTGAGGCTTATCCGTACATAGTAAGCACACCCCAGGGGTGTTGATTGAGACAAGTGAAACCCTGCCACCAATCCCCAGGGGAAAGGGGCTTGGGTACTATTTGTATTCCCAGGGAATACGGTTAAAACTGTCTATATAGATGACGATGATGGGTATCTCATCGGGGCTCGATGCTATATTGCTTGGGGATTACTTAAGTTGAAAGTTTAAGTTTTGCTTTAGGCCTTCTCAGCATCATTCATGAGTAAATGAAAATATAAGTAATCAACAGTAAAACGAAATGCTTTTTAACTGTTTTATCAATAATTGCATAGACACATCATGCATGCATATCAAGGAATATATGTGAGTTATAATTTATATGTTCAACCGTGTTGTTCCCTATTGAGCTAGGATGTAGCTCACCCCATAGACTATACGTCGCAGGTCCACTACTAGCAGCGCTTGGAGAGCGATCCCGTGAGTCGGACCTTGCGGCCGGTGACGAGTTGGAGCCACCTCCAGAGGACTTCTTCTAGAGGACTCCGTTGTGCCACTTTGAGGGACTTTGGAGAGGTTTTGTACGGCTTGGTATGTCAAGCCTTGATTGTTGTTTAAAACCATGTACATAAGGAGTTGGGATTATTCTTTTGGGACGAACCATCCGTGATGATTTCTATCATCGATGGTTCGGATCGGTTCTCCATTCATGCAGAGGCATGAGGGTAGAACTGTCTTTTGGGAAGTAAATTAATATAGATTTAAATTCTGCAAACTCGTATATTATACTTTTCTATGCTTGATATACCAGTGTTCCGTGCTTAGCTAATGGCCACGGTCAGGATGATCGTGCTGATGGCACGGGTTTCGGGGTGCCGAAATCCGGGCTGTCACAATAAGATCCTTGAGGTTGGTAAAGAATTGGGAATGACATTTTCAGGCTCAGAAGCAAATTTACGTAAGGTGTTTGATTCTATATATGCTAACAGAGGCAGGCATGGTTTGGGTATCAGATTGGAAGGGAATAGATAGAGAGCTTACCAAATTACAGTGGGGTCTGTCCTTTGCTAAACAGAAACAAGGGGGAAATAAGGAGGCAGGGAAAATCTGAGCCCCTTCTCTTGAATGGGCTGGTGGGCAATTAAGCTTGTTATTTATGCAGATATTATCATGGAATGCCAGACTGGGTGTTCCAAAAAAATGGGCTATTAATTGTTAAGAATGTAGTGAAAGCTTATAGACCAGATGTGGTAACTTTCCAGGAAAGTAAATGGGAAGATATTGATAGCAGGAAAATTAAATCAGTTTTGAGAAAAGGAGATTGGGAATGAGAATTCTTATAATCAATAGAGGCCTTGAGTGGTATTCTTCTGGCAAAGACTGGGAGAGTTCTTAATAAAATTGAATCTGATTTCGGAGAGTTATTGGTTTTGGTTTGGTTTAATAATAAAGTTGATGAAAAGAGATGAGTGTTTTCAAGGGTATATGTGAGGATGACGAAAGAAGAAGATTTTATAATTGAAATGTTCGCTTTTAAGTGTTCGATGGAAGACACCGTGGTGTGTGGAGGGAGATTTTAACATGGTTAGATATGATTATGAAAAAAGGGGTAGGCGATTGGATAGAAAAATTCAACAACTCTTTGGGAACTTCATCGAAGATTGTGGGCTGATCGATTGTCAAAAAAAAAAATTATCCCACAATATATAGTCACTAATTGTTGCCAATAATAAGTCCAATGCATAGGTCTCAACAAGTAGATTGAAATTAACTACTAATTAGTCAAAATCGGACTTAAAAATGGGTCGATACACCTAAACCAAGAAAATCTTTTCAATGGGGCTAAATTGGGTCCTATATGATTAGCCCAAGCTCTAATCCAGCTTGACCCTAGAGGCAGGCCTAAAAGACTAAGAAAAATCAAACTATTATAAGCTCACAATCATAAGGTCAAGACCATTATAAGCCCACAAGCATTTTCTTTCCAAGAATCAAACTCAAAACAAGACTTGATCCACATCCTTGAGGATTTCCCAAAAGAATTGCATAAGAAAATATTAATTTCAAGTATTATTTAATTTACACAAAAGAAACTTATTTTCCCAATGTATAAATACTTGTATATAAGTAACATGAGATCCCCACTGGCATACCAACAAATATATTTGCATTTAATACAGGATCCTAAGACTCATGTTCATCTCCAAGAAAACGCCAGACAATGAAAGAAAAATCCTTGAAGGACTCGATGCACCAACAGATATAAGATATTATGTCAGTTAATCCATCTGAATTACATGTTGGTTCAAACATTTATTTTAAAATAGAATGTCCTACCAATTATTTACTTCTCCCCTCTTCTTCTTATAGGGCAATGGATATAAGATTAATGCATGATTGATGAGATTAACAATACTTCCGACCCTTGGTATGTAGCATATAAGAAACGCAATCAAAAATTGAATGAAATCAATAATAAATGGGTATATGATAAATGTGGACCTCTACAAGAAGAGATTCCTTTCAAGTATAATATTTTCTTCTTTCTCGTAATACTAACACACATTTCACCTCATATATTTATTCACAAATCCATCTTCATAATCATAGGTATAGGATGCGAGTTAAGATTGGTGATGACACTGTACAATTTGGATTGCTATATTTGATAAAGAACTTGAAAAGGTGGTAGGGTATACGATGGTGGACCTCTAAGCATTGAAAGTAAGTTTGTTGATTACTGCTCTTCACATATTTACAGCATTCATTTCAACATTTCCAACATCTCCGACTTCGTCAAGTGCCATCAAAGTTAAAATTTGGGAAAATGATATCGAGAAAGTGCAATCATATATCTGCATTGATCTCTTTGAGACTGTTAATCTAAATTGATATTTTTATTATACTGTATTAAGTACTATGTACATTTTCTCTTACTTAACTGCTTCATATAAACTCCAAATACATAGTAATCTCTACGATAATTCCTCATATAAGGGAGAAATTTAATTCACGTATTAATAAATATCATACTGTATTAAGTACTACGTACATTTTCTCTTACTTAACTACTTCGTATAAACTCCAAATACATAATTATCTCTACAGTAATTCAGTAGAGAAATTTAATTCACGTACTTATATATATATATATATATATATATATATATATATATATATATATATGACATTTCAATAAGAAGAAAAGGAGCCCCCTTAACTATAACTTTGCAATACATTCGAAGGTTTGGCCAAGTTCACAACCTGTGAGACTATTTTTAACAAATCGAAAAGATTATACTGATTGGTTTATTAGTTGGATAATCCCATCAGAATAGAAGGGCAATGTCCCAACAGTCACATTTTTTGGGGAGGTTTGAACCATCTAATCTGTAGACTCTAATATTAGCAATGATTATTAATTTTAATTGCTCATATTAAAGTTTGCCAATCAGATGGTTCACGTTCACTTATTAGATAAAAGGCAAAAATGATTAAATTCTAATAAAAAAACAAGGAGAAAAGAAATAGAAATTTAATGTAATTATAAAACAAGGAATAAAAAAAGGGGATTTGGAGCGTTGATCTTTAACCATGTCTTGAATTGAAAGGCTTGTAGATGGGGATTAGAGACGAACTGTAGAGTTTAGGTTAAGGGTTTAGATTTAGATCTACATCTAAGCAAAGGGTGTGAGATTGCTATAAAAGAACTAGGGTTTGAAATTTAAAAGATGGAAAAATTCTAAAGTTTTTAGTCATTTGATTGGAGGAAAAAACCTCTATTTATAGGCAATGTGGGAAGATAAAAGTCAAATCATAATTGGCCACAAATAAAGCACAAGAATTGTGTTATTTTCTTCTGAGAATAACTGATGCAATACAAATCACCGCGGATGATTACATGGAGGCCTTGGATCGGCATAGGTCCACTCGTTAAAATTTTATCCACTCATTACAATTTTGGGTCAGGCACTAGTAGAAATCATGGACCCAAACGTCAGAAAATCCCATAAAGGCCCATTTTGGAACGGAAACGCTCAAACGGTCAATAGTTACAGATTGCTATGAGGTCCGCGATTTTTTAGAGAAATTCCTTCGTTTAAGGCCCGAAAACAGTAATTTTGCTATTTTAGGAAATAATATCTTTCGATTCTAGATTGATTATAACAACAATATTTTTTTGTCTATAGGCTTATCTCGTTTTTGCTATTTTTCGTAACTTTTGCTTTCTTTTTTATTTAATGGATGTAAACCAAACGAAAATTATTATTGAATATATTGAAAGTTCGAGGTCTTTGAGATCTTTGTTTCCTGTTTCTCTTGTTATTCGTGTGCATCAACAAGAAAGGTGGATGCCCATTAGATTTCTGGTATTTCTTTTTAGAAATCAACAATTCTAGTAGAAAGTTACAATTTAGCGCTGCATCAATAACCCTTGGATTGGGACACATTTCTTTCATTCAAGAATTATTCTAGAAGTGTAACACCCACCCAACCCAATAATCTAATTGGTCTAACTTTGAGCCAAAAATTGAACCTAATTGATAAGGGTAAACCCTTATACCCGACTCTATGGCCTAAAAACTGGGTTTAAAATTATTTATTTCAACAAGATCATCTCCGCGGTTAAAATTATTGACTTAGATTTGACCTTTTGTGCACCTTTGGATATGGAGACTAGTGAAATCCCATGAGTCTCATGGTTGACCACTACTAATAAGGTTTGAATAAATTATGACCCCCAGATGCCATGTGACTTTTGGATTAGGCCATCTAGAGCCCAACTTTCCTATAAAACTAAGGGAGAAATAATATATGATCCACATAGGAAACTATCAAAATAATAATATAAATTATAACTTGACTTGCTTTGTTGTGGGTAAAATGTAAACAACAATTGATGAGAACGTATGTGCAAGCACCTACCCACATGCAACCATTGATGAGGACGAAGTGGCACATTCTAGCCAAGAGTCACCTGCTACAAGGTATCTGATCTCGATTGAAGTAATCGATTTGTTTTCTTTATGGTCTCTGCATGCAAGTTTCTGATCCTTCTAAAATCTGGGTTGATGTTTTGTTATGTAAAATATACTTAGATGGATCTATCTATGCATGCAGATTTTAATAGATTTGATTTGAATTTCATATGTATATGTGGTGTTAGTTTTTTTATAAAATCAGATGAATGATTGGTGAATACCTCATGTTTGAGATTTATATTTGCTATTCATTGCACGATGGCTTCACGTTGAAATCTAGATAATGATATGAAGGTTGAGATGATGGGTATGATTTAGATCATTAGATGGATGAGTAAACATTGTATTGAGTTTGATGGTTTAGGAACAAATTGGAATTAGAAATTAAAGTCTTGTTTCCATTATTTTTATTAGGTTTTATATGTTGCGATGGCCATAGTAGTGAACGGAATGCCGTCAAGTCCGGCTGATTCCACTAATTTGTGGCCCGTCGCTGGTGGGTCAATTTGCATTGGCAAGTAAGTCAGCCGGGCAGCAGGGAGCCATTCTGCATGGGGGTTATGAGGGTTGCACACAAACCCTTCTGCAGTCGTCTTTGGTTCCATTTTGTGTTAGCAAAGAAGAGGATGATTGGGGGGGGGGGGGATGCTCGGTCAGCATAGGATATAAATTCTTAAAGTGGCCTCAAGGGAGAGGGGATTCGAACTCAGGTCTCCTGCTTTTGGAAGCAGGTACCTAGCCAGCTCACCTAACCACTTGAGGTTTAAATATAAGTATGTTGTAGTTTGATTATAATGAATATTATCATTTTGAGGCCCATTTATTGGTGCAGCTCGTTCTTTCGTGCAAATTACTAATATTTTACCGTCCACTATTTGGTGCAGCCCAATTATCAATTGACGGCATCCACTATCCTTGTGCAGCCTAATTATCAACAAAAAAGCACCCACTGTTTTGTGCATCCCATATTTTGATGTGGCCAACTATTCCACGCATCCTAATCAACTGAATCAGCCCCATTGTTTGGGGGCAGTCCAATTATTCGGTAAGGTCATTGTTTAATGCAGCCCAATTAATCCACGGAGCCAATTGGTTTAGTGGCATGTTAAATGGCCCTTTTACAATTAACACAACTCATGCGCCTATTTGATTAAATGAAATAAGGCCCATCGGTTTTATAGTCAAACCCGTTTATTTTTTGTGAGAAAATATTGTAGGCTAATTGGTGTTAAAGTTAGTTCGTTGCAGCACAAATCAGTATTTGCTTGAAAAATTCATGGGCATGGTTTAGCTTCTATGCTATTCAATGGACCATTGGACCATTGGGTCCAGCTGAACATGAAAATTACATTTAGAAGACCAGCTGGTTTCAATTCTATTTAAATGGAAATAATCTCATAGGCTTGTAATAAGGAAATAAATGAAGTATGGTAATAGTGGCGTAGTATATGTTTGATTGGAATTGGCAAACAATGTCAACCCAATTTAATTAAAGTAAAGTATGAATGATGGGTTTGGAAAAGCCCAATATAGTCTTTAGAATATTAGCTCTTGTTGTAATTTTAATTGAATTTTACTCGCAAACACACGAATCGGTTTGTAGATAGTAGGTGCGGAGTACGAGATCGTTCATACGAGGATTGGTTAGAAAATTTAAAAGAAAAAACAGTAATCAACAAAGAAACTACTACAGATCTAACATAATATTTGAACTAGTTTTATGATTATAAGAGTTTGGGAGACAGGGTAAAAACTAGGCAATAAGATAAAGTTTAAATAATTTATAAAAAATAAGGATTTGGATACTAAATCCCCCACCGTAGGTTTATCGTTCATATAATACAAATCTGTGGATTGAGATATGAGATGATCAAAAGATGTACTATATGCAAGTACTGACTCGAGCTCTCATAAATTCTACATTGTCAATCTGAGATCACGGAGATGTATGATTAACATCCATGAGTGTATGATTAATACTCACACCTCAGATGGCAATTAGAACTTAATCCTTAGAGTAAATTTCATATTACCAATCTGAAATCGTGGAGATGTATGATTAACATCTCATGAGTGTATGATTAACACTCATACCTCATATGGTAATAGAATTTGATCCCAGGGGTAAATTTTACATTACCAATATGAGATTGTGAAGATGCATGATTAACATCCCATGAGTGTATGATTAACACTCATACTTCAGATGGTAATAAAACTTGACCCTAGGATGAGCAATTATTAGGATAAAATCATCATTTTTAATCTGAGATCATAGGGCATGATTAGCTCCCAGATCTCATATGGCAATCGGATTATATCCATATCGATAATAACATCAGGGTCATTAAAACAATCTCACATCTCAACTTGTGGATTTGTATTATTATAAATGAATACCTTGGATGAAGTTCATTAGATTCTCATCTCCAATGAAACTAGCCACACATGATAAAAATGAATGACATAATTGAAAAATAAAATAAAAATATCATTACAATACCGTAAAGATGCTCCAACAAAATTTACGAAAGCTTTAATCCAACCAGTACAATCCTTCTTCAAAAGCAGAAATTAAACTTATTTAGGACCTAAAACTAGGAAACAGAAAAAATAATGCTTAAAAAATAAAAGAGAAAAACTGAGAGAAACTAAAAATGCTAAGTAAAATAAATGGCTCCCCAAAGGGAGAGAGCCCTAAAACTAATTTCCAAATTTGCTTAAATAACTCCTCAGCTCTAGATTTGAAATTCAAATTCAAAATTCAAATTCAAATTAAAGTTCAGGGCCCAATAGTCCATTTGCTCCAGTGTTCCAGTGTGAGTTAATTTTATGCTCTTCTATACTTTTAATTGCATACAATAACCAGATTTTCCTGAAACACTAAGTCTTACAAATTTATCTGCTAGCCTTCATCGAATGGCTAAATGTAGGCTTTAGGGAGTGAAATATGATGATATTTCACCACTCATCAGCCCCTATCAAGCTATTGTAGAATTGAGTTTAATTACATATATTTAGGCTTAACCAAGAATTAGCCAAAAAGTGATTCAATTATCCAAAACATAGTTCATATACATTTGCCAGAAAAGTTTATATAGCTAGTCGGCTCTGCCATTGTTTTAATTTAGACTCGGTATTTGAACTGAATTCAGTATTTGAATTGACCATTGTATTTGAATCCAAACTAGATAGGGATTGAACTTGTATTTGAATTTGAACTCAATATTTTATAAAACTTGCATTTGAATTTGAACTCAATATTTTATGGAACTTGCATTTGAATTTGAACCCCATATTTGATGGAGCTTGTATTTAAAACTGAACTCAATATTTGATCGAACTCATATTCAAATCTGAATCTGATGTAGATCGAACTTGTATTTGAATATGAATCAAATCTGATATGGATTGAAGTTGTATTTGATATGGATTGAATTTGTATTTGAATCCGAATTGAACCCTTGACTACTGACAAAAGTCTAAAAAGGGTATTGAACCTCTGATAGATTCGATATGATGCTTATCACTCGAATAATTCTACAGTGATCATCACTCGGATTATGCAAATAAAGAAAGAAATTATATTGAAATTGAACGCTTGACTACTGACAAAAGTCTAAAAAGGGTATTGAACCTCTGACAGATTCGATATGATGTTTATCACTCGAACTATTCTACTATGATCATCACTCAGATGATGCAGATATAGAAACAAATTATATTGAACTGAACCCTTTGACTACTAATGAGAGTTTAAAAAGGACACTAAATAATTGATTGAACTATTTGAACTTAATGATTGAATTCGAATCGGATATGAAGGGGATTTATGTTTGAATTTGAACATGTTATAAATAGAAATTGTGTTTACAATTGAACCTAAATGGGTTAACATAAATTTTAGAACCTTATGTCCTTATGGGGTATTTTAATGAGTTGTTGTCATCGCTACACTTCATAATCTGGGAGCACCCACACTTAAATGTGGACTTCCCTAGGAAATTGAATTTCTTTAGACATAAAATCAAATTGGCCACGATATATGTGGTCTAAGATAACTAATAAATTGTTGGGACCTGATGACCCTACTTAAAGATTAGTGGGATATTGTTATGTCCACCCCACTGAAACCTGGAAGCACCCACATAAAAAATTGTGGAGAACTCTTAAGGACTTAATCTAGTAATGAAAGTGGAAAGCTATGATATGCCTTGTTTCATCTTCTGTAATACTTTGGGGAAACCGAATGTTCAAAAGCTCTGCCTTGTACTTCATCCTACGGGATGCCTTGTTGGCCTGGAGTGCCTACGTCCACCCTTACGGTAGGGCGGCACTCCCCTATTTGCGAGTCAAACTTGGGATCCTCATTGAACCAATTTGTGTCACATATTAGCGGCATTAATTTAAAAGATTTGATAAAATTGTCTGAACAATATTTGATTGATTTGAAATGAAGATATGTGCAACGAGAACACTTTGATATAATGCTTGAATCCGCCTTCCTTAACAAGAAGTTAGCGATGATTGAAATTTCATATCAAGTTTCGATGTGTACAACATGGCCCTATACTGACATTTTAAATTGAAATACGAAGGAATTATCTTGAAAATTTAGGAATAACTCATGTAGTAACTCGTACTTGTGTTCTATTTTGGAAAGTTGAACTTCACTTTCTTTCATAAGCTGCTCTTAATGAGAACCAGTAAACCAAACAATATTAGATTAATTTATCGAAATTGTATGGAAAGGAGACACTCAGATAATTCATTTAAAAATGAACAACCTTGAGTAAATATAATACTTGTTGCTTTAGTTTGTGACCGGATCTTGTGATTAAGGTTTCGTACAATATACATTAGCCGAATCTGCATTTTGATATATCTTGTTATGAATATGTTTAAAAATTTTATTTGGATCAGTTTTGCTCCTTGCTAAGTTGCACTACAAAAAATAAGACTATTAGCGAAAGTTTTTTGGAGCAAAAAACTGCCGTTATTAACAAAACACTATTAAGACTATTAGCGGCAGTTTTTTGTTAGTAGCAGCAGTTTTTCGCTGCCGTAATAGTCTTATTTTTTGAAGTGTTGTCACAAACCTACGATCCTTTTATGATCAAAAAATTTCAGAGACAGGATAGACGTCGCCCAATCAAAATTAGACGGAGCGGTCGGGTAAAAATTTAGAACGACCCAATACATGCATGGACAGACTATGTGACACTTACATTGGATTTGACTTTATACAGTTGAGTTGCATGGCATAGCAAATGCAAATGGAGCTACTTTTAAGATCCTTGGTATGTATATATTGGGATGCAATTTTTCGTAGTTGTTTCTAGCTAGCTGTCAACTTGATGCCACCCTCTTTTCTCATCAGGGTTTGGGACTTGCAATGGCAGAGTTTAGCCGGCTGATCTTTATAGAATGCATAAGTTCTAATTCTAACTAAAATTAAAATTACTAAAAAACATAAAACTTTGCCCCAAAATTTAGACTGAGTTGAATTAGGAAATGATCACTATGGGTAGATATATCGCAAAGCTGAAAGAGAAGTAACATCGGGTATTAATCAACGCCTTTTGTTAAATAGGGAATTTATTTTTACTTTTCAACGCTTTTGGAATTTATTTTTACTTTTCAATGCTACAGTATTAGTTTGATTATCGGTTAAATTTCATTTTCCCTGTTTTACATGACGTTTATATTTGCTCACGAAACCACTGTTCTCATTGTTGGGTTAATGTTTAATAATTTCAGAGGAGCTCTTGACTCTCTCATTTTGTAATAGGGAAGATCAAAGAACCATATAAAATTTCTTCAGTCAAGGCGGATACTTATGAACTATTACCTTGAAACCAAACGTTGTTTGAGAAAAAAAAGTTTTAACATTTTTTTGAAGTTCAAAAATTCGTGAGATCTCAAATACTCAAACACATGTGAGTTTAAGTGGTTTTGTGAGTTACAAATTTGTCCCTTATTGTCTTCTCCACTCAAAACACTTAAAACCAGCTCCGGCAGCCTACCTTCTCCACTTAAAATCAGCTGCGGTGAAACCAGCTCCGGCGGTTCTGATGAAACCAGCTCCGGCGGCCTACCTTCTCCACTCAAAATCACCGACGGCTGCCGCGAAACCAGCTCCGGCAGCGGCCTACCTTCTCCACTCAAAACCACTGATGGCTACAGCGAAACCAGCTCCGGCGGCGGCCTACCTTCAAATTTTATTAAGTACCCAATACAAGTTTAGAACTAAAATCCGAAACCCATTCCTTCTGTATGCACCGAAGAGCCATCTCGGCCTTGTTATCATCAAAACCAGATCCTTTCAAGCCCTCTCTTCTCCATTTCATCCAAATCATGGATAAATCTTCGAAAGGAAGGCCAAAAAAGAAAATCTATCACAGAGTCTACGATCTTGACAAAGTAATGGACCTCCAAAAGAAGCCCTATGTAATTCTACACCTTAAAACCATCATATCCACTCACAAAAACCATTCGATCCTCCTTAGAGATCTTGAAAAAGAAGTGGTTTTTATTCAGAAATAGAATTACATGGCTGTGATTGAAAAATCCCCAACAATCCTCAAAATAATTGGAGGTAAAAAGGAACCCATTTTAGTGAAGCTCATGTAGAAGGCCGAAAAGATCGTGCGCAAAGAAGCTAGCATTAGGGAATTAATGGAACCCATTTTGGTGAAGAACCTAAGGAAGTTGTTGATGATGTTAATGGATTGCTGGATTCCGTCGAAGCTGGTTTTGCCGCAGCTGGTTTTGAGTGGAGAAGGTAGGCGACCGGAATTGGTTTCATTGAGGCCGCCGGAGCTAGTTTTGTCACAGCCGGAGCTGGTTTTGAGTGATTTGAGTGGAGATCCACTACAAAAAAGAAGACTATTAGCGGCAGCCAAAAACTGCCGCTAATAGTCCTTAATAGTTTATTTTAATAGCTGCAGTTTTTTGGAGCAAAAAATTGCCGCTAATAATCCACTTAAACAATTTTTTATAGTGAGAAGACAATTAAAGACAAATTTGTAAACTCACCAATCCACTTAAGCCCACCATATGTTGAGTATTTGAGATCTCACGGATCTCTGAACTTTAGAAAAACGTTAATACTTTTTTTCTAAAACATTTAGTTTTTATATAATAGGCTAAAATGTTTGATTTTCAAGGTTGTTTTTCTAATTTCACCTTTTCTTTTTCTTTTCTCTAAGACCAAGCCGGTTTCACTTGTGCATGGAGATGAGGAAATGTTAAGGTAAGACCATAACCCCTACCAATCATAGGTATTTGACATAGTGGAATTTTGGTCATGTTATGTATTTAAGGTTAGTAAAACTGGGAACACGCGTGCCATTTCCTCGAACATCAGTGTATTCGTTTGCTTGCAATTCTCTAACAAACTACTTCCATGTATTACATAAATCCCTTCTTTCATTTGTATATTCAAGTTTCCATTGATGATGACATGATACTATTGTATGTAATTTTTTAATTGGTGCTAACTTTATATTCATATCAAATCTAGATTTTGTCTACTTTTGGCAGTGATAACAAGAAGTGGGGGATACAATTACTCTTCTTTAATCCACTTAATTGAAAAGGTAAAGAAAAGACCCGTTTTTTATGAATTGATTCATTTTTTTAATAATGATGCTTAGTTTTTATATAAAATTGTCTTCAGATTTATAATTTTAGGTTGTTGGTATTGAAGTTTTTGAAGTCAGTATTGAAGTTTTTGAAGTGACTTCAAAAACTAAAATTATTTGTTGGGATAACTTCATCTACCTCTAATTTTATATTAATTTCTAATTTGCTCTACCTCTACTATTGCAAGGGAAAGACGCTACATCCCTGAAGTCGAAAACCGGTAAGGGGAAGCTAGCATACAAAATTATACGCCTCAAAAAAAATTTCATTTGTTATTTTCATCATGCATCTCATGCAATAGAAGTCTACAATTTAAAATTTTGTTATGCTGAAGATTGAATCAAAGCAACAGGTTGGATAAAATCTACCCAAATCAAGAATGCTCAATTTTGGTTAAGTTTATAGGGTCTGTTAAGGTGGGCAGGTTTTGGTTCCCTCTTAAAATATTAATTAAATTAAAATTTTTTAGTTAAATATCTTGAAAACAAGCGTAGCACACCATAGTCGGAATTGGTTCTTAAATGGGATATATGAGCAATAATTTGCATCAATTTTTTTTTGTCTAAATGTAATTTTCAATCTTTCATGCAGCTCACATCTCTTGTTCATTGCAAGCTTATGAACCTTTCAACTTTTCTTTTTCACTCATAGCAAAGTATTTACCTGGCAAGGATGAGCTAATTAGTGACTTAAAGCAGTTGGGTGCCTCTTACAGCAAATCATTTGAACTCATTTGACTTGTATTTTCCACCTCTATCAGATCTAATGACTTTAATTCTTTTATTTAAATAATTTTCTACTAAAGTTTTATAAATCTTAAATTTTTCAAAAGCCTCATTTTTAGTATTTGATAAATATATATGAGCATATTTTAAAAAATCGTTTATAAAAGTAATAAAATACCATTTCCCACCTCTAGTATGACAATTTTTAAATCACAAATTTCACTGTGTATTAAATCTAATAAACACGAATTTCTCACAATACTAGGAAAATGTTTTCTAATAATTTTAGTCTTAGCACATATACTACAAGCACTACTATAAAAAAATGCATGTTTTGAAATTAATTTTAAGTTAGTCAAGCATTTCATAGATCTACAATTAACATGTCCTAATTTATTATGCCCATGTCACAAATTAGAAAAAGAGACCGAGTAAGAAGAATACGAGATTTTATTGATTGAATCAGTTACATTGAGTTTGAACATGCCTCCCATGACATATCATTTTCTAACAAATTCGTCATTCTTGGATAAAATAAACTTATCCGATTCAAATACAAATTTAAAACTATATTTGATCAGTAAACCACTCAAAACGAGATTCTTATAAATATCGGGTACATTGAGCACACCAGTAAGTATCACGACTTTTTCGGATGTGAAATTCAATTTCACTTTTTCACGCCCTATGATTTTTATCATAGATGAATTCTCCATAAAAAGATCTTGATCATCATCAGCCTTTTCATATGTCACAAACATGTCACGATTATTGCAAACATAATTTGTGGCACTTGTGTGAATCTACAATTCATTGATGTCACAAATCAGATTAATTTATAAGAAAACGACTACAAAGTTACTTTTCTCTTACATTCGCTTAATTCTTCAATTTCTTGAAGAGGCGACAATCTTGTTTGAAGTGTCCGGATTTTCCACAGTGATAACATCCAATACTCTTCTGTACCATGGCCTTAGCGAATTTCTTATTCTCCTTGGATTGAAAATATCTTTTATTCTTCTTTTTTGACGATCCACTGACAATCTTAGACTTAACCAAGTGTGCCTTTGATGTCATATCAATGTAATCTTCGATTTTGTCCATAACTCAAAATTCTTTCTCAATACGTAAGTGAAAAAAATAAAATTTCATAGAAATATTCTCATTATTACGCTTAAAGATTTTTCAGTAATCTTTCTAAGATGGAGGCAACTTAGTGATCGATTTTAAAGGTACCCCTTGCAAGTGCACAAGATCAGTTGTAGCACGATGAAATCAGGGGTGTCAAACCCACAGGGAAGCGCATAATTAAATTAATTTCTAAAGAGAAAACAACACCCAAGGAAGTACCAAGGGAAAGAAAATTGATTCACTACACGATGCTAGAGCAATAAAAATAAATTAATCTAAGCAAGGATAAATGATGACAAAGAAAATAACAGTTTAAAAAATGATCAAGGAGTTTGCTAATCCTAGATTCGTAATTTTTCTACAATTAATCTCACAATTCCATACCGCATCAAAATGTTATCATTTATCAAGAAGAAAAATGAATCGAAAAGAATGTGACTATCGATCCGGCATATCCTATCTAAAAACTATGACTCAGCCTATCACTGCGGTATAAATCATATAAAAAGCATAGCGTATCTCAAAATTCTAAGTCACGATAGTAAGAAACAATAACTCTGTAGCCTATATCGACCTGCAAGAACAGATCTAGATGGAACGACCCTTTTATGGTTGTTGATAACCTAGGTCAACGACTATAACTGAGCCTTTAATGATATTCAATTAAGCACACACTTTTAGCAGAATGATTCCATGACAATGCTAAGAAATTGTAGAATTAATAGTAAAACAGTTATTTATCTAGGGGTCGCTTCCTCATTGAATAAGTGATTTTAGCCGCTCATCCTTGGTGTACAATTTCGTTATAAACCAGAAGCCATCATCTTAAACATGCACTTTTTATTGATCCAAAGATTTCTCCTTACAATGGTTTGTTCTTAAATACAGACTATGATTCAAAAGCTGTAAAAGAAAACTATGAAAACCCTAAGAAAAATCTCCTTACCAAGAGAGAGAAGAACCCCTAACCCTAAGACGTAGCCTTCTTTTTAAAGGGAGTGGGCAAGAAAATTTCCAAAAATAAGCTCAATCGATTGAAAATGTCATTCTCAATCAATTGAATTTAGTTTTACTTTTTGTCGACAAAATTCAAATTTGAAACAGAGGGGGAAAAAGCTGTCTCCCTTGTCAATCGATTAATAAATGAAATTCAATCGATTGACACTACAGGGTAGTGTCTTCATTCTTTTGGTGGATGTTCGGCCAATCAATCATTTTCATGGATTTCGGTGCTTCGGCTAACTTCTTGGTCCAATGTTCTTGTGTAAACCTTAATTATCCTCTTTTATGCTCTTTCACGATCCAATGATAAGAAACACCTGAAATCACTAAAACTACACAACAACCGTCAAATAGCTTTCATCGAATAGCTAAATGTAGGAATTAGGGTGCGAAATATGATCACATTTCGGTACCGATCACTTAGCAATTACCGCACCAACCAGAAAATTCTCATCGAAATGAGAACCATTAACAATCATATAATTTATAACTACTTAAAAATTATGCACTTAACTAAGAATAAGTTTACCATCGATCATCTTAAAATTAAAAATTTGACTGATTATGTAAAAATTATACCCTGCATATTGAGTTTTGTATTTCTTTTCGAGTGCGTCCCAGAGTTCCTTCGCAATGTTGTAGGCGTGGTAGACATCAAACAACGAATTTGATAATGCATTCAGAATGTAGCCCTTGCACGTGTAGTCATCTTCTTCCTATTTCTACTTTCATCGGTCTTCATTGAGTATTGATGATTTGATAACAGTTGGGTATGGATTTGTGATAACATACACAACTTTCAACGCAGTCAACCGAAATTGTAATTTATGTTACCACCTTTTGAAGTTCGAACCATCGAAACTGTCCAACTTGTAGATATTGTTAGGCAACGTGGAATGAATTCTGTCGTTCAATGTGGGAGAAGTCGAGGCTGTGATGTGGGTCATCTCGATTTTAAATTGTTGGAGAATTGGTTTGGGTTGCAAGAAAAGATAAAGATTGGAATGAAGAGATACGCAGATCCAGTTCGAGGCACGTTGAATATCGTTGTCTTTAAATCGAGATTTGCCCTACCACTATGATCTAGTAGTCACCAATAGATTATCGGCAAATCGATTTTAGGATACAACGAATCGGCAGCGTATTCGTGTGATCAAATTTAGTGAATCAGATCACGCAATCAGAACACCAAAACAGCGGAAGCGAAACTTTGAGAGGAAAAATTTTTAAAACACGCAAAATAGAATAGAGAAAAATGAAGTGAAGTAAATGAGGGGTCTCAGGTCCCTTTTATTGAAAAGAACATGTGTAACTGAATGAACATACCCGTTGCAAATAATTGAACAAATAAGACATATCTGCTTAAAATAACTGAACGGTTTAAAATTTAAACGGGTGATTACACTTTTGTCCAAAATTTTAACTAAATACACCGCATTACCACGTATACGTGCCCGTCCCGGCTTGATGCGCGCGCGTGTGTCACTGATGGGGTGCATGACGGTGGAATCTATAAAATTCGGTGCCCCCAAGGTGAAGGCTACAAGCCTTGAGCCAATACGTGAATATAAAACTCAAGCATTAGGTGAAGGCTACAAGCCTTGAGCCAATACGTGAATATAAAACTCAAGCATTAGGTGAAGGCTACAAGCCATCGCCATGTACACGTGCCCGTCCCGACTCGATGCGCGCGCGTGTGTAACTGATGGGGTGCATCGCCACATGCACGTGCCCGTCCCAGCTCGATGTGCGCGTGTGTGTGTAACTGATGGGATTATTGTCATGTACAAGTGCCTGTCTTGGCTCCTTGCGCATGTGTGTGTAACTGATGCGGTGCATGACGATAGAATCTACAAACTTTGGTGCCCCTAGGTGAAAGCTACAAGCCTTGAGCCAATGCCACTTGAATATAAAACTCAAGTATTAGGTGAAGGCTACAAGCCATAGCCACGTACACGTACCCATCCTAGCTCGATGGACTTATGTGTGTAACTGATGGGACACATCGCCATGTACACGTGACTGTCCCGGCTCGATGGGCGTGTGGGACTATCCAAAAAAAGAAAAACCCAAAAAAAAAAAAAAAAACTTAGATATTTTAAAATATCACCTTGTGGAGCTTAAGGCTTTGCACTGCGTGTGCATGGACGATTTGAATATGGACCTACAAAATATGGATGAAGATGTCCTTCTCAAGGCTTCCCGTACTAAAAAATGGATATTGCAACTTGAGAACCTATGTTTTACCCCCATTATGTGTCCCATGATATCCTTTGATTATTTTACAAACTTCGTTGAACAAGGCTCACAATTAGTTTTAGTACAAGTGTATCAAAAGTGGTTTTGATTTTGTTTGAGTTTGGTCCAGATCGTTGAAGCCCAGAACCAGGTGATCTCGTGATTGATTGAGTGGAGCCGCATGTGGTGCGAGATTCCACTTGAAACCCTTTCGGTGTCACATGTGGCTGACCCTTATTTAAAGATAAAAAAAAGTTATTTTTCGTACTTGTACCGCATAAAAAAAAAATTAAGCGGCCTATTTGGATAGTCATGATCTAATGAACTTTTCGTACAAAAGATTGGGAGAAAACAGTATTTCTATCTTCTTTTAGGATGCAGTCAATCATTAGTTTATGCTACTGCCTATGGCTGCATTGAATCAAAATTGAATCAAATGATACAAATATTAAAAGTGATCATGGCCTTCAAATAAAGCATCTCATCATAAAATTTCTCTTTATCTTTAATACTAGGAAAAAAATTGGCATTTAGCAACACTATTTTTAGCGGCGTTTAGTAATGTCACCGGCATTTTGTTAAGAGGCACTGTGATAAGGATTTTTTGGTACCCTACTCACGCCTTTTTCAAACAAACACAGCTGTATGGGTTTTATTTACGGCACTTTGGCATATGTTTTCATTATTATTATTTTTTTTAAATGGTGCATCAGACGGTTTGACGAATATATCAGGCCGGGGTCCGGCAGGTATTCCGATATCTCTCAGTCTTTAGTCTATCCTTAGTTATGGATTTTAGTGTTATAGCTATGGTTTTAAGTATTGACCATATCCAATAAATATCGGCTGATATGTATGGGATTAGGTCACATTCATACGATAGGTCAAATTAGTCAAAGATTGATTAATATTGAACCATATCAGGTCATTTAGGTCAATATATATCTATTATGACAAAAAGAAATGATTGTTTTGACAAATTTGAACATCCAACGCAAAATCAATTGATAATGTATAAAGTGGCCCAAGGTCTTATAAGAGGTAAAAGTTATAATTGTCATGTGAGATTAAACTAACCGACCCTTCGGAAGCCCTTAAACCCCAAAAGAAAATTTGCATTACTATATAATATATATATATATATATATAACAAAATCCTTTCTTAGAGTATATTTATATTAATATTAAATATCAAATAAAACTGTGTTAGGTAATTGGGATTTACATCCCTATAAAATTTACAACATAGAGAATCGCTACACAAAGTACAGCAACAGATATCTAGGATTTTGACTTTCGGAAATCGTAGTTATGTTCAATGCTTCCACTTTCCCGATCCTTCGATTGAACGAAAAGGTAACCCATAGAGGCAACGATACATGTCGTATCGATTGATACCTATAAAAAAAAATTAATTACAAAATCAACAATTCAGTACAGAAAATAAGGATTATTTGAAAAAAGTTTTAGCGTATTATATTATTTTCAAATTTTTTTTTAAAAAAGGAATTGTTACGAGATTTTGGAAGTCCCAATACACTACGTCAAAATGACACAATGATCACAATGACAGAGAGGGGACCTGAAATTCCTACACTGATGGCTTAAGCCGTCGGCGTAGGTGGAGAAATTTTAAAAAATAAAAATTTATTATTATTATATTTTTTTTAAATTTAAAAACACCTACGCCGACGGCTGAAGCCGTCATCGTAGGCCCCTCTTACTCTATGCCGGCGGTATTATCACCGACGGTATAAGAACTCTACGCCGACGGTAAGTGGCCGTTGGTGTAAACTACACCGACGGTTGGGGAACTCTACGCCGACATCTAGCGTTTTTTTTTTTGTAGTGAGAAATCATCAATATCTCAATTTAATTGCTTAATATCATAAATATTTAATTACGTTCTCCTTTTGATTTCAGGCGAAACTTTTCCATTTGAAGCTCACCTCAAACGGATCACTAGGGGACGGGGATACTTGGCAGGAGAGGTGAAGCACATTTTTTTTTTTTTTTTTAATTATGAAAATAGGTCATGGGGTCCTTAGATTGTTAACTCTCTTTCTTTTCTTCTTTTTTTTTGTTTGAATAAAAGGATTGAGCATGTAAAGTTTAAAATATTTGGTTGATTTGAAAGGTTGGATCATAGGTTGATATGCAATCTTTTGTTTGAATAAAAGAATTGGGCATCTATTTTATTTATTAATGGCATTGAATGATTTGCATTTGAGTTGAATGGATGCGTTTAAATATAAGATTAATAGCTTTTTTTCTTTATAAATTTTTTTTTAAAGCATTAAAAAAATATATTAAAAAAAGCATTAAAAAATTGTATTAAAAAAAAAGTATTACAAAAAACATAAAAAAAAGCATAAAAAAAATATTATTTTAAAAAAATTTGTATAAAAAATTGTCGACGTAATTTTTTTTTAAAAAAATATATATATTTTTAAAAAATTTGCATAAAAAAATCACTGCCCTAAACAGTTGTAAAAAAAGCAGTGATTTTTTTTTATGACTGTTAAGAGCAGTTGTTGTTGAAGTTCATAAACCACTGTCTTGTATAGTGGTAAAAAAAAATCACTCATTTTTTCACAATTGTTTAGGGCAATGATTTTTTGAAAAAAAATCACTGTTAAAGACAGTGATTTTTTGAAAAAATTACTATTTAAGGCAGTGATTTTTTTGACTTTTTCACTTAGTGGTAAGACATTCTTAGGTTAACATATAAGCACCATTTATAGTTGAAATTACAGAATCACCCCTTTTTCAATTAAATACACTATGCCATTCATGTTGTGACATTTTATAGAAGGGTATTTTCATCATTTGGATACCTTTTTCATCATTTGAATGAATGACTTTTTGGAGACCCCTTTCATAATTTGAAATTACCCTTTCCCTCACACATTGACGAAACAGATTTTTGAAGACGTTGGACATCGTTACAATCCATTTTTCCTAAAACTTTCTAAAGTATTAGCAATAGAACTTTCTTCAAGTAGTCTCTTTCTTCTAATTTTCTTGATCATTTAATAGAGGTTAAACTACTTATATTGGTACCTGCGAGCAAGGTTTAAGATGGCAGCATCGGGTATATTAACTTGATAAAGAAAAAGAGAATGATTCGTCTGGAAGGTTTACAGTCCTGATTGATCGCCATCTTAAGGAGATTCGAAAATATATTACGTTCCCATGCCAAGGGAATCCAACGACCTGAGATCTAACAAAGAGGGAGTCATTGAAAATAAGCTTTGCAAGAAGCCAATTGAGAGTATTTGAATCCATGTGTTCCCATCTTCATCGCTTCATCATCTATCAATAAAAAGGGATGGCTATAACTATTTTAGATAAGTAGATAAGTTGACTTTACAGAAATTAGGATCTCTCTACCTTTAACATTTTTGCTATACAATCTCGACTCTGAGAAAACAGTAGGACGTACATTGCTATACAGGGGACAATTTTTTATAAACAATTTAACAGGCAGCTCATGTGCAGTGATGTGACTGACTGCACAGTACAGCCAGTCGCTCTACATAAGCTGCGACGATCTAGACCCCATGCCACAATATTGTTCGGATCAGGGATTAGGTCTCCTCCCCGACTTTTTTTTTTGGCATGGGTGTAAGTCCCCACCTAAAATGAGTCATGACATATCATGTTCGCAATCGGTATTAGGTCTTTTCCATAAGCTGTCTGCAACATTATGTGTAAAAAAGGCATATTTATAGAAACAAGACTGGGAAGAAAAAGTTTCTCACTATTATACCGTAAAGTTTCTCACCATTAGGACGCGCCTTATTTCAGTGTCCTTGAAATCCGTGAAAGCTGATTTATACAGATTAGTGAAATGTCTCCTATACCTTGCTTTCACAGATTTCAAGGACCCTGAAAATCGGTGCATCCTGATTCTGAGAAACTTTATGTTTCAGTATAATAGTGAGAAACTTTATATTAATGAGTCCTTTTTTTGAAAAGTGCCCTATAAAAAACTGTCCACCGTTTATAATTTTCTGAATTGGTATCCTTGAGCGGTTGGGTTCTTAGAAAATATGTCTACTTTCAAACAATACTTCACACAATTTTAGGGAAATCATGGTTAGAAAAATATGCTTGTTGGTTCTTGGGCTCGGAGTGGTACCCATTTGAGATCGGGTGCCATGACAACTTGCTGATGGATGTTTAAGTGCCACCAGAAAAATTTGGGCACCGTTGTAGAAAGTGTGGGACGAGGTGCCCAAAGTTGTTGTAGAGTACGATAGCTGCCTAAGCTTGTTTGAGTAGGCACTTTTTCCTAATTTCCTCCGTATATGACATAGAGAAGAAGACTCTGAAAATCACTAGGAATAATGCATATGAGCATATATTCTATCATTTTATGCATGTGACCAGGATAAAAGCGGGGCATGAGAGGAGAGATTTTAGTTCTAAATGGCTGATATTAAAGTGGTGTTTTAGGGAGGATGTATACCGTCTGATCAGAGGACTATAATATCAACAGTTGGTTTTAGTTCTAATGGCTAATATTAAAGTTTATCAATCGGATGGTTCATATCATCTTACAGGCATGTTTCATTGGGCTGAGAAATGTTCTAATGATAGATTGTCACTTGGGTAATTTAGATTGAACATAGATGTGTGCCACATGATATGATTATAAATCATACTTCAATAGTGTGAGATAAAAAGTTTAATTTTAATGGTATAAGATCATTTAAATACCATTTAGTGTTCAAACGTCTGTCATGGGCCATTATCCCTTTAGAAAAATATGCTCATCTATGTGTGGGCTCCTCATTGTACCATTCAACAATCTGAATGCCAACTGGACTTGCCCAAGGACGGTAAGTTACGATCGAAAAATTTGGGTATGATCTGAAGCATATCCACCATTGGAAATGTGCAATAAGGTGCCCAAATTCATTGCTTTAACTCAAATGTGCCTATGCTAAAAAAATTTATTCCATATGCCACGGATTTAAAAAATATACCCTAAGTTCACATTTGAGTTTGATGTGTGTCATGAACTTTTTTATTTTAATTTTGGATAATGACTACCATCTCGGATTAGATTAGCAAAAAGATAAAAAACAACATAGCATATGAATATTTCCCAATAAAATAGGTGAAGCATAAGTTAAATTTTATGAATAGATTGTAAGAATAATAATACCTACTTTATGATTATAAAAAATAAATAAATAAGTACCTACTTGACCTTGAGTTGAGAATTAAGTACTGACATGCAGATGAAATCTAGAGAAAGGGAGAGAGTGAGGGAGGGAGGGAGGGAGGGAGGGAGCATGCAGCGTAATTTGTCCCTTTATTGGGAAATTTTTACTTTCGGCCCTATACGTTTGCGTATTTGTAGAAACGGCCTTATAATTTCATCACTTGCATAACAGGCCAGCTCCAAGCCTAGCGGCTTCCACGTCAGCAACCAATCGCTACCGCCTTATTCATTAATATATTATTTTAACTTTTCAAGTATAAAAGAAGAGTCACTTTTTAATTATTCATTCTACTTTTAATTTTTTTAACTTTTTGCTTTACTGTAAAAACTAGAGCGACGCGTTATCGGCGACAAAGCGGAAAAAAGCGCACAGAAAATTTTCAGGTAATTTTTTTTTTAACATTTAAACACATTCAATCATCAATTATATTTTTTAACAATCCGCTATCCTACCGATAACTTACCGCTAATTTACATTATCGGCCGATAATGTAAATTATTGACCGATGATGTAAATTATCGGCCGATAATGTAAGTTAGCGGCCGCTAATTTACATTATCGGATGATAATGTAAGTTGTCGAAATTATCTGAACCTCCCTTATTTTTCTAATTAGTTGTTTTTATGTATATTGTAATTCCCACTAAGTGATTCTAAAATGACTATGACTCTAAAGCCTTTTGGGAAGTCTTCTGGTGTTGGTGTCAAGAAATTTTACTTGCACTGTAATAAAGAGAGGAAGAAGATTTTAGATGGTTCGATTTTCGGTCATCTATTTAGGATAAATGAGAAAATATAATTCATTGGTGATTTGGTTGATGCTATTTTAAGCTTTTGGGTTAAAGATAATATTTTCAAGGTTAGAAATATCACTGTGTTGCTGCAGGAGGCCGATATAGCATTCATTTTAGGCCTTAATATGTTGACGAAACCTGAGTCTGGGAAGGTGGCCGTGCCAGAGGAAGAAACTATTCAGTACAAATTCTTTCAGGAGAAGCCGACTAAAAGACCTCGTATTGAAGAATTAGTTGATAGTGCTGATTTATCCAACGATGAATTTTGGAAACTATCATTATTGTTTATCTTATGTTCTTTTTTACTTCTGGACACATACCAGGAAGTGGATGCACGGTACTTGACCCTAGTAGATAACATTGAAGAGTTCAACAAGTTTTCGTGGGGCCTAATAGTTTACAATAATTTATTAGATAATATATCAAAAGCATACGGCAGAAGGGAAGTGACGAAAAAGTCAGAAAAAGGGCATTACAACATCTACGGATGCACCATCGCCCTACAGATTTGGGCGTTTGAGCACTTTCCTGGAGTCGCCACCGCTCGTACTGAGCTCAAATATCCATTTCTCAGGCTAATGAAATGGGAAGGCCCGAAATTCAACCGTAATCCAAATTTATATCGAGAAAAATTTCTTAAGTCTAAAGTCATCTTAGGGCTTGAAGCTGTAAAGTACGAATTACAGTATAGATCGATTCGACTCTTTTTGATGTAAAGAGAGATGGAAAGGGAGCAGGAAAAGGCCGACGAGCTTAGTGATGAAGAAGAAGAAGAAGATATATATGAATACGACGATGTCCCAAGTTACGAGACACGTCCTCCCGAAAAAGACGAAGAGCCGAAAAGCCTAGATGATGATGACGACGATGAGGATGACGATAATGACAGCGACGAAGACGACGAGTATGAAGTCGTTGTTCGTCAGCATGCTGAATCAAAAGGCAAAGGCAAATCGGAGCCCCAGCCAACAAGAGAACAGCCTGTTAGGCAACCCAGCCTAACCAAAGAAGTAACAGAGCTTAAAAAAGAATGCAAGACGCTCCGCATGGCTGTAAAAGAAATGAAAAAAGACTTCCGACGTGCATTTACAGTGCTTAAATGGCAAGCACTCAAAATTGAACATCTAGGGAGAAAAAAGAAGTCTCTCCAAGAGCAAGTCAGGTCATTACAAGAGGAAGTTGGGTCACTAAAACATCGGGTCCAAAATTTAACAGAAAGAAATGCCTCAATGCAGAAGGACCTTGATGCAGTCACATCTCATTTGACGAAGGTACTAAACCATTTCTTTTTAAATTTGAAAAAATTATATATTTTTAAAGATTGATTCCAAATATGGTTGTTGACCGATAATCTACATTATCGTCCGACAACTTACATTATCGACCGATAATATAAGTTATCGGTCGATAATTTAAATTATCGATCGATAATGTAACTTATCGGCCGATAACTTATATTATCGGTCAATAATGTAAATTATCGACCGATAACTTATATTATGGGGTAGCTAATTTGATCCCAAATATAAATTTTTTTTTTTTAAATAATGACAGTTTTTAATGTATTTTGTAATTATGCAGGATAATATTCTTTCGTCTGTTTTATTTGAGACCTTCGTTCCCTCTGCTCAGCCTACAGCTTCTAAACCCACTTCTCCTCCACCAAGCCATCAATCCACTGCCCCTAAACCCTCTTGACCAAAACCCACTGCTCCCCAACCTACCCATCCATCCACTGCCCCCAAAACTTCATCCCCTAAACCCTCTAGCCAAAAACCCATTGCTCCCCAACCTACCCATCAATCCGCTGCCCCCAAAACTTCTTCCCCTAAACCATTTGGCCCAAAACCCACTGCTCCCCAACCTACCCATCAATCCACTGCCCCCAAAACTTCTTCCCCTAAACCATCTGGCCCAAAGCCCCCTGCTCCCCAACCTACCCATCAGTCAACTGCCCCCAAAACTTCTTCCCCTAAACCCTCTGACCCTAAACCCACTGCTCCTCGACCTACCCATCAAATCACGGCCCCCAAAACTGCTGCAGCTCCTCCACCTCCTACTAAATAACCCTTGGTGGAAGTTGGTGATGAGGGTGCTCCTCTTACGCAGCCTTCTCATGAGTCATAGCCGGCATCCCTCAAATCAATTTTTGTTAAACTATCAACTAGAAAAAGTAAAATCGAGGGGTATGACTTGCGTGCTCGGAGGAAGAGAAAGACTCAGACAAGTAAAGTCATTATAAAAAAACCAAGATTGGTTCTGGAGGGGGAGGAGGAGGATGAGCCAAAATCGATGGAGCACAAATATATGCTCAGTTTTTGGAACCGGTCGGAGGGAGAGGACAATGTGGTCGTGTAATGAAACCGTTAGTGTAATAGAATGTTCTTTCGGTCGTGTCCAATTGACCTTGTACAGTTTCTCCATAAACTCATCAAATGATATGTTATCCGTGACAGTGACAATCCTCCAATGTCCTCCGTTGTAAGTATTATCTCTCACACGGACGAAATCGAAATGACAAAAAAGGGGAACATCCATTTTCAACCTACAGTATTTTACAAAATAAAAATTGGTTGGTTAAAAGGGTAATACTTGACTTAGCGCTATAATATTAAAAAATGAAAATTAGTTCGTTAAAAGGCTATCTTAAGATAGCGGCCACTAACTTAAGATAGAGGCCGATATCTTACCTAGCTCCGCTACCTAGTATATGTTAAAAACGAAAGGAAAAGGAAAGCAATATCTTACAAAGATAATGGGGAAATATCTTACCTAGCTTGTTGTAGTTCTCTGAGTTATATCAACTGTAGTCGAATCTCTAAATCGCAATCCAAGAAAAAGTTTTTGAAATGGGCAAATAAGCATAGAGAAGATATATACATATATATTAATTAATAAGGCGGTTGGTTGTGACGTGAAAGCGGCTAGGCTTGGAGCTGGCTTGTTTTGCAAGTGATGAAACTATAGGGTCATTTCTGCAAATGCGCAAACGTATAGGGCCGCTATCTTAAGCGGCCCTATACGTTTGAGCATTTGCACTTTCGGCCCTATACATTTGCGCATTTGTAGAAACGACCCTATAGTTTCATCACTTGCAAAATAGGCCAGCTCCAAGCCTAGCCGCTTCTACGTCAGCAACCAACCTCCTTATTAATTAATATATATATATATCTTTTCTATGCTTATTTGCCAATTTCAAAAACTTTTTCTTGGATTGCAATTTAGAGATTCGACTACAGTTGGTATAACTCAGAGAACTACAACAAGGTAGGTAAGATATTTCCCCATTATCTTTGTAAGATATTACTTTCCCTTCATTTTTAACATATACTAGATAGCGGAGCTAGATAAGATATCGGTTGCTATCTTAAGTTAGCGGCCGATATCTTAAGATAGCGGCCAATATCTTAAGTTAGCGGCCGATATCTTAAGATATCGGCCGTTATCTTAAGTTAGCGGTCGCTATCTTAAGATATCGGCCGCTATCTTAAGATAGCCTTTTAACCAACCAATTTTTATTTTTTAATATTATAGCGCTAAGTCAAGTATTACCCTTTTAACCAACCAATTTTTATTTTGTAAAATACTGTAGGTTGAAATGGATGTTCCCCTTCTTTGCCATTTTGATTTCGTCCGTGTGGGAGATAATACTTATAACGGAGGACATCGGAGGATTATCACTGTCACAGATAACATATCATTTGATGAATTTATGGAGAAAATGTATAAGGTCAGTAGGACACGACCGGAAGAACATTCTATTACACTAACTTACAAACTTATTCAGAGCATATCGTATTGGTGATGGTGTGATAAATATTTATATCGAAAAATCATTAGTCACTACCGCCGCAAAAAATTTACCGTCTTTAGATGCATTTCAACAGTTTCAGGAAATAAACGAAGATGATGGTGGTGTGAGAGCAAAATATTTGATTGGAAATCAAGAAATACGGTGTGAAGAGGAGAGCATCGCTGCACCGATGATAGTCGACGATAATAGTAGGCCTCTGGAGCAACGCTCTTCAGACATTCCAATGAGTGAAGGAGAAGATCAAGGATATTGTCATCAAATGAATCCGATGCATAATACATCTCAGTTCAACTTCGATTCGATAAATTAGTGGGAAACATTTTTAGTCGGCCTTAGTCCATATCAATGGCCTTCCGAACCAATAGCTTCGGAGCCAACGATAATCGAGCCTTCAACACAACTGCCTCTCGTACATCAAACATTCACGCATCGGCCAACATCAATCCAAACAACTGCACATCAACCAAACGTACATTGACGAGCTCAATCCCAATCACGTAATAACCATCCAGTCGATGACTGTGATAGTGATCCTGAAAATAATGAAGCACCGCCGTCTCCCACTTCGCGTGTTCATACTAATAGGGGAATTGATCAACCTCTGGTAGATGAAGACTATCAGCTTAATGACACGGAAGGAGAGTATATAGATTTGGATGATGAGAAAATGTATGAAGGGGGACCAATTACCATTGGTCAGGCGTTTAGAAATAAGAAATCCTTTCAAAAAGCTCTTAAAGAATTTAAAATGGCAAATAATTTTCAGATTAAACCAATAAAAATCAGTCCTCTTCGAGTTATGGTGAGGTGTGTTGAAGTAGGATGTGCTTAGCGAATACATGCATCGAAATTAGTAGGTGTGGACACATTTGCTGTGAAAACTTTTCACCCGAAACATACGTGGGGAATGCCAGCTTTCGAAAGTGGACATCGCCAATGTACGACATCGTGGATAGCTTCATTTGTGAGAGATAAACTATTAAAGGGCTTTGAAGAGACTCCTGCTTCAATAATTTTTTATATTGAAAAAAATACGGTATAACAGTAGGTTACTGGAAAGCATGGAGAGGAAAGGAAATGACGTTGAATGACATCCGAGGTAGCTGGAAGGAGCAATTTAAGATGTTACCATCATATGCCGTCGAATTACAGCGGGTCGATCCAGACGTACAGACCGAATTGTGTCTCGAGCCTGATAATGCATTTCAGAGATTCTTCGTGGCATTCGGACCTTGCATTCGAAGCTTTCGTAATATTTTATGAAGAATAATTTCGGTAGATGGAACGCATTTGCGTGGACGATACAATGGAGTGCTGTTAATAGATACGGGGATAGACGGGAATAGACATTTATTCCCTATAGCATTCGACATTGTACCGAAAGAAAATGAAGATCATTGGACATGGTTCCTTAATCTATTAGGGAGACGTATAATCGGTGACTTTGAAGAGCAGCTTGTATTAATATCAGACAGACAGAAAGGTTTGATGGAAGCTGTGAAAAAAAAATTTCCTAACGCCTTTCATAGCTACTGTATGCGACACCTAGCTCTAAATCTGTTTGACAACTAATATAGCTGAAAGCATAAATAGTGTGTTGAAAATAGCAAGGAAAGAATCGATCGTGAGCATGTTAAAAACTATTCGCACAAAATAAAATGACACACGTATTAACACCGATGGCCAAAAAATACATAACACGAAATTCAGGATGGGCCCGTCGAAAAAATTTTATACCATATGGTCGCGATATATTTCAAGTTAAACATGGTGAATACACTCACAGTGTCGATTTAGATAAACGAACATGTACATGTAGACGTTGGGCTATTCTTGGATTACCATCTTCACATGCGATCGCCGCATGATCGCGCCGAAACAGAGGTAGAGAGATCCCCAAATTTTGTGAGCACTGGTTTACCAGTAACTTATTTAGGGAAACATACAAAGAACATTTTGTCCCGACCGTTGACAAGCGCCAATGGACTTTGCAAAGAGACGACATTCAAGTTTTACCTCCGCACAAAATACGTCAAGCCGACCGTCCGAAGAAATGTGGAATAAGATCTAAAGGGGAAGTTCGACCACTGCGATGTACAAATTGTAACAAATACGGTCATAACCGTCGCTCGTGTAAGTTTGTTAGAATTTGAGTGCCACATGGAGCACAAGTGGACTGTATAGTTAATAAACCCACGTGAAACTAACTTATATTACTTGACAGATTTCTTTGGGCCACATTTCAAGATTCAAAATAAACTGCTTTGGATCAGATGAAGGAGACCATTAATCATCATTCATCATCCAAATAGGCTTTTGAGAATATGGCCTTATTATCATAAGCTAATTTTTAGCGAACAATCAGCTGTCGATGACTTAATGGCAGCCATGTCACAAGGTGACCATTTATCATCTATCGGCCGATGACATAAGCAATCGGCTGATGGCATAAGTCATCGGCCGATAACTTAAGTTATAGGCCGATGACTTATGTTAGCGGCCGATGACTTATGTCATCATCCGATGACTTAAGTTATCGGACGATAACATAAGTCATCGGCCGATAACTTAAGTCATCAGCCGATAAATTAAGTCATCGTCAAAATAACTTAAGTCTTGGGGCATTGTGAAATCGGCACAACTTGTGAAATCTGAAGATCAAATACAAGTCTTTTTATGATGTTTATAAAGAATTGTTAGACAATTTGGATAAATTAATATAACAAAAATTACACAAGTTGTTATTGTTACAAAAATAATCTTTAAAATTTTACAAAGATATGAAATAAAGTAAAGTAGTTTAACTCTTCTTCCCAAACGTGTACATTAAATGCCCGATTTTTACTCTAAATTGGTGCATTTATTTTTCTTCGGAATCAATATTCAGTCGTTGAGAGAAGTATTCCATATATTTCAAAATATATACACCACAGTCCCAACCGTTGGTTTGGATCGGTAGAATGACACTGTTGAACGCCGATACCTTTCACTGTTGATCAAAAGCTAACTTTAAACCGATAGCGTAAAGAAGACGTGGAAGGTGATGCAATAGACACCCTTTATGCTCTTCGAACCTCTTTGAGCACTCTCGGTCTGCTGGATCTATTAATTTAATTTCATGATCAACTAATGAAATTATAGCCAACTCCCAGTGGCTTTGTTTTTGGCTATGCATCGGAAGATAAATCTGCATAAAAACGGAAACGAAATTTTAAATAATTAATTTAATTTTATTTAAAAGCTGTTAATGTTAAATAAAACGAAGTGTAGTATTTATTAAAAAACGTACCGTTCCATAGTCTACCGCGTGTATCATTTGTGAGTAGTGGTTCAAGCGGCTTTACATTGTTACGAACCGTCCACTCATCACAGTAGGCCTGCCATTTATCGAAGTCGCTAAGTGCCGCTAGTCCTTCATTATCGATAAATTTTTCATATTTTTTTTCGTCCGCTATAAACATGGTCTGAAACAGAATTATGTAGTAAGTAAATAAATTAAAAGAAGTGTGAATGAAAAAACAAAAAAATGAAACAAACAAAACAATAAATAGTTGAAACTTTACCAGGGCGGGCGCAGAAGTGAACCAGCTTTTTTCGGCATTTGCCGTGAACATTTGATCGTTGATAACTTCAAGGACTCTCGAGTATGCGTCGATGAATTCATTGTCAAGCCACGAGCGTACTTTGAGAACCTTTAAAAGATCAACTGTGATGTCAACACCCATGACAATATTGACGACCACATTGTCCTCTCCCTCCTACCGGTTCCAAAAACTGAGCATATATTTGTGCTCCATCGATTTTGGCTCATCCTCCTCCTCCCCCTCTAGAACCAATCTTGGTATTTTTATAATGACTTTACTTGTCGGAGTCCTTCTCTTCCTCTGAGCATACAAGTCATACCCCTCGACTTTACTTTTTCCAGTTGATAGTTTAACAAAAATTGATTTGAGGGATGCCGGCTGTGACTCGTGAGAAGGCTGCGTAAGAGGAGCACCCTCATCACCAACTTCCACCAAGGGTTGTTTAGTAAGAGGTGGAGGAGCTGCAGATGTTTTGGGGGCCGTGATTTGATGGGTAGGTCGAGGAGCAGTGGGTTTTTGGCTTGGTTGAGGAGCAGTGGGTTTAGGGTCAGAGGGTTTAGGGGAAGAAGTTTTGGGGCGATTGGTGATGGGTAGGTTGGGGGCGAGGGCTTTGGGCCAGATGGTTTAGGGGAAGAAGTTTTGGGGGCAGTGGATTGATGGGTAGGTTGGGGAGCAGTGGGTTTTGGGCCAAATGGTTTAGGGGAAGAAGTTTTGGGGGCAGCGGATTGATGGGTAGGTTGGGGAGCAATGGGTTTTTGGCTAAAGGGTTTAGGGGATGAGGTTTTGGGGGCAGTGGATGGATGGGTAGGTTGGGGAGCAGTGGGTTTTGGTCAAGAGGGTTTAGGGGCAGTGGATTGATGGCTTGGTGGAGGAGAAGTGGGTTTAGAAGCTGTAGGCTGAGCAGAGGGAACGAAGGTCTCAAATAAAACAGACGAAAGAATATTATCCTGCATAATTACAAAATACATTAAAAACTGTCATTATTTAAAAAAAAAAAATTTATATTTGGGATCAAATTAGCTACCCCATAATATAAGTTATCGGTCGATAATTTACATTATTGACCGATAATATAAGTTATCGGCCGATAAGTTACATTATCGATCGATAATGTAACTTATCGGCCGCTGATATAAGTTAGCGGCCGATAATTTAAATTATCGACAGATAACTTATATTAGCGGCCGATAAGTTACATTATCGATCGATAATTTAAATTATCGACCGATAACTTATATTATCGGTCGATAATGTAAGTTGTCGGATGATAATGTAGATTATCGGTCGACAAGCGTATTTGGAATCAATCGTTAAAAACATAAAAATTTTTCAAATTTAAAAAGAAATGGTTTAGTACCTTCATCAAATGAGATGTGACTGCATCAAGGTCCTTCTGCATTGAGACATTTCTTTCTGTTAAATTTTGGACCCGTTGTTTTAGTGACCCAACTTCCTCTTGTAATGACCCGACTTGCTCTTGGAGAGACTTATTTTCTCTCCCTAGATGTTCAATTTTGAGTGCTTGCCCTTTAAGCACTGTAAATGCATGTCGGAAGTCTTTTTTCATTTCTTTTACAGCCATGCGGAGCATCTTGCATTCTTTTCTAAGCTCCGTTACTTCTTTGGTTAGGCTGGGTTGCCTAACATGTTGTTCTCTTGTTGGCTGGGGCTCCGATTTTCCTTTGCCCTTTGATTCAGCATGCTGACGAACAACGACTTCATACTCGTCGTCTTCGTCGCTGTCATTATCGTCATCCTCATCGTCGTCATCATCATCTCGGCTTTTCGGCTCTTCGTCTCTTTCGGGAGGGCGTGTCTTGTAACTTTGGACATCGTCGTATTCATATATATCTTCTTCTTCTTCATCACCAGGCTTGTCGGCCTTTTCCTGCTCCCTTTCCATCTCTCTTTACGTCAAAAAGAGTCAAATCGATCTATACTGTAATTCGTACTTTACAGCTTCAAGCTCTAAGATGACTTTAGACTTAAGAAAAATTTCTTGATATAAATTTGGATTACGGCTGAATTTCAGGTTTTCCCATTTCATTAGCCTGGAAAATTGATATTTGAGCTCAGTACGAGCGGTAGCGACTCCAGGAAAGTGCTTAAATGCCCAAATCTGTAGGGTGATGGTGCATCCGTAGATGTTGTAATGCCCATTTTCTGACTTTTTCGCCACTTCCCTTCTGCCGTATGCTTTTGATATACTATCTAATAAATTATTGTAAACTATTAGGCCCCACGGAAACTTGTTGAACTCTTCAATGTTATCTACTAGGGCCAAGTACCGTGCGTCTATTTCTTGGTATGTGTCCGAAAGTAAAAAAGAACATAAGATAAACAATAATGATAGTTTCAAAAATTCATCGTTAGATAAATCAGCACTATCAACTAATTCTTCAATACGAGGTCTTTTAGCCGGCTTCCCCCGAAAGAATTTGTACTGAATAGTTTTCTTCCTCTGGCATGGCCACCTTCTCAGACTCAGGTTTCGTCAACATATTAAGGCCTAAAATGAATGCTATATCGACCTCTTGCAGCAACACAGTGGTATTTTTAACCTTAAAAATATTATCTTTAACCAAAAAGCTTAAAATAGCATCAACCAAATCACCAATGAATCCTATTTTCTCATTTATCCTAAACAGATGACCGAAAACTGAACCATCTAAAATCTTCTTCCTCTCTTCGTTACAGTGCAAGTAAAATTTCTTGACACCAACACCAGAAGATTTCCCGAAAGGCTTTAGAGTCATAGTCATTTTAGAATCACTTAGTGGGAACTGCAATATACATAAAAACAATTAATTAGAAAAATAAGGGAGGTTCAGATAATTTCGACAACTTACATTATTGTCCGATAATGTAAATTAGCTGTAAGTTATCGGTAGGATAGCGGATTGTTAAGAAACATAACTGATGACTGAATATGTTTAAATGTTAAAAAAAATTACGAAATTTTACGTAAGCTTTTTCCGCTTTATGTCGCGATAACGCGCGCTCGTTTTCTGATAAAGCAAAAAGTTAAAAAAGTTAAAAGTAGAATGAATAACTAAAAAGTGACTCTTCTTTTATACTTGAAAAGTTAAAATAATATATTAATGACTAATGCGGTGGCAGTTGGTTGCTGACGTGGATGCGGCTAGGCTTGGAGCTGGCCTGTTATGCAAGTGATGAAACTATAGGGCCGTTTATGCAAATACCCAAACGTATAGGGCCGAAAGTGTAAATTTCTCTATTAATTAATAAGGCGGTTGGTTGCTGACGTGGAAGTGGCTAGGCTTGGAGCTGGCATGTTTTGCAAGTGATGAAACTATAGGGCCGTTTCTGCAAATACGCAAACGTATAGGGCCGAAAGTGCAAATTTCCCTAATTTTTAATTTACTTCAAATTAAGTAGAGTATGTGTTGGTAGTAGGGCTTTAATTAAAAACCTGAACCCCCACCTCTACCTCCCATAATAAGACTCTATCTCCTCCAGCCAGCATGCGTTGACAACCTCTTAATCAGACGGTGTTGAGACCCCTTTTTGTCTCAATCTTCAACATATATAATCGATCTTTATATCATGGGTGTACTATCAAATGGTCAGTTTTTTATTACTCATAATATATATATATATATATATATATATATATATATATATATATATATATCAAAAAGTAATTGTAAAATCATGCTTGAGCATGATATTTGTCACATGTAATAGAAAATTAACGATTAGATGGATCACCCACAATCTCAAGATCTGTTATACATAAGATTGAGGTAAAAAATGGTCGCCGATGTCTGATTCAAATGTAGTAAATAAATGCCAACTCTTGGAGATTGGGTGACAATAATGGTACCTTTGCAACCAGAGATGGTAAATGATAGTTTCTAACACCCCTGCCTGCCTCGAATGAGATTATTTTTCATCCTATTCTTTTCAATAGTAGATCCTTTAATCGTAGAAAACATTGTCTAAAGCAAGGATCCATAACTCGGTTTCGGTCTCAGTTTCCGTCATGAGCGAAACCGAGATCAACCTAGATTTTGGTCAAAATGTCGACCAATTTTTGTTTAGTTTGAAAACTATTGGTCAATTTTTTTGTCAAAAATTTTCATAGTTAGAGCGAGCCGAAACCAATCCGACAAGCCAAGTTTTCAGTAAACAAACCTAATTAAATTGAACGTCAGGTGGGATGTCTCATGCCCGATCTAACCCATCAAGCCAAGTTTATGAACCCAACGTAATAAATATGGTGTGGGGTAATGTGTAACCCAACCGAACCTGATGGTGCGTGACGAGTGGTGAAATATGATCATATTTCACCCTTTTAAGCCTATATTTAGTCATCCGATGAGGGCAATCTGACATATCTGTAAAATTCTAATTATTTTAGAAAGATTTGCCCATTAGATGCATTTGGAAGCATAAAAAAGTATAAGAACAGCAAACCCAGCAATATTGGAGCAAAGGCGTTGATGGTCTCTGAAATTAAAAATTCAAATTTGATTTTTGAATTTCAAATCTGGAACTGAGACCTTATTTAAGAAAACTTGAAAATTAGTTTTGGGGGTTTCTCCCTTTAGGTAGCCTTTTATTTTCCTTAGCATTTTTAGGTTCTTCATTTTTCTTAGGTCTAAGATTTAGATTAGTTTCATTTTTCTGTAATTGAAAGAACCATCGTACCTGTTGGATTAAAGCTTTCGTTGGAGTTGTTGAGGTATTTTATAATATTTTAATGTCATCTTTTAATTTTATTTTAATTATGTCATTTATTTCTGTCATGTGTGGCTAGTTTCATTAGGGATGGGGATCTAATGAACCCCATCTGAGGTATTCATTCATAATAATATAAATCTACAAGTTGAGATATGAGATTGTTTTAATGACCCTGATATTATTATCGAAATGGATATAATCTGATTGCCATCTGAGATCTGAGAGCTAATCATGCCCTATGATCTTAGATCAGCAATGGTGATTTTATCCTAAATTTGTTTATCCTAGGATCAAGTTCTATTACCATCTGAGGTATGAGTATTAATTATACACTTATGGGATGTTAATCATACATCTCCACAATCTCAGATTGGTAATGTGAAATTTACGCAGGGATTAAGTTTTGATTGTCATATGAGGTGTGAGTGTTAATCATACACTCATGAGATGTTAATCATACATCTCTGTGATCTTAGATCGATAGTGTGGAATTTACCCCAAGGATTAAGTTATGATTGCCACATAAGGTGTGAGCGTTAATCATATACTCATGGGATGTTAATCATACATCTCTGTGATCTCAGATTTGCAATATAGAATTTACATGTGTTCAGGTCCAGTGCTTGCACGTAATGCATCTCATATCTCAGTCCATAGATTTGTATTGCATAAATGATAAACCTACGATGGGGGGATTTAGTATCTCATTCCTTATCTTTTATTAACTGTTTAAATTCTATTTTAGTGTCTGATTTTTATCATATCTATCAAACTCTCGTAATCATAAAACTAGTTCAAATATTATGCTAGATCTATGGTAGTTCCTTTATTGATTATTATTTTTTCTTTTAAATTTTTGAACCAATCCTCATGGGAACGATCTCGTACTTCGCACCCACTATCTGTAAACCGACTCGTGCGCTTACGAGTAAAACAAGATTAAAATCATAACAAGTTTTTAGCGCCACTGTCGGGGATTGGATTTAGAAATTCTAAAACTTTTAGGAAATAGATAATTAATTTTAAGAATTTCTTTAAATTTAAATCAATATTTCTACTAGTTCAAAATAAAATTAGAATAAAAAATTAAAAATTAAATGAAAAATTAATTTGAAAATTTTACATTTTGAATTTTGAAATTTAGAATTTAGAATTTTGAATTTTGAATTTTGAATTTTGAATTGTTTGAAATTTTTGAAATTTTGGATTTGTAGGATTTGTTTTTTAGCATTGGTAGGATTTTTAGGATTTCTAATTTAGCATTTTTAAAGATTATTTAGGATTTTTTTTTAAGATTTGTAGGTTCATTTTAATTTATTGTCTTTTAGGATTTGAAGAATTTTTAGGATTTGTAGGTTTCTTTTAAATTATTTTCTTTTAGTTTATTTATAGGATTTTTTAGGATTTTTATAATTTGTAGGTTTCTTTTAGTTTATTCCCTTTTTAGTTCATTGTCTTTTTAAGATTTGAATTTTAGTTTATTGCCTTTTAATTCATTGCCTTTGTAGGATTTTTAGGATTTGTAGGTTTCTTTTAGTTTATTGTCTTTTTAGAATTTGAATTTTAAGGTATAGGAAAGGCCGATTCATCAACTTATTGATTTCTCAATAAGCCGTATTTCAAACAGAAGCCGGCAGCATAAACATAAGTCTAAACAGAGGTAAGGGTAAGAAGAAGCAAGAACAAAAGCTTATACAAAAACTAGATCATCCTGAGAAACCAGGAAGAACCACCAGTGATGGCCAATCCAACACCTAAAATAGTGGTTCCTAATGATGGTTCCTCAAGTGATATCCAAAAAGACAAAACAATTGGCCTAGGGCCCAATATTCAAAGAATAATTCTAAACAAAAGTACTAAAAGACAATCTAGAATTCAGGGGAAAAACTCCTCAGCAAGCGTCTCCAATTCCTCCTCAGGAACGTAATCGGAGTCCTCTGGATCAAGATCGTCTGCTCCTAGGTTAGTCTCAGCACCTGTGATGTATAGTCGGGGTGAGCTAACATCGAAGCTCAATAGAGGAAACATATCTATTTGCATTTTATCATAAGTAAAGGTTTTCAAAGACAGAAATCATATCAATTATAGTTTTCGAAAGATGCATTGCAAGCTAAATCTCCAATTCTAAATAGAAAGCAAAAAGCTTAATCAATGTATCTGATGTTTTCATATTTTCTGAATTAGGCATGCTTCTTGTCTTAAATTTATAACTTAAAATATTCTCTCAAATTACATACTAGCATGAGAGCACGGTGTATTATCGATAGAAAACCCTACTGACCATCGTCATTCATGAACCCTTTTTCGGAAGTGAAACAAGCCCCTACATACTGAGGGAAACTTGCACACGGATCAAATACCGTCAACACGATTGATGAAATCTAGGGTTTCGTTCATATGTGTCTCAAATTGAATGCAAATGCTAAATATATCAAAGTTTGTATACATAATACATTCATGGATTTTTGGAGTTCTGATTCAAAGTTCAAAGTTCGGAAGTTCAAATTTCTGAGTTCTTATTCATATCAAAGTTTCAAAGTTCTTATTTGTGTCACATTTCACAGTTCTTAATCATGTTGTGTGAAACAAAATTTTGAAAATTCGTGTTTTATACAAAACAACCAAAACTTATAATAGAATGCAAATCAGGTTTAGGGTTCCCCTACCTCGACTCAAAGCGATCCGAAAACAAGCAAAGCAGTCCTCGCAATGGACTCTCTATTTCAATTCTTACAAGGATTAACACTATAAGTATTAATAGAGGTCCAAAAGTCAAACCCGAAAGCTCTCAAACAAAAAATCCGACAAAATTTCAAAGGTCAGAAATAGGGCAAAATTCGACCCTCGAATTCAAATTCGATGGTCGAATTAAAATTCAACCCTCAAATTTCAAAAAAATGCATCAGGCTATAAAAGCCCAAATTCGACCCTCGATTTTCAATTCAATGATCGAATTCCAAATTCGACCCTCGAATTCTCCAGGTCTGTGTTTGTTCAAAAATTGATTCTTCAGACTTAGTTGCTCATTCAACCACAGTTTGTTTATCTTTTTAACTATCATCATGAATCTACTCTAAGCAAGGCTAAAAATATTTAAGTCAAAGGGGTTTAAAAGCCTACCTCTTGAAGTTTAGTTCCTTGGGTCCCGTTGCACCAATTTCAAGCACCGGAACGAAACCTTGAGGTTTAGTAGGCTTGGACCTCCAAATCAGTCCATCCAACCTTGCTTCAAGAGCAATAGGTCCTACCCACACAGAACTCTCCTCTCTCCTATCCTTCTCTCTTAATAGCTTAAACCGATCAAAAATAACATACAAGATTTATTAATGGTTGCGATGGGGAGAGGGATTCACAATCACCAATGATCTAAGATCAAAGAACAAAAGGCAAGGGTTGCAAATTCTAGACTCAAACGAGAGAGAGAGAGAGAGAGAGAGAGAGAGAGAGAAGTGAAACTTCTCCTCAATGCCTCTCTCTTTATAATACTAATTTCCATCCTAAAATATCATAATTTTCATATTTGCAATCCTATCCTCTTATCTTGCATTAATTTTCGGTGTTAAACGCAAATATATATCTTAATGTATATGTTACCAAAACTATGACTTCAACAAGTCAAAATCCAAAATCCTTTGGTCACCATTCTCAACATACCCTAAGTTATAAAAAAACCCAGAAATATCCCTCAACTTTTTTTGGGCACACTTATCGAGGTAAACAAAAAACAGGTCCAAAATATCATGGATATTACATATATATTTGAAATCTGAAAGAAAAAAAAATTTCAAATTCAAATTTGAATAAATAAAAATAAAATTGGTTTTATCGGTAAAATCATATCAATGCATAGATTCAATCTAGAATCATGTGCTATTTGTGGAAACCCAATGTACATTACACCTATGTGTCCCTTGAACAACTCAAATTATTATCCTGAACAATTCTACCTCAATCCTATTTGGAACACCCATGATTGGCAGAGTCAACCCAATGACATATGGGGGTTTAATCAACCTCCAAGGTGTGATATGATGACTTACGATGATCAAAGTTACTGGCAGAGTCAATCCAATGGCATGTGTGGGTTTAATCAACCTCTAATGTATGATATGATGCCTAACAATGATCAAAATTCTTATCCCGACAACTTCTCATATGAGTTTTCACAGCAAACTCAATACTTTCAAGACACAGAACCATATGAACCAGCCCAAATATCTTCTTACTCCAATGAAGATTTAAAAAGTTTGTTGCACACTATGAATCAATCACTTTCTAGGATACAATCTCAAGTTAGTCAAATGACCAAGTTCTTGCAAATTGAAGATGAAATAGAGGAGTCCCTTATTGATACCGATTAGAATGAAGAACATCTTCAAGAGGACCCCTCTGATTTCATTTAGAAATATGTGCAGGACCAATTGGTCACTACGCTTGAGAGTGACACACCGAGCGTTAAGGTAGTGCGAGTGTGAGGAGAAGAGGAAATAAAATGGAGCACTTCTGATGTCGTGGAGGAAATTGAGAATCAAAAAGAGTCAGGAGAGGTAAAAATTGGCACCCTTACAGGACCTGATAAGGGAGACATAACTTTTTTCGATAAATGTGATTTCGGTTTAGAGAAGAAAGATGAATTTCAAATATGTTGTTCGTTCATTGAATACATAGATAATCAACAGAATGTCGAAAAAAGATTAATGGGTTTGAATCAGGAGTGCAATCATGAGGATATAAAGTACAAGGTAGAGATTTTAAGGGTAGAGATGGACCATAATGGTGGAACTTGTGTATATCATGGGGGTATAACCAAGTCCCTGATAAGAGAAATGCGGGGACGATTAAATAAATCACTAGTCCTGATTAGTAAATTTTTTATGAAGATTTGAAATCCTGGTGGATTCGGAATGAATTTACACCTTGTAGATTAATTTCACAATTTTTCTTAAAAAAAATAAAAATAATAATAAATAAATAAATATATAAATATAAATTAATTAATTAAAAAAAATGCGTAGATACACCCGAATTTATGGTTGATTGTGTTATTCGAGTAAACATTTTGTTAGTTTTGATAATCTCCTCACTATTGTTGACATTTGTTTTCGTGTGGTGAGGATGCTTGGATATGCTGGTATATTTTCATGCAAGTTTGGAGGAAGATTTTTCCTATCTCTCCCCTTTTCATGTGTTATCATGAGCTCCATATCATTACTCCAGGTATGTTTTCTCACCTTAGTTCAATATTTTATTTATTGTCAACAATGAGGGCATTGTTTTGCTTAGGTTTGGGGGTGTAGTTTCTGTGGTACTGATATTTTGATACCCCTAAAACCAATTTTTTGTCTTAAAAATAAAATAAAATAAAATAAAAATAAAAATAAAAAAATAAAAAAATAAAAAAATGAAGCCATCACACATGTTATTTTGCAATAGTTTTCAAACTTTAGTTAATGATGCATGTTAATTTAATTTTAAGAATATTAATATCATATTTTGATTACTTGCATCTAGGATAATGAAATTTAATATGATAATTTGATGATGACTATGAAATTCATGCCTAGACACTTTATGCATGTATACCATGCTTAAGATCTAGTAATCGATGAACTATTTTAAACTTTAATCCTAGGTTCTTAGTAGAGACTAAACTCGGTGAGCTTTAAAGCCAATTTCCCGTCCTTGAAGAGATCTTATATAAACTCGGAGTTGTCTTTGAATATAAATTATTTTTGAATAATCTCATACATTTTTCTTTGACTTGTGGCTTTGCATGACATTAAATTCATATCATTGTGCTAGAGCATGCTGTATGTTTGCTCAAGAAAAATAAGCAAGGTTACCATCTTTTGAGGACATGATTGAAGGTCATCTTTGACTCATTTGTGCTTAAAATACCCCACCTCATATAAATTTATCTTTCTAGTACCCCTTTGAGCTTATTAAAAAATTTACCTTTATACATTCTTTGATAAGTCATGTTAACCTTTACCCCTTCACCATTTCTGAAAATTCAGCTTACCCTTCTTATTTATGAGAAATTAGGAACGAGAGATTAGAATCAACGAAAAGAGAATAAGTGGAGTGATACCGAGTTATAGTGTTTACTAAGAGTGTATGACAGAAATATAAGAAAAAATATATATATATATATATTTGAAAAAAAATAAAAAATATGAGGTGTTTCCAAAAAATGAAATTCAAAAGAAGAAAAATGAGTGAGAAAAGAAAAGAAAGTTGAGAAAAATAGCGAGAGATTAGGAAAGAAAAAGAAGAGAAATAGAAAAATCAGACATTAGTTCCTTTTCCAATTTCTCGAAAACTTTGAATCTCAACTTCCCTTTTGTTCTTACCCTTATCTGTGCCCCATTATAACCTTACAAAAGACCTTCATGATCCAATCTTGTATTGGTAACTGCCTTGTGGAGAGTGAATATATAATACCTATGGAGCTTGATATGACATGCATAGAATATACAAGTATCTTTCTATGAGATTCTCTTTTATTCATTGATTACGTCGCGTTTCTTCTATCATGTGAGATCTTTTGCTTGTTTTGTATTGATCTCTCACATGTGAGCGAAAATGAACCTATCATCGAAGTGATCTTATTTCGAGAGTATACCTAAAGTGAGGATTGAGTCGGACATGAGATCCGACGATTTTCTATTTTGATTGGTTCTGAGATAGATATATATTAGCATTGTGTACATGCACTTTACGTTTAGACATGAATGAATGAGTTATCTAAAAATTTGAGCATTAGACTAATTTGAATGGCTATAAGTATGATTGCTATAACATTGTTATTTGAAATTGAGAATTTGCATGTTAAATTGATTAATGATTTTGTACTTTAAAGTTAAATTTATATAAAAATTATATTTTGAAAACTCAATTTTACCAATGGTTTCAAAAATGTATTGAAATTTGTGGGTAACTTCACTGAAAACTTTCAGGAGACAAAACTCTTCCACTAGGGAACACCTAGTGGTTTAAAGGCTTATTTCATGTGCTAAATGCAATCGTGATACCTACGAAAGTGGATTAAGATGTTAGTTTATTTTTCAGTTTATTTATTTTCTCTTTTGCTCGAGAACTAGCAAAGTATAGGTTTGGGGGTGTGATAAGTGATGAAACTTAAGCTTACATTTAGTCATCCAATAAGGGCAATTTGACATATTTGTGAAGCTCTAATTATTTCAAAATAATTTAGCCATTAGTTGTATTTGGAAGCATAAAAGAGTATAAGAACAACAAACGCGGGAATATTGGAGCAAAAGAGTTGATGGGCGCTGAAATTTAACATTTAAATTTGATTTTTGAATTTTAAATCTGGAACTGAGACCCTATTTAAGCAAACTTGAGAATTAGTTTTGTGGGTCTCTCCCTTTGGGGAGCCTTTTATTTTCCTTAGAATTTTTAGGTTTTTTCAACTTTCTCTTTTATTTTTCTAGCATTGTTCTTCATTTTCTTAGGTCTAAGATTTAGATTAGTTTCATTTTTCTGTAATTGAAAGAACCAATGTACCTGTTGGATTAAAAGTTGGATTAAAGCTTTTGTTGGAGTTGTTGAGGTATTTTACAATATTTTAATGTCATCTTTTAGTTTTATTTTAATTATGTCATTTATTTCTGTTATATATGACTAGTTTCATTGGGCATGGGGATCTAATGAACCTCATCCGAGGTATTCATTCATAATAATACAAATCTACAGGTTGAGATGTGAGATTGTTTTAATGACCCTAATGTTATTATCGATATGGATATAATCCGATTGTCATCTGAGATCTGGGAGCTAATCATGCCCTATGATCTCAGATCAATTTTGGTGATTTTATCCTAATCATTACTCATCCTAGGGTCCAGTTTTATTACCATCTGATGTATGAGTGTTAATCATACACTCATGGGATGTTAATCACACACCTCCACGATCTCATATTGGTAATGTGAAATTTACCCAGGGATTAAGTTCTGATTATCATCTGAGGTGTCAGTGTTAATGATACACTCATGGGATGTTAATCATACATCTCCGTGATCTTAGATCGATAGGGTGGAATTTACCCCAAGGATTTAGTTCTCGTTACCACATGAGGTGTGAGTGCTAATCATACACTCATGGGATGTTAATCATACATCTATGTGATCTCAGATCTGCAATATAGAATTTACGTGTGTTCGGGTCCAGTGCTTGCACGTAATGCATCTCATATCTCAATGCATAGATTTGTATTTCATGAATGATAAACCTACGATGGAGGGATTTAGTATCTCATTCATTATCTTTTATTAACTGTTTAAATTCTATTTTAGTGTATGATTTTTATTATATCTATCAAACTCTCGTAATCAGAAAACTAGTTCAAATATTGTAATAGATCTGTGACAATTCCTTTGTTGATTACTATTTCTTCTTTTAAATTTGATAATCAATCCTCGTGGGAATGATCTCGTACTCTGCACCCATTATCTGTAAACCAATTCATACACTTGCAAGTAAAACAAGATTAAAATCACAATAGTGCTCTCAAGAAATCCCGACTCGACTTGAAAATCTGATTCGACCCGATGCCTCACCCTAAAACACGATCCAACTAAGTAAAAAGCATTTATATATATATCAGGTCAGGTCGAGTATTGGATAGACCAAATCCAGTAAAATATCGGTTGGGCTATTGGATCGACCCGTAGTATAATATTGGGTTAGGTCGGGTCAGGTATTGAGCCAACCTGGCCCATTGATAGCCCTAATTTCATCACATGTCATTTATACTCTTTTTCAAAAAAAAAAATATTTTTATTTTAAAAGAAAAATTTATTGGCTATGGTGGGACCTTACTGGGTTACTGTTAAGTTCGGGTGAGGTTGATCGGATATGCAACTACTCGGATCCCTTAGTGCATTTTCTTCTATAAACAAAGAATTTCCATTCGAATTGGATTTCAACGAGGGATGTCAATGAGATAAAAAAGAGGTTGATGTTACTACCACACCACTTTATGTTACAATCATTACACTTCGCAAGGAAAAATATTTTGATCATTTAAAATCAGATGATGAGATTTTTTATCCGTCCCGGCTCTTCCACTCAATAGACAGATGTTGATTCTTCGTGGAATACATCCATAAGTTACGGTGATCAGTGCATCATCGAACGCATTGCTCACATTCACTTTTTAGCATTTGTGTCATGTGGTAGCAATCAACAAATTTTCTTGAGGTGGCTGGAACATATAGTATAACACCCGCCTAAAAAAACTGCAAATGCTTGATCCAACTGAAGGTGCTTCCGAACCGACCTAATGGTGCAGGAAAGTCGACCCAACTCGAAAACTTGACCCCTTCTCCAGAAAGGAGACATAATTTGAAGGTGAACCGACCTAATAAATGTGGGTCAGGTAAAATATACATTCGGCTATTGATCAATAGAGACCCGGTAATATATATATATATATATATATATATATATATATATATATATATATATATATATATATATATATTAGTATTGGATAGACCAAATCTGGACATATATATTCAGCTATTGATCAATAGAGACCCGGTAAAATATCAAGTTGGATCAAGTCAGTCACGTTTGATCCCACTCATTGACAGCATTTATTTTTTTTAAGAAAAAAAATGAGAAAAAGTTTTTAGTCAACCGTTTTGAAGAATAAGATTGTTAGATAACAATTTTATTCTTGAGCAGAAGCCTTGATATTGAACAGAGTCTTGAATTGAGAGGCTTCCATAAGTAATCTTCATCTGTTTCATTGATGAATTTTCTGATTAGAATGAAGCCTTGATCTTGAGCATAGTCTTGAGAGCTAGTGATGGTGTAGATGGGTTTAAGAACTGTTTTGAATTTAAAAGATACAAAAATTATGAAGTTTTTAGTCATTTGATTAGAGGAGAAAGCTTCTATTTATAGGCAATTGGGTAGCTAAGGGTATATGGCAGGCTCCTATTAGACCATATAGAATTCACGAGGATTCGTATTAACTTTCTAAAAGAATATCCCTTGGATGTGATAAATATCAAGCATCTAAAGAATTATTTTATAAAGAGAAGAAGTCACATGAGTCTTGTCGGAAGACAAATGTCAAATCATAATTGGTCACAAATAGAGTACAAAAATTGTGCTAATTTTCTCTAAAAATAACTCTTACATTGTGACATATTTCTTTCATCTCAAAATTATTTTAGAAGGGGCTTCAATGGAAAGCAAATAAAAGTGAGGGTAAAATGGTCAATTCTTATGAGCTAAGATTTTTAGGATAGTTGAAGGGATGGGAAGTCAAAAAATTCAATGAAATGAGTGAAAAAGATGAGGGTGGGGTCCACTAAGGTCAAAATACCTGAGAAAAACTATAGAGGGCAATCTGGGAGTGATTTGGGTTGACCCAATCAAGATCAAGGCAAGAAAGTAAAAAATACGAAAATGAGTGTCAGGTCATGCCTGGAACCCGAGCCTCACATGGGGAGGTTGGCATTACAAGTGCCAGAAAACTAGCACATGTAATACCGACCCCAAGGTGTTTGCTATATATCCAAAAAATGTTCTAGCATCTTCTTGACCCAAATACAAGAAATGTGGGAGCTATTGAGCACTTTGGGTCATGCCCAGAGGTCCGAAGAGATCTTGATGGTCAATCAGGTAAAAAAATGACCAACAGTGCTAAAATTGGGTGTCTACAATAATGGATTGACACTTTGGACATTTTAGATTGATAAAAAAATTGCGCTAAATGGCATAACTGTAGACCACACTTCAAGAGTGGAACATGAAAGGCTCTAATTGAGTGGTGTAAGATGTCAGGAACCACTATCCCATTTTTCTTTTTTCGTAGTCCCTGGCCTCAGACTAGCTGATGTGCACTAATGATTTATGTAGCTTTTCAAACCTGATCTTGCTTTAGACACTTACATGGATGTCTTTGGGTTGGGTGCCATGAATCTGATGCCATCAATTTGGGATCAATGTTATAGGTGCACCAATTTTTATGTTCAATTAATGTTCATTTCGCCAAGAAAATTGGTGCATGAAACATTATACAATCTCTCATTCAGTAAAAGGTAAAAAACATACTACTAAAAATATTATATAATTTCCTAATGGGATGTCTAGGTGTCACGACCTGTAATTCTATCCCATCCCGAGGGCCTAGAATTCCGAGTTATGACCCGCACATATCCCGGATATGCTAAGCGGACATACACCTAATCAGAGTTCTCGTGCAATAATGGTTCCACGAAATCCGTGAAAGCCAACATACCATAGTGGAATATAAAATAATCATAAATGCTGAATAAATCTGATAAAATGCAATAAAATGCTATTAATCCACATGTAACATGTAAGTCAAATCGGAGACAAATCCGATAAAAATGAAAGCATAGAGTCAATGATAATGATATAAGGCAAAATCCAATACCGACTCTACTAAATCAATATCCGGTGCTTGGATCAAAATCAATACTGTAGTCCTCCTGATAACCGGTAATGTCACCCTCCAAAGGCTCTTGGTAATCAATGTCCACTGGGTCGACATTCTCAGCACTAATCAGATCAGATAAACCCACGTCCACACCGTCGGTATAGTCACCTGCAGCTGTTAAATTATCGTGAGATGAGTTTACTCAGTCACGTAAACTCAGTGGGATACACCACCAATCCACCCCATACTACTCAGGTGCATTGTGGGTGCATCTTGTGAGTGATAAACATAATATCTCAAAGCAGATAGCAAAAGAATGACAAAATCACATGCATATCGTAAAACTCATATCATAAATGCAAGACCATGATCTAGACACTCATATCCTAACGTACCTTACCATATCTCATAACATATCCTACCATGTCTTATTATCATTCTCGACGTCGTACGTACATCGCATGAGAGTAACTAACATACTCGTGAAATCCTAAACGACCTGTGCCAGAGTCGCTGCTCGAGCTACTATGGGAGGGTCAACATAGTATCATACCACCATATTATAACGCCCTCGTGTCATACTCATACTCCATCATCCAGCCAATGGGGAGACATAATGGCCAAACTCACTCATAACATACTCATACTCATAATCTCTCCGGAGATCCGTCTTGGTGAAGGCGTTGTTACCCTTACGGTGGCTACGCACATGAGGAACGACGTCTGAGACTTAAGTTATTTATCTTTTCTTTGGCCTACGGCGATGTTTTATTATCGTATTCGTATCATAACTTATCTTATTTCATACTCATATCTTATCATACTCTTATACTTAATCCTAGGACAAACTATAGTGAGGCAACTTTCCTAATTCACGCTTCCTAAGAAAAAGGTTCCGTAGTAACCTGGATGTACTTCGTGTGATAGTTTATACTACCATAGAGGTGTTGCATCCGTACATGGACGCCAATATTCCGAGTTTCACGTGACCGTAAAAGAAATCTCACCACAGCTAAAGGCCCAACGCCCGATTCTCGTATCATATCTCATATCTTATCCTCTCGTATTAAAACTCGGGATGATAAGATCACTGTATATGCCACCGTATACGAAGTTACACTGAATTCACACTCACCCGACTCGTCATGGGTCCCATTCCACCATGAGTTGTAAGGCGTGTGAATACGGTGTATTCCTCGCTTCGATACCATCTCAGTGAGTCACCACACCCAAGCGTAGGCATGATCTCATACACTCTCGTACTCATGATCTAACATATTCTTAACTAGTATAAATTGATTAAGTTGCAAATACAAAAATATCACATATATAGAACAGTTTACACTTAGATTTTGGTTATGTTTATATTTATATTTATTTACATAACACACCAATATAATTATAGAATAGGGTTATAAGTGTGATTTCGATAATCGTAAAGGTCAGAGTTCGATTTCATAAAGGCATCGAAGTTCTAACACTTTGTGTTTTCGAAGTGATCGCGTTGAAGCAATGAAATGATATTTATATATATATATATATATATATATATATATCTAGTATACTATAATTAAATGCTCAAATAAAAAGGGGCAATGCAATTTAAAGTGGAGTACATCACGACCATCGATCGGAAATGCAAGTGATTAATGCGCACTAAATTTTTGGTCGTACAATAGTAAAATTTTGGTGTGAATCAGGTCGTCTATTCGGATGAAAATCGATCGATCGAAAAATAAAAATCGATAGATTAGATTTAATGAGGTGTAAGTTATCATTTAGTTCAAGATCGTTTGATTGGTTTTAATCAGTCGACCCATCTATGGAAAGGAAACTAATTGAACTCTGACAGGGGATACTATTACTCATGTACCTTATAAGATAATTTTATAATATTAAAATAAGGTAGTAACCAAGTACTTTTATTTTATATGAGAATAAAATAATACTAAAATATAAGTGTATAATATTTATTAATTTTATATTACTATCTAAAATCACTTTCTCTTTAAATATATCATCATATATTGTAAGAGATACTTTAATTAATTTAATATCATCCTATGAAATAAAATCAGATGGGTTGGTCCACATCAGATAGGTCAAAGTCTAACATCAAATGTGTCGAGATCCACATCAGGTGGGTCACGGTCCGATACATCAGATGGATCACGGTCCAACATTAGATGGGTCACGGTCCAACATCAAATGAGTTAAGAAGGGTACGAATTCCAAATAAGGAATGACACCTTGCATGTGTCTTATAAGATAAAATTTTATTACTTTATTTTTACAATAAAGTAGGTACTTAAGTAGAACAATTAGGTAAAAATATATTATTATATAACTGTAAGTTGTATAACACTTTATTATGTAATATTTTAATAGATATTTAGTTTAAGTTATAAGTGTTTATAATATAATATATTCTTATAAAAGCACAAGTTCTAATTAAATATTCACCCATAAAAATAGAACTCGACCAAATAAAGTAAAATAGAATCAGGCGCTAGGTTGGAAATGAAAGAAACCCACGAAGTGTACGAGTTTTTATGGCCAATTGTCATTTATAGAAATAAACAATAAGAAGACAGTCACTTTTCTGGACATAAATATATTACTATTCTTATAATGTAAAAGATGTCATATTATAGCGGTTAAAAGGCAACGCACAGATTACCTTCTAAATTTTAAGGCAATGTAACCAATTGAGTGAAACTAGCAATACATATAATATAATAAAATCACATCAGTTGAATTGACAATAATGAAGAAGACTAATATATAATATTCAATATAAAATAGCTATGCATCATTCAACCAAGTTAACCGACTGAGCGGCAATATTAATTGGGTTTACTGTTTTTACTCCAATTAAAATAATTAAGTTAAAAATAAAACAAGTAAGGTTTTGAAATAAATTAAATATATAAATAAATAAATAATATCAGAACAAAGATAAATAACATCTTTCAATCCTAAATTAATATTATTTAGAAAAGAAAATAGGTTCTTTTTATTTAACCCGTCGATACATGATCGAACCGTATCCTACGCGACGGGATCTGAGAAGGACGAGATGGATAGATGGATACCCACCTCTTGAAGCGTACTCGACGAATCGACGGCGGTTAGGGCGATAGAGATCGGCGTCCACACGATGAGCCGTCCACGATTACGCCATCTTCACATCGATTTGACGATAGAAAAATACCACGGTGGTTCTTGTGGAAGAACACACAATAGATTTAAAAGAGATTAGGGTGTTTTTAGAAAAGGGTGGCTATAGAAGAAGATGGAGTGACGGCTAGGGTTTTTAAGAAGAATTCTTATAATAATGGTTTAGGGTTCTCCGTAGCTTTCTTATTTATAATATATGGGCATTAATTCGGTGTTAAGCGGTCGCACTAAATAAGGGTGTATAGGCTTTTATTTCAAGGTTTAAAATAGAGATTTAAACTCTTGTTTATAACCAAAGTCTTTCAACCACTAGGCCACCACACAACTTGTGTCAAATAAGGATAATTTTAAATATAAAACCTTTTTGAAAAATCAAAATGTGTACTTTTTCAACTAGGATAGGTTCCGGTATGGAGCACTAACACCACGCTCTGTGCAAAACAAATCTAACACCACAAATTCAGTTTTAAATTTTTTAGGGTCGTTACACCAGGTGACTGAAGTTTTAGGAAAAAATCTATCTATATCTATATATATATATATATATATATATATATATATATATATATATATATATATATATATTAGTAGGATGCACGTGACATACATGTGAGCTTGGGAAAGTAGAGACGTGTTGGTTTTTAAATAAAATTAATTATTAAAATAATTTATATTTTAAATAATGTGATTTTTTCATTCCTTTTGTTTGATTGGAATAGAAAGAGGTTCCTATCTTAAAAGAATAGTATTACATTGGTTGAAAATGAAATAACTCTTTAACTGTAACCTCACTTTTGGATTATTATCTTAATAACTAATATGGAGGATTAAAAAATAGCCCTTGAATTATATGACACACATCATGCTTAAACTAAATTTAGGGCCATTTTTTGGGGATCAATATGACCCATGGAATAAAAAAATGATCGTCTAATAGATGCGTCGTGATCTCAAGATCTATTGTGTGGAAGATCGGGGTGAAACACGATCTCCATCATCTGATCCAAAGAAATCAATGATTTCCATGAAATTTAGGACGTGAGCACTTTTGGAGAATGAGTGGCCGAAAACAGAGTACCCAAGTTTTCTTGGCTGTGCAATAAAAGTAGGTCATTTACAAAGAGGGTGTGCAAGTAATGAAAGCCCATAGATTTAAAACCAGTCGAAGCTTAAATAAAGAAGGGTACCTCTAAACGTGCCCGCACTATCTCTGAAAGCGCCCACGTCTCAGACCCCTTGAAAATTGTTGATTCTTTTGAATCAGATGATGGAGATCATATTTCACCCCAATCTTCTATACAACAGATTTTGAGATCATGGTGCACCTATCAGATGGCCCGTTTGTGATTCCACATATCACAGATCCCAAAAAAAATCCCCTAAAATCACATTTTAGTGTGATGTGTGTCATATGATTCAAGGACCATTTTTGGAGATCGATGACACATGGAATAAAAAAATGACCGTCTGGTAGCTGCACCATGATCTCAAGTTCTATTTTGTGGAAGATCGGGTTTAAAATCGATCTCCTTCTTCTGATTCGAAGGAATCAATGATTTTGAAGGGTTCTAGGATGAAGGCGCCTTCAGAGAACGAGTGGCCGCGTAGAGAGGTACCCGACAAAGAAACATCTTTCACACTTTCTAGAGTAAAAACTTAATTATCGAGACCAACTTCATTCAACACCTATTACCAAAGTGTCAAACTTAGTTTCGGTATTGGGTATCAGTCCATGGAGAACCGATACAAATCGGCTGATACGTATCAGCCGATACTGATACATATTGGCCTGTTTAAAAAAAAAATAAAGGTATCGGCCAATACCCAATACGTGTCAGCCGATATGGGCCCGTATCGGCCAATACCAATATCGTTGCCCGAGTTGGATACCGATACATATCGGTATGTCAAAAAATCGATACGTATCGGTATCGGCCGATATTTGATACCATGCCTATTACAACGGCCAAGAGCAACACATCTTAATTGAAACAAATATAAATGTAAAATAATAATAATAATCCATATATATATATATACTAGTGGACCTTACACATGCGATGAACGTGAGAACCGTTTATTCAGAGAAGGAATCGCTACCCTTTTATTCTAGGTGCATTAGTTCACGCACCTGATATTGTTATTTTATTTATATTTTTTAGGATGTCATACCTCATAGATAGCTCAGATGTAGTGTCTATATAAACTTGCACACATAGAGGATTCACTATTGGCCTAGCACACTGGGAGGGGACTCGCACAAAAGATGGGAGCAGGAGTGAGGATTAGAATCCACGACCTGTGCTTCCGCAAGGGAAGAAGATACCAGTTGAGCTATTGCTTAACCGGTGCACGGATATTGTTGAGCACCAAGGTGCTCACATACATCAATGAATTAATTAATACTTATTATGTTAAAAAATATATCTTTTGTTAGATATCCTGCTTCTCAATAGATCTATTATGTCTATTTTGACATAAATGGTCAAAATAGATCTATTATGTCTCTATATTTCATTTTGAACAGAAAACAAAAATGCAACTCAAGCAAAATGCATACGATTGGAGCCTATAAGATTAAGACAATATAACTTAAAGCGGTAAATCGTAAGCAAGATCCATATGCTTAAAGCTGGTTCACCTGATTTGAATACCCTTGAATTGAATGGAAGGTTGTGCGACATTACTAACATGAAAAACATCTATACTGTAATTTTGAACAATTAATAATGGAAAATTTACACTTTCGGCCCTATAAGTTTGCGTATTTGCATAAATGCCCCTATAGTTTCAATCCTTGCATAACAGATCAGCTCCAAGCCAAGCCGGTTCCATGTCAGCAACGACCTCTTATATTCAAATTTGCACCAACCTTCTTATTTAATTAATATTTTAATGTTTAAATGTAAAGTTAACTTTATTACTTTTCATTCTTTACTCTTTTACTTTCACTTTAACTTTTCTGTAAAAATCGAGAGAGCGGCGATATATAAGCGATAAAGCGGAAAAAAAGTCACAGAAAATTTTCAGGTAATTTCTTTTTTTACATTTAAACGCATGCAGTCATCCGTTATATTTTTCACTTAATCCGCTAACTTATCGATAACTTAAATTAGCGACCGCTAAATTACATTATCGACCGCTAAGTTACATTATTGGCCGCTAATGTAATTTAGCGGCCGATAATATAAATTATCGTCCTAAAACTTACATTATCGGACGACAATGTAAGTTTGCGACCGATAATGTAACTTAGCGGCTGCTAATCTACATTATCGTCTGATAATGTCAGTTGTCGGGCAATAATGTAATTTAGCGGTAAGTTAGCGGAATATTTTCAACCTCACTTATTTTGTTAATTAATTATTTATATATATTTTACAGTTCCCACTAAGTAATTGTAAAATGATTATGTCTCTAAAGCCCTTCGAAAAATGTACTGAAATTAGTGTTTGAAAATTTTACTTGCACTGCAACGAAGAGACGAAAAAGATACTAGATGATTCAATTTTCAGTCATCTATTTAGGATTAATGAGAAATTAGAATTCATTGGAGACTTGGTTGACGCTATTTTAAGCTTTTTGGTTAAAGATAATGTTTTCAAGGTCAGGAATACCAATGTACTGCTACAAGAGTCCGATATAGCATTTATTTTAGGCCTGAATATATTGACGGAACCTCAGTCTGAGAATGTGGCCGTGCCAGAGGAAGAAACCATTCGAGACAAATTCTTTCGTAAGAAGCCGGCTAAAAGATCTCATATTGAAGATATAGTTGATAGTGCCGTCGATCTATCTAACGATGAATTTTTGAAACTATCATTGTTGTTTCTCTTATGTTCTTTTTTACTTCCGGACACATACCTAAAAGTGGACACACAGTACTTGGCATTAGTAGATAATCTTGAAGAGTTCAACAAGTTTCCGTGAGGCCTGATAGTTTACAAAAATTTAGTAGACTGCATATCAAAAGTGAACGTCAGAAGGGAAATGGCGAAAAAGTCAGAAAATGGGCATTACAACATCTACGGATGAACTATCGCCCTACAGATTTAGGCGTTTGAGCACTTTCCTGGAGTCGCCACCGCTCTTACTCAGCTGAAAGATCTATTTCCGAGGCTATTGAAATGGGAAGGCCTGAAATTCAGCCATAATCCTAATTTATATCGAGAAAATTTTCTCAAGTCTAAAGTTATCTTAGAGCTTGAAGCTGTAAAGTATGAATTACAATATCGATCGGTTCGACTCTTTTTGATACAAAGAGAGATGGAAAGGGAGCAAGAAAAGACCGAGGAGCCTCACTCCCAAGAAAATATATATGAATACGACAATGTCCCAAGTTACGAGACACGTCCTCAAAAAAGAGCCGAAGAGTCGAGATGATGATGATGATGACGATGAGGATGACGATGATGACAACGACGAAAATGACTAGTATGAGGTCGTTGTACATCAACATATGGAATCAAAGGGCAAGCCGGAGATTAGGCCCCAGCCAACAAGAGAACAATCGGTTAGATAATCCCACCTAACCAAAGAAGTAACGGAGCTTAGAAAAGAATGCACATCTCTCCATATGGCTTTTAAAGAGATGAAAAGTGAAATTTGATGTGTATTTACAGTGCTTAATGGGCAAACACTGACCATTGAACAGCTAAGGAGAGACAAGAAGACCTTACAAGAGCAAGTTGGGTCATTACAAGATGAAGTAGGGTCACTACAAGATCGGGTTCTAAATTTAACAGAACAAAATGAGATAATATGGAAAGACCTTGATATGGTCAGATCTCATTTGACAAAGGTACTAAATTAATTCTTTTTAAATTTTAAAAAAATTATTTTTTTAAAGATTACTGTCAAATTAGCTTATTATCCGATAATGTAAATTATCAATCGATAACTTGCATCATCGGTTGATAATGTAAATTATCAATCGATAACTTGCATCATCGGTTGATAATGTAAGTTATCGTTCGATAACTTAAGTTGTCGACCGATAACTTACATGAGCGGCCGATAATGTAAGTTACCGGCCGACAACTTAAGTTGTCGGCCGATAAATTACATTATCGGCCGATTATGCGGTCGCTAATCTGATTATCAAATAATATTATTTTTGTAAAATATAATGACAGTTTTTAATATATTTTATAATTATGTAGGATGATATTCTCTCCTCTGTTATATTTGAAACATTCGTTCTCACTGCCACTCATCCAACAGCTTCGCAATCTTTTAGTCCTCAAACTTTTGCCCCTCAAACCACTGCCACTCAACCAACAGTCACCAAAACTTATGACCCTAAACCAATTGCTCCTCAACCAACTCAGAAACCCACTGCTCCTCAACCAACTCCTAAACCCACTGCTCCTCAACCTACCCATCAATCCACTGCCCCCAAAACTTCTGTCCCTAAACCTACTGGCTCAAAACTCACTGCTCCTCAACCTACCCATCAATCCACTGCCCCCCAAAATTCTGCCCATAAACCTACTGGCCCAAAACCCACTGCTCCTCAACCTACTCATCAAATCACTGCCTCCAAAACTTTTGCCGCTAAATCAACTGTCACTCAACTCACTACTGAAGCACCTCAACCTCCTGCTAAACAACCCTTGGTGGAAGTGGGTGATGAGGGTGCTCCCCTTACCTAGCCTTCTCGTGAGTCACAGTAGGTATCACTAAAATCAATTTTAGTAAACTATCAACTGCAAAGAGTAAAGCCGAGAGATATAACTTGTGTTCTTGGAAGAGGAGAAAGACCTCGACCAATAAAGCCATTATTAAAAGACCAAGATTGGTTGTGGAGGAGGAGGGTGAGCCAAAATTAATGGAGCATAAATATATGCTCAGTTTTTGAAATCGACCGGAGGAAGAGGACAATGTGATCGTCAATACTATCATGGGTGTTGACATTATAGTTGCTATTTTAAAGGTTCTTAAAGGACGCTTATGGCTCAACAATGAAGTCATCGACTCGAACTCGAAAGCCCTTGAAGTTATCAACGATTCAATGTTTTCAGTAAATGCCAAAAAAAGCTGGTTCGCTTCTGTGTCCGCCCTGGTAAGGTTTCAGCTATTTATTATTTCGTTTATGGTAGACATAAGAAAATTTATAAAATTTATCGATAATAAAGGTCTGGCAGCACTTAATGACTTCGATAAGTGGCAGGCCTATTGTGATGAGTGGCAGGTTCGTCACAATTCAAAGCCGCTTGAACCCCTACTTACCAATCATATACGCGGAATTCACGAGGTCGACTGTGGAACGGTACGTTTTTTAATACTAAACTTCGCTTTATTTAACGTTAACGGCTTTTTTAATTTCTAATTATTTAAGATTTCGGTTCCGTTTCTATATAGATTTTTTTTCCAATGCATAGTAAAAAATATAGCCACTAGGCGTTGGCTATAATTTCATTAGTTGATCATAAAATTAAGTTGATAGACCCAGCAGACCAAGAGTACTCAAGGAGCTTCGAAACGCGTAAAGGATGTCTATTGCATCACCTTCCGCGTCTTCTTTATACTACTGGTTTGAAGTCTGCTTTCGATCAACAGTAGAAGGTATTGGTGTTCAACAGTGTCGATCTCCCGCTCTAAAAAAATAGTTGGGACTGTGGTGTGTATGTTTTGAAGTATATAGAATACTTCTTCCAACGACGGACTATTGATTTCGAAGAGAAACAAATGCAACAATTTTAGAGTCGAAATCGGACATTCATTGTCCACGTATGGGAAGAGTTAAACATTATATTTTATACTTTTGTAATATTTTTGTATATATTTTATATATTTTTGTAAATATTTTTATTACAATTTTATAGGTAACTTTAGCAAAAATCAATTTGTATAATTTTCATTTCTATAATTTTTTCTAATTGTTTAACTATTATTTATAAACTTCATAAAAAGACATCACCTGCTAACCATTTAAATTAGATACTTGCATTTAAAGTGCCAACATAAGTTAACAGTCGGCCCCGCTAACTTAAGTCAACGGTCGCTAACTTAAGTTAGCGGCCGCCTACTTAAGTTAGTGCCCGCTGACTTAAGTTAGTGCCCGCTAACTTATATTGGCGGGCGGTGACTTAAGTTAGCGGGCGCTAAGTCATCGAGCGCTGACTTTTTGCTAACTTAAGTTAGTGATCGATAGAAGGGCCATGATCTCAAAATCTATTTGAATGATAAATGGTCTCCATCATCTGATCCAAAGCAGTTTAGTTTGAGATCCCTATTTCTTTCAAAATATTAGATATTTTTTATAGATTATGAAATGTTATTAAAGATAGTGACGAGATAAAATATTAATGAGATCACTATGGATGTTATTGAGATCGATATTGATGATGTTTGGTATTGGCAATACACAATATCAAAAAAACTCAAACGGAACTTAACTAATCTGATTTGGATTTCGATTCATTCGGTTAATCAAAATTTCATTTTTATTCATTTTTTTCAGTGGGGGTGCACTAATATAAGGGTTGGGCGATAACGTAAGTTATCGACGGTCTATACTTTAGTACTTAGGGTTTAATGCACTATCTTTTTTGTAAAGAAATAAATAAGATCAGGGTCGCTATCTTAAGCCCATATATAAGATGCAATATTTTACAAATAGGGTACCTTTAAATCCACTAACCGAATCTTTGAGTTCACCCACGCTGAAACTCAATGATTGCTTTGAATTCGAAGATGTAGATAGTTTCTCACTATCAGTCAATCGATTTTAGCGTGGGTGAACTCAAAGATTCGGTGGGTGGAAATAAAGGTACTCTTACAAGTAATGTAAGTTCATTTCAAATTCTAATAAATTTACACGAGCGTCGGTTATGATCGTATTTGTTATAATTTTTATATCATAATGGTTGAACTTTATCTTTAGATTTTATTCTCCTTTTCTTCGGACGACCGGCTTGACGTATCTTGTGTGGAGGCAAAACTTTAATGTCATCTCTTAGCGCAGTTCATTGGCGCATGTCAATGGTCGGGACAAAGTGTTCTTTATAAGTTTTTCTAAATAAGTTACTGGTAAATTGGTGCTCACAAAATTGGGGGATCTCTCTTTCTCTGTTTCGGCGCGATAATGCCGCGATCGCATGTAAACATGATAATCCAAGGATAGCCCAATGTCTATATGTACATGTTAGTTATCTAGATTGACACTATGAGTGTAATCACCATGTTTAACTTGAAATGTATCGCGACCATATGGTATAACGTTTTTTCGACGGGCCCATCCCGAATTTCGTGTTATATGCTCTTGAGTCGTCGGTGTTAACACGTGTGTCATTTTATTTCCTTCCTCCTGATAATAAAGATAAAATTCGGCTACATTTGTACGAATAGTTTCTAGCATGCTCACGATCGTTCCTCCCTAGCTATTTTCAACACACTATTAATGCTTTCAGCTATATTAGTTGTCAACATATCATAATGCCTCTCTGAAAAATAAGTGCGGGCTCAAAAATGGTCACCAATTTCTTTAATCCATGTCGTACATTTCAGGGGGCGTCGTCTTCTATTTTTCATAAAATTCTTTTAAATTTTGCTTCCAAAAATACACGGGCAGCAACTCAGAAAAGCGGTCTAGAGATTGTATCCTTATATGTATCAAACAGATTTAGAGCAAGGTGTCGCATACAGTAGCTGTGAAAGGCGTTAGGAAAAACTTTTTTCACAGCTTCCATCAAACCCTTTTGTCTGTCTGATATCAATACAAATTTCTCTTTAAAGTCTCTGATTATACGTTTCCCTAATAGATCAAGGAACCATGTCCAATGATCTTTATTGTTTTCGGTACAACGCCAAATGCTATAGGGAATAAATATCTATTCCCGTAGCTATTAACAACACTCCCTTATATTATCCCGCAAATGCGTTCCATCTACCACAATTATTCTTCGTAAAGTATTACGAAAGCTTCGAATGCAAAGTATGAATGCCACAAAATATCTTTGAAATGCATTATTAGGCTCGAGACACAATTCGGTCTGTACGTCTGGATCGACCCGCTGTAATTCGGTGACATATGACGGTAACATCTTAAATTACTCCTTCCAGCTACCTCGGATGTCATTCAACACCATTTCTTTTACTCTCCATGCTTTCCAGTAACCTACTGTTATACCGTATTTTTTTTAATATGAAAAATTATTAAAGCAGGAGTCTCGTCAAAGCCCTTTAATAGCTTATCCCTCACGAATGAAGCTATCCACGATGTCATACATTGGCGATGTTCGCTTCCGAAAGCTGGCCTTCTGCACATATGTTCCAGGTAAAAATTTTTCACAGTAAACATGTCCACACCTATTAATTTCGATGTATGTATTCGCTAAACACATCCTACTTTAATACACCTCGTCATAACTCGAAGAGGCACTACAAAAATAAGGGGTTTTAGCGGCACTTGCTATTAAGGCATTTTTTGGTTGCGACAGAATTAATAGCAGCAGTTTTTGGTAGCGATAGTACTAATAGCAACAGTTTTTTGTTAAAAAAACTACCGCTAATAGTCTTATTTTTTATAGCGAGGACTGATTTTTATTAGTTTAATTTGAAAATTATTTGCCATTGCAAACTCTTTAAGAGTTTTCTGAAAGGATTTCTTATTTTTAAACGCCTGACCAATGATAATTAGTCTCCCTTCATACAGTTCCTCATCATCCGAATCTATATACTCTCCTTCCGAGTCATTAAGCTGATAGTCTTTGTCCACCAGAGGTTGATCAATTGCCCTATTAGTATCAACAAGCGAATTGAGCGACGACGATGCTTCATTATTTTCATGATCACTATCACCGTTATCGACTGGATGATTATTACGTAATTGGGATTGAGTCCGTCGATGTACGTTTGGTTGAGGTGCAGTTGTTTGGATAGAGATTAGCCGAGGTGGAAATGTTTGAGGTACGAGAGGCTGTTCTGTTGAAGGCTCGATTATCGTTGGCTCCGAAGCTATTGGTTCGGAAGGTCATTGATATGGACTAAGATCGACTAAAAATATTACCTACTGATTTCAGGCAAATATATTATTTACCGATTCAAAGTTGAGCTGAGATGTATCATGCATCGGATTCATTTGATGATAATATCATTGATCTTCATCGCCTTCTCTCATTGGAATGTCTGAAGAGGGTTGCTCCAGAGGCCTACGGTAGGGGCAAAATCCTATATTTATATTTTTATCATCATCGACTATCATCGGTGTAGCGATGTTCTTCTCTTCAAATCGTATGTCTTAATTTTTAATCAAATGTTTTGGTTCCACACCATCATCATCTACTAATATGACGTTTTCCTCACATTCTTAATGATCTTCGTTTGTTTCCTGGAATGGTTGAAATACTTTTAAAGAAGGTAAAATTTTTACTACGAGAGTGAGTAATGATTTTTCCATATAAATATTTATCACACCATCACCAATACGATATGCTCTAAATAAGTTTGTAAGATCATCGAAGTCAGACAATTCGGCAAACACAAGTTCATTCCCTATGCGTAATGAAACCGTTAGTGTAATAGAATATTCTTCCGATTGGGTCCTACTAACCTTGTACATTTTTTATATAAACTGATCAAATGATATGTTCTCCGTGATAGTGACAATCCTCCGATATCCTCCGTTGTAAGTATTATCTCTCACACGGACGAAATCAAAATGGCAAAGAAGAGGAACATCCATTTCAACCTATAATATTTACAAAATAAAAATTGGTTTGATTAAAAATGTCATACTTGACTTAGTGGTATGAATGTCGGCAGCCCGGTATCATATGATAGCGGCCGACATCTTAAAGTAGCAGCCGATATCCTAAGATAGCGACTGATATCCTAAGATAGTGATCGATATCCTAAGATAGCGGTTGATATCTTAGGAATCGATACTAGGATACCAACTGTATGTTAAAAAAAAGAGAAAATCAATATCTCACAAAAAAATATAGTCGATATCTTACCTAGCCTGTTGTAGTTCATTGGGCTATACCAACTATAGTCGAATATTGAAATCGCAATACAAGAAAAAGTGATAAAAAAGGCATATAAGCATATATTTATATAAGGGAAACATGGAACCGGCTTGGCTTGGAGTTGGCTTGTTATGCAAGGATTGAAACTATAGGGTCGTTTCTGCAAATACGCAAACGTATAGGGCCAAAAGTGTAAATTTCCCATTAGTAATTTTTAGGGTGTTATTTGCCTCCGTTTTCTTGTGAAGAGCACGCACTCTTTCATAGGAAAAAAATGTTGACTACCTTGAAGTTTAGTCCCACGCCAGGTAAATCATAGCCTTATCTCTCCCTTATAATATCTTGGGTCCCTCCACTCATTGCCAATTGGTTTTAAGATGGAAGCCCTAATTTATAAGCATGCATTTCTCTAATAGCATGTATACATTATTAGTATATTAGTATAACTTTATATCTATCCATTATAGTTATTTTGGATCAGTTACAACTGTGTCCACGTTTGGCATCAATTACAATTGTGTCCACGTATAGCACGTCAATAAGTCTTATGGTTATTTTGGCTGTATTGTAACTGTGTCCACGTTTGACACCATCTCTTTATGTTAAGTTTTAAGCCTTAACAGAGAGTCAAGTTTTTCATTCTAAATCTTCTCATGGTATCAGAGTCGGCCAAGTTCTTCTTGAACTTTTGATTCTCTAAATCTGACGGTCATTGACGGCAAATTCCCTCCCACCTCTCTTCACCATGGTGACCTCTAATGAAAATATCAATAATTTCATCTCTAATCTTCCTTCTCTAATTACCATCTGTCTCAATTATTCGAACTATCTTCTATAGAAATGACAGTTTCGCACCGCTCTCATTGCCCATCGCATCCTAAAATGCATTGATGGCACACTCATCATACCCGAAGAAGAAGTGAAGGATGCCTCTAGTATGCTAATTCCAAATGCCGCATACCAAGAATGGTTGATTGTGACTAACAAATTCTTAGCTGCATCATCGCTACAGTTAGCGAATCGGTTCTTCCCTATCTTCTTGAAACTGACTTTGCACGGGAAGCTTGGACTCTTCTTAAACGTCGTTATTCTTCCATGGCTCATGCCAATATCCTGTAGCTTAAATCCGATCTACAACAAATTCAAAAAAATCTAATTCCCATGAAAGATTATTTAGCCACAATCAAACAAACGGTGGATAAACTTGTTGCCGCATCTTCACCTGTAGATGAAAAAGATATCGTCCTTTATACATTGGATGGGCTCCCAAATGAGTATAACACATTCAAAATAAGCATTCGCACTCGTCCTCAACCGATCTCCTTAGAGGAGCTTCATCGGCTCTTAAGAATTGAAGGATCGGCTTACGCCGCCACTGCTGTAAAAGCTGTTGCCAAGGCCAACGCCTCAGTATCAAATACTGCCATGACAGCCACAACCAGTTCACTATTCGATACTTCTATTGGCTCTTCGTCGAAATCCGGAGGCCGTCCCAATACCAATCGGCCTAGGAATAATAATAACAACAATTATTATAGAGTCGGTAACAACTCTCGGAGATGAGACAACTACCGTGGTCGTGGTGGTTTTGGGCAGCCCTCCCACCCGATGCTTTTTTGCTTAATTTGTGGTCATACTAATCATTCCACAAAGAATTGCTATTACCGTGCTCAATACCCATCTAACGGCTCTTATTCGATGTATAATCAGCAACAATCCTTGTTTATAGCATCCTGCACCCAACCGTCTAATTCATCTTGGTACGTTGACTCCGAGGCCACAAATCATGTTACATCAGATCTATCCAACCTCTCACTTCGCTACCCATATGCCAGTTCCGAGAAAGTTGTTGTAGGTCATGGGATACCCATTCTCCATACTGGTAATAGTTCCCTTGCCACACTTACTTCATCCCTGATATTAAAAAATATTTTACATGTTCCCACCATTTCAACCAAACTTTTGTCTGTAAATAAGTTTGCTAAAGATAACAATTGCATCTTATCTTTCGACTCTGATGTTTTTCTATCCACGACAAGAGCATGCATGAGGAAGATACTTTTCAAGGGGACAGTAATCATGGACTTTATCCTCTTCACCAAGGTTCACCCATTTCGTCCTCTAAAGTGCCTGTTGCTCATTGCTCTCACCTCACCACTTGGCACAATCGTTTAGGGCATCGTTCAAAGGATATTTTACATTCCGTTTTTAATTCTTTGTCTTTATTTCCTATAAGCATTTCTAATTTTCAATGTAATGGTTGCCTTAGTGCTAAGAGTCAGAAGTTACCTTTTTCATTGAGTAATACATCTACAACATCTCCTTTGGAGATTGTGCATTCTGACGCATTGGGGGCATGCACCTCAAAACTCATTTCGTGGCTTTCACTATTATGTTTTGTTTGTAGATGATTACTTCCGCTTCAACTAGGTTTATCCTATAACAAATAAATATTATGTGTTTCAAATTTTTATATCCTTTAAAAGTTTGCTTGAGAATATGCTCCAACATAAAATTCACACATTACAAACCGACGGCGGGAGTAAGTACACAAGCAGTGACTTTGAGAGTTTTTTACAAACTCATGAGATTCATCACCAAGTTACCTGTCCACACACTCTTGAACAAAATGGAGTGGCGGAAAGAAAACATTGACACCTTATTGAAACCTCAATTTCCCTTCTTCATATTTCCCATATGCCCATTACATTTTGGACTGATGTCGTTTGCACGACTGCCTTCCTAATTAATCGGCTACCATCCAAAGTTCTTAAAAATCACACCCCCTATTAGTTGCTCTTTAACCATGCATCGGATTACAATAAAATTCGGGTCTTTGGATGTTGTTGTTATCCCTGGTTTCGACCTTACTCCAAACACAAGTTGGAGCCTCGTTCTCGACCATGCACTTTTATAGGGTTGTTCTCGCTCAAAAAGATACCGTTGCCTTGATCGTACATCTGGGATTGCTTATGTCTCACGTCACGTATTATTTCTTGAAGATTTATTCCCCTATAAACTCATGGATAAAGACCATGCACCTATCCCACTTTCTCCACTCGTGGGCCTTAATCCGGGTTCCATGTCACTTGGTGACCTCTCAGAAGACTCAATTCCTGAACCAATTCCTTATCACCCACCCACTCGCACGATTATCCCTGTAGCCCATCTCCCAAAACCAACTCACCGAACTAACAAGCCAAGTTTCCTATCATTTACACCTCAACGTACACCACCTGTAACCTCAAACCTCCCACAACCACTCAATAATGTCGCTTCTCAACTACCCATATCCTCTCAAATTTCTAATTCTACTCCCCAACATTCAGCACCATCTCAAACTATCATACATACACAACAATCTCCACTACATGCACCTCATCTCCCATCCTCCTGCCAATTACCAGTCAACCCAACTCCTATACCTGCAACCATTACACTTGTACCTGGTCACCCTATGCAAACAAGGCTCAAAGATGGCATCTCTAAAAAAAAGAAGCCTTACTATCTCAGGCTCAAGTACCCGCATCTCCTCTTCTTGATCAATGTATACCCATTGATGAACCACACAATTTTATCAAGACATCTAAATTTTTGCACTGGCGTCAGGCAATGTCTGAGGAATTCTCTACCCTTCAGAAACAAGGCACATGAACATTGGTGCCTCACCCTATCCACAGGTAATTTATTGGATGTAAATGGATTTTTAAGATTAAAACTAATGCTGATGGAAATATCATTAGATACAAAGCGAGGCTAGTGGCAAAAGGAAGGGTTGGACTATACAAGAATTTTTAGTTCGATGGTAAAGCAGGCCACTGTGCGCATTATATTATCATTGACTCTCAATTATAATTGGCAAATTGAACAATTGGACGTTCGAAATGCCTTTCTTCACGGTAAAATTAATGACAAAATCTATATGAGTCAACCACCTAACTTCGCGGATCCGAACTTTTCGTAGCATGTATGTCGGTTAAATAAAGAACTTTATGGATTGAAGCAAGCACCAAGAGCATGGTATGACCATTTCTCAAATTTTATTTTCACTAACGGATTCTTTTGTTCTACTGTCGATACCTCTTTATTCATCAACAAGTCACAAAAGAGGATTACTGTGATTTTAATTTATGTGGATGACATTTTAATCACTAGAAGTGATGCAACTTTCATAAATGATTTTATACGTACTCTTAGTGTTCAATTTGATATGAAATGTTTGGGTTCCTTGAATTATTTCTTTGGAATAGAAATTCAAATACATGGATCTCAACTCACCCTCTGTCAAGCACAACACACTCGCAATATTATTCACCGTGCGAGTCTTGATTCATGTAAGCCGTGCAAGTCTCCACTTCAAGTGAACAAAGAATCCAAGTTCCATATAGATGTTATGTTTCATTATCCAACATTATTTCTTAGCCTTGCCGATGCCCTGCAATATCTTACTATCACACGTCTGAACATAGCATTTGCAATCAATACCATTTGTCAGCATATGCATGTACTAAAAGAAAGTCATTTCAAGAAGCTTAAAAGGATACTTCGTTATTTACAGGGCACGCTTGATCATAAACTTTATTTCTCTTCTGGCCCACTTATTCTCCAAGTATTTGGTGATGTTGATTGGGTTGGTAATTCTAGTGATCATCGCTCAACTACAGGTCTATGTGTCTTTTGGGAATCTAATCCCATCTATTGGAGTGCCAAAAAGTAACCTACCGTCGCACGATCATCAGCCGAGGCCGAGTACCGTGCCGTCGCACCTATAGCCGTTGAGATTCAATGGGTGAAAATGATTCTTCGTGACCTTTCCATTCCAGAAGGATCAAAACCTATCATTTGGAGCGACAATATCTATGCTATCTCGTTGGCCAGTAACCCAGTCTTCCATGCACGTACAAAGCACATTGAGGTAGATTATTACTTCATTTGTGAGAAGGTGCTCAATAATGATCTTGTGGTTCGACACATATCTACTATTGATCAGCTTGCGGACATTTTCACAAAGAGTTTGTCACCTGCGCGCTTTATCTATCTGCGAAACAAGATGATGGTGAATTCTCCCATTCATCTTGAGGGGGGATAATAGCATGTATACATTATTAGTATATTAGTATAACTTTATATCTATCCCTTATAGTTATTTTGGATCAGTTACAATTGTGTCCATGTTTGGCATCAGTTACAACTATGTCCACGTTTAGCACGTTAGTAAGTCTTATGGTTATTTTGGTTGTATTGTAATTGTGCCCTCGTTTAATACCATCTCTTTATATTAGGTTTTAAGCCTTAATAGAAAGTCAAGTTTTTCATTCTAAATCTTCTCATTCTCTACTCTATGTCACCGTGTTTAATTGCCCACGTGATTTGGCTTAGTCCAGCCAACATGTGCGGGAGCGTGTTGAAGTTTATATAATCTCACACAATCCTGGGTCCCTCCACTCATAGCCAATTAGTTTTGAGATGGAAGCCCTAATTTCTCACTTTTCTCTCACATATGTGTGTGGAATGGGAGAATGAAGGTACATATTTAATATTACTTTCTATAGAGTTGGTATTGGCCACCATATCCCAAGTGGCCTAAGTAACCATGGTTAGGAGGCACCCGAGGCTTTATTATTTTCTCACTTGATGATTTGCATTGGGATCTATCTAAACAAAAGATTAAGAATGATTTGCATGCTCTGACTTGAAGAATAGCTAGGATGTAGCTAAGTCAAAGAGACATTAATGAAGGTAATTACTAAGAACTAATTACCTTTCATCCGAGAGAGATTAATACTAGAGTATACTAATCGGCTGAGCGATAGCTTAATTAAGTGGTATCCTCCTTCCCTTTTGGAAGCAAAAGGTCATGGGTTTTAATCCCACGCCTGCTACTGCCCTGTATGTAGGTCTTCTTTCAGTGTGCTGTGTCAAAAATGGATCCTATTTATGTACAATTTTGTACAGACTCTAAGTATAGGTTGTTTATGTCTTATGGCCTCCTCAAAAAACAAATAAATAAAACTAGACGATACTAAATTCTATCTTTATATATTAACCTAAAATACTGAAATGGAGAGTATTCATGTGAACTGATTTTTTTAGGGTTATTAATAGTAGAGAGTTTTTAGCTTGTGGTGACACAACTATAGAACCTATGCACAGATTAAGAAAAGATATACTATTAGGTACTGGGTCTATCCATCAAAAGCTTTGCACATATCAATCTCCCTCCATCAGGTCAAAAGGTAAAAGGATGAGAGGCGTGCAAATATTAATGAAAGTATATTTTTAACCTTTTAACTATTTTTCTGTTGATAAATATTTCTTTATCTTCTGATATTTGACCAGTTCAATAGAGAGAGATTGATATGTGTACTTTGCTTGGTGTGTGAGTTAAGTACACATTAATAACTCAAAAAAGAGAGTGTTGGTATTATTTATAAGTTATTTATACTATCTTTGTTGCATTGATTAAATCCCTATAATAATCATAAAGAAGAGAGTTGGGAGGTAAATTAGCATTTTATAATATGATGATGAAAGGGTGTTTTAAAATTGAATTATTATAGAGTAACCTACCCCAGTTGACAAAGCAGTCCATGATTTGAGAAGATGAAAATCAGGTTGAGAAGGAGTAATCTAAGGCACCCATCTGAGACTACAACCAAGGTTTTAATATAGGCCAGGTTCCTCTTATTCCTTTTTATTCTCACTCTTGTGGTCGATCGAGATGCATATAGAGTGATGGTGTAAATACCCCACAACTGCAATGGTGTCACGACCCAGAATCCTTACCCGATATCGAGGGCCTAGAATTTCGTGTCATGACACTGCACGCTGGTTAAGGCAATAAGCGGACATTCACATAATCTATAAATTGACTTAGCATATGGATTAAGGCATGTAAGATAGCATTAAAAATAATTGACTCATAAATTAACAGCGGGAATCATAAAAGACAATAAAAAGGTAAATCCTAACCATGCATTTAAGATAGAAAATAAAACACGCTTTATGTAGGATAAAATGGTCCTAAACATGAACTCACAAAAATATCAAAATAACTAGAATATGTCTCTCAAAGAATAAAGTCTAAAGCAAAAGGACTCTCAAGGCTTGTAGAAATCTGCCGGATCTACTCTCCCCTCCAGATGATAGCCAACGTCTCCATCTACGTAAGCCGCCTCCGGAACAGCAGCTCTCGCGTCATCATGAACATCATAAATGGAAGCTTCACTTGAAACTGTTTGATTTGGGAGGGGGTGAGTTTACTCAGTCGCGTAAACTCAGCGGGTTGCACAATCGATCCACCATCACTTACTCAGGTAGTCGTGTGTGTAATCGCTTGAATTGCAGTGCATTTTTAAAATATAACCAACATCTTAAATAAATGAAATAAACTTATCCATAATTTATAAACTATCATAATCAAGACTGAAAAACATACTAATATAATATGAAGAGTGCATGATGCTTCTATTTTCTTATCTTTTTTTCCTATTTGTCTTATCAACTTAGCATACGTGATATATCGTAAGTCTTATTAATTACTCCATACGCCTACACAACGTATTTCGCATCTTATCTTATTTAAACGATCTGTGCCAGGATCGCTGCTTGAGCCTACGACGCGAGGTCCACGTATAGATAACCACCTAACCTCCATATCATAACATAAACCACCATCCAGACAGATGAGGTTGCTGGCATAGTAACCACGATGTCCCCTTAGTTTGAGATAAGGTTATAATGTCCTTAAGACCCGTCTTGGCTGCAGACGTTAGACCCTTACGGTGGCTCGTAAGGTATGGCACGTGTAGAAACTTAATTCATATTTAGCCGGCCGTCACAGCGTATCTTAACATATCATAATATTATTCGGTTCTGGGCTTAGGTCCCCTCCCCGATTTCATATTTGCATGGGCTTAAGTCCCCACTTTCTTAACATACATGTGTCTTAACATATTATTTTTTCTCATTTTTTTCTTAAAACTTAGTTAGAATGGGTCACGGTGCGATAGGCTTCACTAAAATCACGCTTTCCAAGGGACGGGTTCCGTAGTAACCTGGATGTACTTCGTGTGGTATCCCATACTACCATAGAGGGGTTACAGCCGTACATGGATGCCTACATTCCAAGTTCCACGTGACCGTGAAAGAAACCCCACCGTGACGAAGGCCTATGTCATGTGTCATATCTTATTCTTAACTTATATGCGTATGCCCTATCGTGATTTTCTATATGATGAATGTCATATGATAATGGTGAACATATATATAAGAATAAACTATAACATACACCTTAAGCATTTCATGTTTTTGAAGAAAATTAATAAAGAGCATAATATACGAAATATTAAAGTAAAACAGAAAATAAGAAATATTTAACTGCATTTATTTTACAATAGAGTTGAAACTATACTTCATTAGGGTTAATTGTATCCATGAAATTTGGTGATTTATTGGTATAGCGATTCGACTAATTTTAAAATTCTAAAGGAGCACATGTGTCCATTCAAGGACTGTATGAGGCTTAAAAGAGATAATAGAATGGTAAGTATTGAAAAATGTTAATATTTGACCCCTTAAACTTATAGATTGTTATTCGATGCAAGCTATTTAATATATTTTATTTAATTTTAGCGATTTATAAGTTTGGAGATAGGTTTAGCATAAAGTAGCCCAAGAGTTTAAAAAATAATGTCAAACCCGTGCACCTTGGATCATCTAAAATGTATCCCAACTTGTAGCTCAATTTTGACCTTAAAAATATTAAATTCGTGAAATTGCTATTTCAGACAAAGTTGTAGATCTCGTTATCTTCTTTCCAGTGCCATAAGAATCACGTCAATCCGAGTTCGAGATAAAACGTTATGGCCAAAATACCAAGGTTGTGTCTGTTAAAGAGTTTGGCCGAATTTCACGAAAATCTAGGAAAAACGATCCTATGGATTTTGGGCCTAATTTCTATGTTTTTAAGACCAGAAATTTATCAAAATTTAAGGAAAAATTAGGGTTTTTTTTTTTTTTTTTTAAGAAATAACTGAATAATTTAAGATGGATTTAGAGGCACCCACCTGTTGAAGCGTAATTCAAATCCTACGATGATTTGGGTTGATGGAGATCGGATTCGAGAGACGATATGCCCGAGTCTTTTCGCGAGAATTCCATTCTTACGATAAATTGGTCGCGGCGATGAGAAACTTTGATGGTGTAAGATTCTCTGATAAGATCGAAAATCGATGGAGATCCGACGAGGAATTATGAAAGATGGCACTGTCAGAGCTTTTGCAGAGAAGAGGGAATAAAGAGAGACAACTAAGAGAATAAGTAAATATATATCTAATTCCCTGTATAGGTTAACTCTAATTAAGACTTTCCGTATAAGATTTAATAAAATAGTAGTTTTTACACGCAAGTAGAATTCATACGTGACTTGAAAAGCTTGAGAAGAGGTTTTGCTCCAGCGCTTTGTGTAAGCACCAAGGTAAATGGTGATTCTCTCCCGAATTTATAGTTGTGCCCTTTAACCCGCTTCACTCTTCAAACGGGCATAACTTTTTATATTCTTATCGAAAATCGACAAATTATATATCATTGGAATCGTATCGACGAGTACTCCGCAATGAGTCTAATATTGATATTAAAAAAAAAATCAGACTATTTCTAAAGTGGGTATATTTCGGTGTGGAGCGTTAGCACCACGCACTGTGTGGTACATCATCTAATACCATTAAATAAAATTCAAAATTTTGAGTTATTACAAATGGTCATCTCCTATTTAAGAGCATATACTCAAGACATATTTGGCCATGTTTTAGAAGGTCCAAAAAGGTTTTTTTTTAGATCACATGTCATGTGGCACATGAACCCAAAATGGGATCTTTTTTTTGGATCATATGCTACATGGCATGTGATCTCAGGCACATGCACATGGTTCAACGTTTGGTCATTGAGGCATGGATACTTTCTATATATATGAGTAGTGATCCTCTCACTCGAGTCATGGGAAATAAACCCATGACTCGAGCCCTTTTGGTTGCTCGTCACATTAGTTGACTTCTCAAAGCCCACTAATGTGACGTGCAGCCAATAGGGGCTCGAGTTATGAGTTTATTTCCCATGACTCGAGTCATATGATTGTTTATATATATATATATATATATATATATATATATATATATATATATATATATATATATATCAATGTTTTGGGCTTCTTAATTAATAGGCGCGGGTCTTGGACCCTTATACTCGAGGCACATTCATAGTGGATACATTAGTGAGTTCTACTTTATTGGGCTTCCATCTTGGACCCACATTCATTGGGATCGATATATATTATGAACCATAGTTATTTAATTTGCTCATTCGCTCGATTCAAATTTGGATTCGCATGTCACTATTTTTAGATGAATCCAATTACACATGAATTTTAAGATTATTTATTAGTTAAAAAAATGTTAGGTTCAAATCATCTCTTTATGCTTTTAAAATTTTATTATAAATAAAATATTCAGCATTAATTCGACAATTTGCTTGTTATATCAAATTGGACTCGTCGTATTCAATTTGTGATTCATTGGGTGAACGAGCAAATTAAGTAACATACTCACGAACCAGTTATTAGACTTTGATATTCGACTGTTTCATTGTGCTTCTTATACCATGAACTCATTTATTGGGCTTTATCTTGGATCTTCATTGGGCCCCATACATACCTTGAGTGGGCTCCACACGTAGGGTTCTCAATGGGCCGGGCCGGGCCGGGCTGGATTTTGACCTGCACCTAGCTCGAAAAAAGTGATACTTTCTATTAAGCAAACCCGACCTAGTATCTGGACCGAGATAAACATGTTGCAACCTGGATCAACCGAAACTTATAGGTTTCGGTGGTCCCCGAAACAATAACATCAAAATTTCGGGTATCTTTGTTTCGGAGAAATTATCGGCCGATAATTTGCAGAAACTGAAATTTTGCTTCAAAAAAAAAAAAAGCCGAAAATTCAAAATTTCGGTTTTAAGCAAGACCGAAACCGAAACGAAAACCGAAATTTTGATCCTTGGTTCCCAATACGTGCACTTCAGAAGAAAACCATTAAAGGGTACAGTAGATAGCAAAATGAGCATAATATAACTATGGAGAAAATGCACTATACATGAGTAAAGAGATTGCTGACTGGCTAGAGACAACTAGAAAGCTTTAGTAAACTTCTTTCCTTGTATCCCCTTTGAAGTGAAATCTTTAACAGTTCAGCTTCAAATGTTGCATCAACTTGTAGACATTTTTCGCAATCAGGTGTTTCTTAATGGCAAGATCCCAAAATATATCTAATGTGCCACTTGACTTGGCGTAAGAAGCATTAAGGCAACGGTAGATCTTGGCCGTTATCATCAAGTGTTTCCTATCCATGTCATTGAACATCTTTAACCCTGCGATCGAATTCCCATCATTCAGGTAAGCATATGCTAGACACGCATAAACAAAGCTATCACCCGAGAAACCCATTTCTTGCATATGTTTAAATGTTTCTTGTGCACAAAAAACCATTCCTCTCTTGCAAAATGCACGTATTAGTGTTCTGTAAACCATGGGTCAAAAAATCGTCCGATACTAATACGTATCGGTTTTAGACTTGGGCGGTATGATATCAAGGCATTGTATCGTACCCCCTTAAAAACAATGTACTTATTGTCCGATATGGGCAATGTATCGCCCGTATCGTCCGATAATATGTATATATATATATATATATATATATATCTTTTTTTTTTTCCGGTTGTCTACACAATCGATGGCGACTATGTAGACAATCGCCATCGATTGTATAGACAATCGAAAATTTTTATTTTATTTTATTTTTTTAATTTCTTTTATTTTTTCCGATTGTCTACACAATCGATAGCAACTGTGTAGACAATCGTGTAGACAATCAAATTTTTTTTTAAAAAAATTTATTTTACCGATTGTCTACACAATCAATGGCGATTATCTACACAGTCGCCATTGATTGTATAGACAATCGGAAAAATAAAATAAAATTCAATGTATCAAACCGATACATTCAATGTATCGCCGATACATTCAATGTATCGCCTGATACCCAATACGTATCGTCCTGGAGGTCAGGACGATACGTATCGGTTTACCGATATTTTGATCCTTGCTGTAAACAGAAGCATCCACACAAAAACCTCTTTCGGTGAGCTCACTAGGGAGCCCCATGGCCGCTGCTTCGTTGTTTTGGTTGCAATTAATAGCCATCGACAACCCATGAAAAAGTTCTATAACTTGGATTCAATCCTGCATCAAATTGCTTGGAAAAATTGAAAAAGAAAATTTTAAAAGCAGGACGCGAAAAAATTATAAAGTGCATGGGTCACAAGTAGAAAGTGCAAAGTCTGTGAACAATCTAAATTGTCCAGGTGATAATCCACCATAAAAGCATGCCTTTCCCAAAAATCACTTTATAAGTGGATGTGAACCATTCGTTTGGTGAACTTTAATATCAGCCGTTAGAAATATGAACAACGGTTGGTATTAAAGTGCCCAGGTCAGATTGTTAAAATCTACCAATGAGTATGATTTTTGGAGCAAATATCTCTTTAATGAATGATCTATCACTTCGATGGTATGGATTATCCGCATCTTCAACCATTAATGAAAAATGTTAAATTTATTAATTAATATTTTAATATGTTTAATATTTGTAATATTTTTTGTGGCCGTATTAAAATTTTTAGAAGTTACCGTGATAGTACTTTATAACCACCTTGGCACTTGACACCAGTGCCGCATACTTAGGCAACACTGCTTATAGCCTATTAAAAGGTATAATCATGTGTTAGATACACGATAGCATAACTGTTGGGAGAAAAGCTCAATTAATATCATATGCGTATTTGTACAGAGTTTGTACGTATCCAACTTATATCGATAAATTTTTTTCTATTCTATGCTCTTATGAGCTAATAAATATACTATATCTTTTATATTGTCATGAACATGGATCAAAATCTCGATTTTTCGATACGTATTGTCCACCATCAATATCGTGATGATACGTATCCAGTATAGTCGACACATTGAATGAATTGACGATACATTGAAATTTTTGACATATATTAGGTATGAATCGTCGATACATACCCAATATATCTTGTATCGGTGGCCTTCGATATCGATACATATCGGTATCATCTGAGGTTTTGAACCATGGTCATAAAAATGTATCTGGGTCGGTTCCTGTGGTATTTCAATATCAATAAATATAAAATGGACGATTGTACATGTCCGAGTTACCCGACAGACATCACATTCTACCCCTGAATCAAAGCATTAATGTTTGGATATACCTGCATCCATCATCTCAAAAAGTACTTCTTTAGCCTTGTCGATTTTCTGCACCTTGCAAAATCTGTCTATCATAGCCTTATATGTAAACTAGTTGAGGTCCAATCTTGCCTCCAACATCTTAGCCCTAATTTTCGATGCGGATTCCATATAACCTCTCTTTCCATAAGCATTAATGAAGGTGTTGCAGGTGACGTTGTTGGGTTCAACCTTCTTTTCACTCATTTCGTTTAAAAGATCATTTGTCATTCTCATTTTCCCGTCTTCACAAAGCTTACGGATGATTAAATTATAAGTTACAACCCCAAGATAAACCCTTTCGCCTCCATTTTTTGCCGCAGTCTCTATGCTTCATCAAGATCATTGACTCTACAATAGCCATTGATTAGTGTAGTATAAGTAACTTGATTTGGGACCACACCCTTGATTTCCAGAAATAGCCTCGACGCTTCACTCATTCTACCCTCTCTGCAGAACCCGTAAGTAAGAGTGTTGTACGTCACGATATCGGGATCAATTCCTTCTCCTTCCATCCATTCCTGAGTTCTCAAAGCTTCGTAATGCATACCCTTCTTACAAAACAATGAAATCAATGTGTTGTATGAAAATAAATCTGGAGGAACTCCCTTCTGCTCCATCTCATCTACCAATCTTTCTGCCTCCTCTTCATCTCCCGAATCTTAACACGCATGGATCATAATATTAAATATGTGGGTGGGAATTCGGCAAGACCCCGAACCGAATCATTTTGCCATAAGTCTTCCATGCCACAACAATATGCCTAGCCTTCACGAGCGCACTCAAAAGACTACTACAAGCATGCAAATGGGGTCATAATCCATAAATCCGTATTTCATCAAACACCTGAATTGCATCTCGGGTCATGTTGGATTGAGAGTAAAAGATCACTAGCCAACTAAGAATTTTCGAAATCAAGTCAGGGTCATTATGGGTGTTTAGCAGAGTGCTTAAAACACCGATGGCGAAAAGAGGAAATCTTTGAACGCGATTTTGGTAAGCAAATTATGGGCAACTTTGAACTGTTTTCGCGTAGTAAGGAAATGGATCATAGTCCAATAAGATTGTAAGGAGTGGTTGGAATGGGGAACTGATTCAAGTTTTCGAAGAAAGCCCACGAAAGGGAATAATCTACCGTGAGGTTTCATAAAATTTGAGTTACAGTTAGTGGAGTGAATCTAGAACTGATATGGGTTTTTGATACATCACTATATATCCCTTCAAAATATTTGTACACACACACTGGATGAAATGAGTCTCATTTTTTCTCCAAACCAAATTAGCCATGTGTGGAGAACTTCCCTGTAATATCCTTGATATTTTTGGCCTATTTTCTGTTTATCTCGATAAGCATGTCCAGAAATTATTACGGAATTTTGTTGGATTTTTGGTTAACTATGTGTTTGATGGGAATATTGACCAAAGGTTTTTGTCTCCGGCCTTGTGAAAGTCTTATATGCGATAACATATGCAATAAGTCCGATGTTTGTGTTTAGCACCGGAAATTTCTGCAATTTAAGTGGATAAGATGGCAAATATAAAAATCTAGATATTTGTTTTGTTTGGTTTTTAGGCTATAAGAGAGATTGAAAGAGAAGTGTAACTTCTCTCTTTCGTTGGATTTTATAAGCCTCTAAACCTTGCCTCATCTTAATCCTAGATCTTGAGAGCTTGAGAGTTCCTCTCCCTATTTCGACCATTGATTAGAATTGTATTTGAATTTTGATCAGTTTGAACCATTGAAAGAGAAGAGTGATGTGGAGAGTGATAAGATCTGTGTGATCTTGTTGGTTGCTGAGGCAGTGGCCACCTCATTATAATCATGGAGTGATTAGGAAGCTCTGGTCTAGTTAAGCCTTCATGTTTGGTTCCGGTGCGTGATTGGTGAAACGGAAGCAACGGTTTAAGCTACAAGAGGTAGGCCTTTAAACCTCCTTCTGTCTTACGAATTCAATTTCTGTTAGAATAAGTTTATGGTGTTTATTTTAAATAAGAAGGCTGTGGTTGAGAAAGAAAGAAAAGAGTCAGGACATGGAATTTTTGACAGCCACAGAACTGGACAAATTCGAGGGTCGATTTTCAAATCGAGGGTCGAATTTAGAATTCGACCATTGATTTCAAAATCGATGGTCGAAATATGTTTTTAAAGGCCTGATGCAAATTTTGAAAATCGAGCGTCGATTTCCAATTCGAGGGTCGAATTTGGAATTCGACCATCAAATTGAAAATCAAGGGTCGATTTTCTGATTTTTATGCCTGATGAGATTTTTGGAATTCGAGGGTCGAAATTGAATTCGACCATCGAATTTCAAATTCGACCCACGAATTTGAATTCGAGGGTCGTATTTTGCCCTCTTTCAGGCCTTTGAAATTTTTGTCGGATTTTTCTTGGTAAGCTTTTGGGTTTGATTTTTGGTCTTGTATTAACACTGAGAGTGTTAATCTTTGTAGGTTTTGAATATTGGGAGTCCTTGGTGAGGACTGCTTATGCTTGTTTTTGAACCTTCTTTGTTGAGGTAGGGGAACCCTACACTTCATTTGCATTCTATTATAAGTGGGAACTGTTTTTGACTGTTTCAATAAGAAGCATAAATTTTTGGAACATTGTTTGAACACAGCATGAATAAGAACTTGAACATATGATACAAACCAAAAATTTGGAAACTTTGTTATGATTAAGAACTTTGTAATTTGAACCTCAGAACCTCAGTTAATTTTTGAATAAGAACTTCGAATCAGAACTCCAAAAAATCAGTAATATGTTATGAATAATAAGTTTTGATATAAGTTAGCATTTGCATTCGATTTGAGGTTCATACGAACGATGCCCTAAATTCTATCAACCGTGTTGACGACATTTATTTTGGCGCAAGTTTTCCTCATAGCGTAGGGGCTTGTTGCACTTCAGAAAATGGATTCATGAACGACGATGGTCAGTAGGGTTTCCCATCGGTCACGTAGTCCGCTCTCATGCCATAGAAAATTTGAGAGATAAAATTAAATTATAAATTTAAGAGAAGAAGCATGCTAATTCAGAAGATTTTGAACACATTAGATGAATATTCTAGTTTTGACTCATGATTAGAACTGAAGATTTAATTTACAAGGCATCTTTTGAAAATCATATTTGATTCAATTTCAGTTTTTGAAAACCTTTACTTATAATGAAATGCAAATAGATCTGTTTCCTCTATTGGGCTTTGTTGTTAGCTCACCCTCGACTATACGTCACAGGTGCTGAGACTGACTTAGGGTCAGAGGATCTGGAGGACTCCGATTACATTCCTCAGGAGGAATTGGATACACCAGTTGAGGAGTTTTTCCCTTGATTCTAGATCACTTCTTTTGGTACTTTTGTTAGAATATTCTTTAAATATTGGGCCTTAGGCCATTGTTTTGTCATTTTGATATCACTCGAGGAACTATTATTGTGAACCACTAGTTTAGGTGTTGGATTGGCCATCACCGGTGGTTCTTCCTGATTCCTCAGAGTGATATATATTTTTTTGTTATTAAAAGCTTTTGTTTTTTATCATTCTATCCTTTGCCTCTGTCTTTAGATCATTGTTATGTTGCCGGCTTCTGTTTGTTACGGCTTATTAAGAAATCAATAAGTTGATGAATCGGCCTTTCCTATACCATAGAGATTGGAAAAGTCGGGTCGTCATAGTTGGTATTAGAGCAAGGCTCTAGGTTCAGAGTCTTAGGACGAAGGGTTGGATTATTTTAACAATCAATACTGATCAATTGTTATTATTTTTCAACAATGACAGATCAGCATGCCTCCGCGGTTTAGAAGCAGAGGCCGAGGTAGGGAAGGACCTCGTATGGCTCGCATAGAGGAGATTGATGAGGGCGTAGGCACCTCACATGGCAAAGAGAGATTTGTATCTGGCCCTAATGCAAATCCTTTGGGAGCTGTTAGGCCTAAAGGGGGAAATGTTGACCAAGTGTGGCAGCCTTGGCCAACAACATGGCTCAACAGACTGTAGCCATAGACCGACAGACTGAGATGCTGGCAGCTAGACATCAGCCAGGAGGATTCACCGAGTTCAAGAGGATGAGACCTCCTACATTCTCAGGACAGATGGATCCGATGGAAGCCGAGGCATGGCTTGATGAAATCGAGAAGATTTTTGAGGTGTTACAGTGTACAGACGTTGAGAAGGTACGCTGGGCATCCTTCAAACTTTTAGGCGAGGCCAGTCCGTGGTGGAAGTCTGTTTCCAGGATGAGAGAGCAGGACTACCCCAATACTCCATGGACTTGGGCAGAGTTCGTGGAGATGTTCAACGATCAATATTTTCTGAAGATCGTACGTAACCAGTGGGAAGTCCAATTTATTGAGCTGAAGCAGAACAAGATGTCGGTGCACGAGTATGGCACAGAGTTTGATAAACTTTCCCGATTTGCACCCTTACACGTGGCTACTGAGCTGATGAGGGCTCAGAAATTTCAGAGAGGATTGAGGCCGGATATTCAGGAGAGGGTGTCGATGTTGGAGATGGAGACGTATGCGTGCGTCATGTCAAAGGCCCTCATTGCAGAGGAAGACATTCAAAAATAGTACTTGAGGCGAGAGCAGGAAAATAAAAATCGATTTGGCCAGGGACAGATGAGTGCTTCAGAGCAGGTGAACAAAAAGCTGAGGTTCTCTAAACCTCCTCCCTATCCCAGTCAGCCATCGTATTCCAGACCGGCTGTTGCTTCAGGACCAGTGTTGTCTTCCAATCAGAGACCGCAGAGTTCGTCACCAGGGCGACCTTTCAGAGCCGGGAGCACTACTGCGAGTGGAGCTTCTGTGGCTCAGGGTTTAGCGCAGGGATCAGCTGTTACTCATGTTTCTACCCCAGTGTGTGCAAGATGTGAGAAACCACATAAGACGGAGGATTGCCGACGAAACACTGGAGGATGCTTCAGGTGTGGACAGATTGGTCACATGATCAAGGATTGTCCTACCGTTGAAAAAGGACAGACTACGTCAGTCTCTACGCAGAAGTCGACGCGACCTATAATTCAAGGTCGAGCTTATGCGGTGACTGCACAGGATGCCCAAATGTCGAATGGCATAATCCAAGGTATCATTAAAGTTGAGATGTCAATTCTGCATTGATTCTATTATTTAATGTTAAATTCATTCAAGTAAATTATTTTAAACCACATTGGAATCATTATATATAATTAACAAACTTTTTAAATAAAGGTACCCTTATGATGAGTCGTCGAGGCGACCTGAGTAAAATTGAAGCTCGAGTACTTATAGACCTTGGGTCTACACACTCGTTTATTACTCCTCCCTTTCCAGAGAAGTTGGGTATCACTCCCGAGCCCCTTGCTTTCATTTTGGACATAAAGATCCCTACGAGAAGTTCGGTATGCACTGATATAGTATGTCAGTCCGTCATCGTGATGATTGATGAGCACGAGACAGTGATCAACATGATTACGTTGAGCATGGAAGGGTTCGACGTCATTCTCGGAATGGATTGGTTGGCAGCTTATCACGCGAGCGTGGACTGTCTATGGAAGATAGTGACCTTCCGACCGCCAAAGCGAAAATCCTTCCGATTCTGTGGAGTCAAATCAAAGGTTGCACCATTAATTTCAGCTATTAAGGCCGAGCACATGATGAAGAATGGTTGCAGTGGGTATCTGGCCTACTTGTAAGATCCTACAGAGAAGAAGAATGACTTGGCTCTTATCAAGGTGGTCTGCGAGTATCCTGATGTCTTTTCAGAGGACTTACCTAGATTACCACCTGATAGAGAGATTGAGTTCGCGATTGAGCTAGCGCCGGGTACAGAACCGTTATCTAAAGCTCCTTATCGGATGGCGCCTGCTGAGTTGAAAGAACTCAAGGAACAGCTTCAAGAGCTGTTAGACAAAGGCTTTACTCAACCGAGTATTTCTCCTTGGGGTGCACCGGTTCTTTTTGTGAAAAAGAAGGATGGATCGATGCGTCTGTGTATCGATTATAGGCAGCTCAACAAGATGATAATTAAGAATCGTTATCCTCTTCCGCGGATAAACGACTTGCTTGATCAATTGTAAGGTGCAAAGTTCTTCTCAAAGATTGATCTGAGGTCAGGCTATCACCAACTCAAGATCAAGGCGGAAGATATATCCAAAACTGCGTTTCGAACGCGTTATGGCCACTATGAGTTTTTAGTGATGCCGTTTGGATTGACGAATGTGCCTGAATTTTTCATGAATCTGATGAACAGAGTGTTCAAACCACATCTTGATAAATCTGTGATAGTTTTCGTAGATGACATCCTCATCTATTCGAAAATCAGAGAGGAGCATGTGCAGCATCTAAAAATGGCTCTTCAAATACTCAGGGACCATCAGTTGTATGCCAAACTCAGTAAGTGTGAGTTTTGGCTCGAGCAGGTTAGTTTCTTGGGCCACATCATCTCTGAAGCGGGTATCTCAGTGGATCCTACAAAGATAGATTCTGTGGTGACCTAGGAACAACCTACGACAGTTACAGAGGTTCGAAGTTTCCTTGGTTTGATAGGGTACTATCGAAGATTTGTCGAGGGTTTCTCGAAGATATCGAGTTCACTTATGCAGCTCACGAGAAAGAATGTGAAGTTTGATTGGACAGAGCAGTGCAAGCAGAGCTTTCAGGAGCTGAAGCATCGATTGACTACGGCACCAGTACTTGCTATACCTTCCGATAGTGGAGGCTTCGCAGTGTACAGTGATGCTTCTTATGGCGGATTAGGTTGTGTGCTTAATCAACACGAGCGGGTCATTGCATATGGTTCTAGGCAGCTGAAGGACCATGAAAGAAACTATCCGACGCATGACTTAGAGTTAGCAGAAGCTATATTCGCCTTGAAGATCTGGAGACATTACCTCTACGGTGAGATATTTGATATATTCACCGATCACAAGAGTCTCAAGTACCTATTCACTCAAAAGGACTTGAATATGAGGCAGCGACGATGGAAGGAGTTCTTGAAGGACTACGATTGCTCGATTCAGTACCATCCGAGAAAGGCGAACGTCGTTGCTGATGCTCTTAGTAGAAGGTCTTCAGCACAGTTGTCACATCTTGTTAGTCGAATTCAGAGATGAAAGCTTTTGGAGGATATGGCTTTGGGCAGCTCACAGTTCGATGTAAAAGGCTCGGGAGCATTGAAGGCTACACTTGTATTGTGCCCTACACTCTTCGAGAATATCAGGAAGCTTCAGATGACCGATGATGAGCTAATGGCTATCAGACGAGATGTCGAGAATGGCAATAAGAAGGATTTCTCCATACGAGCAGATGGGACCTTGTTGTTCCACGATCGGGTATGTGTACTGTCGAGTACCGAGCTTCGAGACACTATTCTGGAAGAGGCTCACAAATCCATGTATGCCATACATCCTGGTAGCACCAAGATGTATCAGGACTTGATGAAGAGTTTCTGGTGGCGAGGTTTGAAACGTGACGTCGCTGAGTACGTATCGCGGTGCTTGGTTTGTCAACAGGTTAAGGTTGATCATTAGAATCCTACAGGCCTATTGCAACCGTTACCTGTGCCTGAGTAGAAATGGGAAGCTATTTCAATGGATTTCATTCTCGGGTTGTCGAAAACATTGAGAAAGAACAATGCCATTTGGGTCATTGTCGATCGGCTGACCAAGTCTGCTCATTTCCTGCCATACAATACCACGTATACAGCTGGTAGACTTGCAGAGTTATACCTCAAGGAGATTGTTAGACTGCATGGGATACCGACTAGTATTGTGTCAGACAGAGACCCGTTGTTTACTTCACATTTTTGGCAGCGATTTCAGGAGGGAATGGGTTCTCGTCTTGACTTTAGTTCGGCATTTCACCCATAGACGGATGGCTAGACTGAGCGAGTGAACCAGATCATAGAGGACATGCTGAGAGCTTGCATGTTGGATTTTCACGGGTCATGAGACCAACACTTACCTCTGATCGAGTTTACCTACAATAATAGCTTTCAAGCTAGCATTGGTATGGCTCCGTTTGAGGCTTTATATGGACAACGGTGCAGATCGTCGTTGAACTGGGAAGAAGTGGGTGAGAAGCTGATTATTAGACCTGAGATAGTCGAGCGCACGACCGAGATGGTTCAATTGATTCACGAGCGACTACGAGTAGCTCAGAGTCGTCAGAAGAGCTACACCGATCTCAAACAGAGACACGTGGATTTTAAGGTAGTTTAACTACACTAATGTGTATTTCATCACTTGATACCTATTCCACGTGACAATTGGCTCTAACACTTGATTTTTCAGGTCGGCGAGAATGTTTTCGTTCGGATTTTGCCTACGAAGGGCATCATGCGATTCAGGAAACGAGGGAAACTGAGTCCTCGTTACGTTGGGCCTTTTGAGATATTAGGCCGAGTCGAAGAGGTTGCATACCGCGTAGCACTACCGCCGCAATTGTCAAGCATGCACAACGTCTTCCATGTGTCGATGCTGCGTCGATACATACATGACCCGACTCACATACTTGATTACCAATCCATCAAGCTTCAGGATGGTTTGATGGTGATTGAGGACCCGATTCAGATCTTGGACCGCAAGGAGCAGATCCTACGCACTAAGAGGATTCCTTTGGTTCTCGTCCGATGGCGGAATCATACACCGGAGGAAGCCACCAGGGAGCGAGAAGCTGAGCTCCGAGAGCAATTTTTGCGCCTTTTTGATTGATTTTATTTCAATGTATAAGGGATGCCTTGTGTTGAACTTTTGGGATGTGTGTACTTGTTTTATAAATGTATATAAATTTTGCCGAGTAATTTTGGCGATCCATTGTGTATCTCTTAATTGTGACTGTTTAAATGTATCTACTTTATGGAACACCCGTAGACTTTTGGGACTTCAACCGCCCCTGGGGAGGTTACTCGCTCATGGGCATGTGAATTAATTCGGGTAAATTTTACGGTCTTTTCTTTAAATTTTACACGCAAAATTCGGCTGTGATACTGATATCATAGTCAAATACAGTGATCGGAGTACAATGGGCTCAATGGCGGTCCATTTGGACCCAAAGGAATGCTTCAAAATGTCAAATTTTTAGACATTTTGAAGGCCACAGGTACTCCAAAAATCGAGGGTCGAAAATCCAATTCGAGGCTCGATTTTCAATGAGCAGTCTCAGGCATTTTCACAAAAAAAAAAAAAAAAAAATTCAAGCCTGAGAAAATTCTGGAGAAATCGAGGGTCGATTTCAAAATCGGGTCAATTTGAAATTCAACCCACGAATTTGAAATCGAGGGTCGATTTTATCGTTTTAAGTGGGGGTCTGTTTCGGGTTCTGTCATTTTTGTGCATTGCAAACACAATAAGGGCTTAGGATTTTCGAGGGTTTTGGGATTTTTGGAGCTGTTCTTCATATTTTTGGTTGGATTCAAGGGGATTTCACTCATATTGCACAAAGGGCCTTGGATTTCACTCGGACTCCACCTGTGTCCCCTCCAATCCGGGAACAGCCCACCGAATTTTGGGGTATTAAGGGCTTCGCCACTGCGTACGTATTTCACCCTGAGTTATTTGATCAACAAACAATCACTCAGTGGGCGGCGGAATACCTAGAAAAAGCCCAATTAACGTCGCTTTGCACAGCCTTTAGCGACCATTTTTACCCTCGTTTGGTGCGCCTGTTTTATCAACATATGCGCCGCGAGGATGGTAAAAAGATATATACTTCAATTGATGAGAGGGATTACACATTCGACCTAGAGGGCATTGCCGTGGCAATGCATTGCCCGATGACACATTCTAAGACCATGGGATTGGGTCCTCCTTTCCCCAAACCTGTCCTCTTTCACGATGTTACTACCCAAATGACGCAGGGTTGTCATGGGTTGGGTAAATCTATTGTTCGTACACACATGCCCGACTCTATGTGACTTTTGGGCAAGATCTTTAAGACAACCCTCTACCCGTTTGGTCACGAGTCAGAGCGTGCCGGTCCCCTCCAACAGATTTTGTTTGCCGCTTACAAGGAGCATTGGTTTAGTGCTCCTGAAATCATTTTAAAGGGAATCATTAAAGCACGGGCAAAAATGGGGAAGCAAGTAAAGAAACCGAAAAAGGGCATTCCCTATGCTCATTTGATTTCCGTTATCATCGAGATTTATCGAGTGGGCCCCGCGTATGAGATCCCCCCTATTGAACCAAAATCTATCGACGGTCTTAAAATGTATAACCCCGTCAATTGGGGTCAGACCTATGGTAGACTTGTTAAGATCCCCAAGGACCCAGTCGTTCCTGATGAGGGAGAGGCGAACGCGGACCCAACACATGTTGCCCCTGAGACTGTTACTCCTGCACCTACTCAACCCCCACAGAGAAACATCCTTACGCTCTCAACGTTTACGCGCCAGATGACTGCGGTGAGCCAGCAGATCAAGGAGCTCACACGGCATACCAGCTCCATGCGTTAGGAGTTGGACATTCATGGCGGGGCTCTTACCTACTTAATGCAGCACGCGTTCCCCACCGACTATGCTATGTATATGGCCGACATCCATGCCTCCGCTCATCGCCCTTCGACATCGGGTGCCGATTTCAGCATGCCTACTGAGGCCGGAGAGGATGGTTCGGGTGACGACGCTGATGATGGGGACGATGACCAGGATCAGGTTGGTCTAGCTGTTGCGGGGGAGTTTTAGCGTTGCTTTGGGCAATGTGATTTATTTTGGATACTTTGGGGCATGTACTTATTATTTTCCTGTATGGATTATTTAGGACCTGGTGGTCCTACTGTTTGCTCTCTTTTATATTTCTTGTTTTGGGATTTTGATCGGATACTTTGTGTTGTTTAGTCTTACCTGTAATTGTGGACATGTACTCTTTTGCTTTCTATGTGGACATGTACTCTCTCGCTTTATTGTTGCGTTTTGGATTTTGTTCAGAGGACATGTCATCTCATTAGTACATGATATCTTGTTTACTCTATCTATGTGGGTTTTGTTGTTCATTTTCTCTTGCTATGGTGGGATCGTTTTATCTTTGATTGTTTTCATGAGTCACTATGCGGCGGTCTCCCGGCACGTGACACTTGGGGTGTAGGCATCCATGTACGGATGCAATCCACTATGGTCCTTCGGGTACCACATGTAGTACATCCAGGTTACTACGGATCCCATCCCTTAACTTGCATGCCCTGCGAGATCGGCACACGGTGGCCCATGTTTCCTTTTCGTTTCATTGTATAATGTGAATTGCATTTACATTTTCGAGGACGAAAATTTCTAAGAAGGGGAGAATGTAATATCCCTGATATTTTTGGCCCATTTTTCATTTACCTCGGTAAGCGTGTCCGGAAATTATTACGGGATTTTGTTAGATCTTTGGTTAACTGTGTGTTTGATGGGAATATTGACCAAAGGTTTTTGTCTCGGGCCTTGTGAAAGTCTTATATGCGATAACATACGCAATAAGTCCGATGTTTGTGTTTAGCACCGAAAATTTCTGCAATTTAAGTGGATAAGATAGCAAATATAAAAATCTAGATATTTGTTTTGTTTGGTTTTTATGTTATAAGAGAGATTGAAAGAGAAGAGTAACTTCTCTCTTTCATTGGATTTTATAAGCCTCTAAGCCTTGCCTCATCTTAATCCTAGATCTTGAGAGCTTGAGAGTTCCTCTCCCCATCTCGACCATTGATTAGAATTATATTTGAATTTTGATCGGTTTGAACCATTGAAAGAGAAGAGAGATGTGGAGAGTGATAAGATCTGTGTGATCTTGTTGGTTGCTGAGGCAGTGGCCAACTCATTATAATCATGGACTGATTAGGAAGCTCTGGTCTAGTTAAGCCTTCATGTTTGGTTCCGGTGGGTGATTGGTGCAACGGAAGCAACGGTTTAAACTACAAGAGGTAGGCCTTTAAACCCCCTTCTGTCTTATGAATTCAATTTCTGTTCAAATAAGTTCGTAGGGCTTATTTTAAATAAGAAGGTTGTGGTTGAGAAAGAAAGAAAAGAGTCCGGACATGGAATTTTTGACAGCCACAGAACTGGACATATTCGAGGGTCGATTTTCAAATCGAGGGCCGAATTTAGAATTCGACCATCAATTTCAAAATCAAGGGTCGAAATATGTTTTTAAAGGTTTGATGCAATTTTTGAAAATCGAGGGTCAATTTCCAATTCGAGGGTCGAATTTGGAATTCGACCATCGAATTGAAAATCGAGGGTCAATTTTCTGATTTTTATGCCTGATGAGATTTTTGGAATTCGAGGGTCGAAATTGAATTCGACCATCGAATTTAAAATTCGACCCACGAATTTGAATTCAAGGGTAGAATTTTGCCCTATTTCAGGCCTTTGAAATTTTTGTCGGATTTTTCTTGGTAAGCTTTTGGGTTTGATTTTTGGTTCTGTATTAACACTGAGAGTGTTAATCTTTATAGGTTTTGAATATTGGGAGTCCTTGGTGAGGGCTGCTTATGCTTGTTTTTTGAACCTTCTTTGTTGAGGTAGGGGAACCCTACACTTCATTTGCATTCTATTATAAGTGGGAACTGTTTTTGACTGTTTCAATAAGAAGCATAAATTTTTGGAACATTGTTTGAACACAGCATGAATAAGAACCTGAACATATGATACAAACCAGAAATTTGGAAACTTTGTTATGACTAAGAACTTTGTAATTTGAATCTCAGAACCTCAGTTAATTTTTGAATAAGAACTTCGAATCAGAACTCCGAAAAATCAGTAATATGTTATGAATAATAAGCTTTGATATAAGTTAGCATTTGCATTCAATTTGAGAGTTCATCTGAGCGATGCTGATTCTATCAGCGTGTTGTGGCATTTATAAAAGGCGCAAGTTTTCCTCATAGCGTAGGGGCTTGTTGCACTTCAAAAAATGGGTTCATGAACGACGATGGTCAGTAGGGTTTCCCATCGGTCACGTAGTCCGCTCTCATGCTATAGGAAATTTGAGAGATAAAATTAAATTATAAATTTAAGACAAGAAGCATGCTAATTCAGAAGATTTTAAACACATTAGATGAATATTCTAGTTTTGACTCATGATTAGAACTGGAGATTTAATTTGCAAGGCATCTTTTGAAAACCATATTTGATCCGATTTCAGTCTTTGAAAGCCTTTACTTCTAATGAAATGTAAATAGATTTGTTTCCTCTATTGGGCTTTGTTGTTAGCTCACCCTCGACTATACGTCACAGGTGCTAAGACTGACCTAGGGTCAGAGGATCTGGAGGACTCCGATTACATTCCTGAGGAAGAATTGGATACACCAGCTGAGGAGTTTTTCCCTTGATTCTAGATCACTTCTTTTGGTACTTTTGTTAGAATATTCTTTAAATATTGGGCCTTAGGCCATTATTTTGTCATTTTGATATCACTCGAGGAACCATTATTGTGAATCACTAGTTTAGGTGTTGGATTGGCCATCACCGGTGGTTCTTCCTGGTTCCTCAGAGTGATATATTTTTTTTTGTTATTAAAAGCTTTTATTTTTTATTATTCTATGCTTTGCCTCTGTCTTTAGATCATTGTTATGTTGCCGGCTTCTGTTTGTTACAGCTTATTGAGAAATCAACAAGTTGATAAACCGGCCTTTCCTATACCTTAGGGATTGGAAAAGTTGGGTCGTCACATTCCCTTTCTACAAACACAAGATCAACTGTTAGATTTGAAGTTTAAACAAAATATAAAATAAAAATCCCTACAAAATAGACCAAATGAGGCCCGGGATATGAGTTGAAATGCATGGTGGATCCATGCTTGTGAATCAAGTGGGGCCCACATCAATAACGTAAATGTGGCAATTCTGGGGTGGAGTAATTCCACGTTTTTCTGGTTAAGGCCTCGTTTTAGTGTTTCCTAGTTTTTCCATGATCTTCTCCTGAAAACTCATATTCTTGCATATTCGTGGGAGACTCAGATTCTTGGCTCTTCTCACATGTGTTCTTAAGCCACTCTAAATCATAGTTTTCTACAAATAACTTAGAATCCTATGATTCTTAAGTTCAGCTCAGATTCTTAGCTCTTCTCACCAGTTTAATATTTCTATTACTTTTTGTTTTCGTATTAAAAATTTTTGAAGTTGTCGTGCTAGTACTTCATAGCCAAGTTGGCAATTGACACCGATGCTGCTTACTTAGGTAACACTGCTTATAGCCTATTAAAAGGTATAATCTTGTGTTAGATATACGATATCATAGCTATTGTGAGAAAAGCTCAATTAATATCATATATGTATTGATACAGAGTTTGTACGTATCCAACTTATATAGATAATTTTTTTTCTATTCTATGCTCTTATGAGCTAATTAATATACTATATCCTTTGTATTGTCATGTACATGGATAAATCTCGGCTCTTCGATATGTATTGTCCACCATCAATATCCAGACGAAACGTATCTGGTGTAGTCGACAAATTGAATGTATTGGTAATATATTGAACATATTGACATATATTGGGTATGAATCATCGATACATATCCAATGTATCTTGTATCGGTTACCTTCAATATCGATACGTATCGGAATCATCTGAGATTTTGAACCATGGTTGCATCCAGGTCTATTCTCATGGTATTTCAAGATCAATAAATATAAAACTGACGAGTGTAAATATCCGAGTTACCTAGCATACATCAAATTCTACCATGAATCAAAGCATTAATATTGGGATATACCTGCATCCATCATCTCAAAAAGTACTTCTTTAGCCTTGTCAATTTTATGCACCTTACAAAATCCGTGTATCATAGCCTTATATGTAAACTGGTCGAGGCCCAATCCTACCTCCAACATCTTAGTCCTAATTTTCAATGCGGATTCCATATCCCCCCTCTTTCCATAAGCATTAATGAAGGTGTTGCAGGTGACGTTGTCGGGTTCAACCTTCCTTTCGCTCATTACGTTTAAAAGATCATTTGTCATTCTCATTTTCCCGTCTTCACAAAGCTTAAGGACGATTGAATTATAAGTTACAACCCCAGGATAAACCCCTTCGGCCTCCATTTCTTGTCGCAATCTCAATGCTTCATCAAGATCATTGACTCTAAAATAGCCATCGATTAGCGTAGTATAAGTAACTTGATTTGGAACCACACCATTGATTTCCAGAAACAGCCTCGACTCTTCACTCATTCTACCCTCTCTGCAGAACCTGTAAATAAGAGTGTTGTATGTCACGATATCAGGGTCAATTCCTTCTCTTTCCATCCGTTCCTGAATTACCCAAGCTTCGTAATGCATACCCTTCTTACAAAACAATGAAATCAATATGTTGTATGAAAATAAATCTGGGGGAACTCCCTTCTGCTCCATCTCATTTACCAATCTTTCAGCCTTCTGTACATCTCTCGACTTGTAACATGCACGGATTATAACATTAAATATGTGGGTAGCATTCGGCAAGACCCTGAACATAATTATTTTGCCATAAGTCTTCCATGCCACAATAGAATGCGTACCCTTCAAGAGCGCACTCGAAAGACTACTACAAGCATGCAAATGGGATCGTAATCCATAAATCCGCATTTCATCAAACACCTGAATTACATCTTGGGTCAATTTGGATTTAATGTAAAAGATCACTAGCCAACTAAGAATTTGCGAATTCGAGTTAGGGTCATTATGGGTGCTTAGCAAAGTCCGTAAAACCGATGGCAAAGAGTGGAAATCTTTGAACACAATTTTGGTAAGCAAATTCTGGGTAGTTTTGAACTGTTTTCGCGCGGTAAAGAGATGGATCATAGTCCAGTAAGATTGTAAGGAGTGGCAGTAATGGGGAACTGATTCAAGTTTTTTGAAGAAAGCCCAAGAAAGGGAATAATCTACCGCGAGGTTTCATAAAATTTGAGTTACAGTTAGTGGAGTGAATCTAGAACTTATATGGGGTTTTGATAGATCACTCCAATTTCCCTTCAAAATATTTGTACACACACTCTGGATGAAATGGGTCTCATTCTTTCTACAAACTAAATTAGCCATGTGTGGAGAACTTCTATTTCTAGAAACACAAGATCAACTGTAAGTAAATCGGCTGAAGAGTGGACTCTGAGCATAATTACTCTTGTATTTCAAATGAGGCCCGGGATATGAGTTGAAACGCATGGTGGATCCATGCTTTTGAATCAAGTGGGGCCCACATCAATAACGTAAATGTGGCAATTCTGGGGTGGAGTAATTCCACATTTTTTTTGTTAAGGCCTTGTTCAAGTGTTTCCTTGTTTTTTCATGACCTTCTCCTGAAAACTCATATTCCTGGGACACTCAGATTCTTGGCTCTTCTCACATGTGATCTTAAGGCACTTCGATTCATAGTTTTCCCCAAATAACTCAGAATCCTATCATTCTTAAGTTCATCTCAGATTCTTGGTTCTTCTCACATGTCTAATATTTCTATTACTTTTTGTGGCCGTATTAAAAAATTTCAAAGTTGTCGTGCTAGTACTTTATAGCTTTATAGCTACCTTGGCACTTGACACCGGTGCTGTATGCTTAGGTAACACTTTTCATAGCCTATTAAAAGGTATAATCCTGTGTTAGATATACGACAACATAGCTGTTGGTAGAAAAGCTCAATTAATATCATGTATATATTTATACAGAGTTTGTACGTAACCAACTTATATAGATAAATTTTTTTCTATTCTGTGCTCTTATGAGCTAATAAATATACTATATATTTTGTATTGTCATGAATATGGATCAAAATCGCGCTTTCCGATACATATTGTCCACCATCAATATCGAGACAATACGTATCTGGTATAGTCGACAAATTGAATATATCAGCAATACATTGACCATATTGACATATATTGGGTATGAATCATCGATACATTCCCAATGTATCTTGTATCGGTTGCCTTCGATATCGATACGTATCGGTATCATCTGAGATTTTGAACCATGGTCATAAAATTGTATCTAGGGCTATTTCTGTGGTATTTCGAGATCAATAAATATAAAACTGACGAGTGTAAATATCCGAGTTACCTAGCATACATCAAATTCTACCATGAATCAAAGCATTAATATTGGGATATACCTGCATCCATCATCTCAAAAAGTACTTCTTTAGCCTTGTCAATTTTATGCACCTTACAAAATCCGTGTATCATAGCCTTATATGTAAACTGGTCGAGGCCCAATCCTACCTCCAACATCTTAGTCCTAATTTTCAATGCGGATTCCATATCCCCCCTCTTTCCATAAGCATTAATGAAGGTGTTGCAGGTGACGTTGTCGGGTTCAACCTTCCTTTCGCTCATTACGTTTAAAAGATCATTTGTCATTCTCATTTTCCCGTCTTCACAAAGCTTAAGGACGATTGAATTATAAGTTACAACCCCAGGATAAACCCCTTCGGCCTCCATTTCTTGTCGCAATCTCAATGCTTCATCAAGATCATTGACTCTAAAATAGCCATCGATTAGCGTAGTATAAGTAACTTGATTTGGAACCACACCATTGATTTCCAGAAACAGCCTCGACTCTTCACTCATTCTACCCTCTCTGCAGAACCTGTAAATAAGAGTATTGTATGTCACGTTATCAAGATCAATTCCTTATCTTTCTATACGTCCCTGATTTCCCAAAGCTTCATAATGCATACCCTTCTTACAAAACAATGAAATCAATGTGTTGTATGAAAATAAATCTGGGGGAGCTCCCTTCTGCTCCATCTCATTTACCAATCTTTCTACCTTCTCTACATCTCCCGACTCGTAACAAGCATGGATCATAACATTAAATATGTGGGTGGGCATTCAGCAAGACCCTGAACCGAATCATTTTTCCATAAGTCTTCCATGCCACAACAGTATGCCTAGCCTTCACGAGTGCACTCAAAAGACTACTACCAGCATGCAAATGGGATCGTAATCCATAAATCTACATTTCATCAAACACCTGAATTTCATCGTGGGCCGTGTTGGATTGAGAGTAAACTATCACTAGCCAACTAAGAATTTGCGAAATCTAGTCAGGGTCATTATGGGTGCTTAGCAAAGTGCTTAAAACAGATGGCGAAGAGAGGAAATCTTTGAAGGCGATTTTGGTCAGCAAATTATGGGCAGTTTTGAACTGTTTTCGCGCAATAAGGAGATGGATCATAGTCCAGTAAGATTGTAAGGAGTGGCTATAATGGGGAACTGATTCAAGTTTTTTGAAAAAAGCCCAAGAAAGGGAATAATCTACCGCAAGGTTTCGTAAAATTTGAGTTACAGTTAGTGAAGTGAATCTAGAACTGATATGAGTTTTTGATAAATTACTCCAATTTCCCTTCGAAATATTTGTAGACACACTCTGGATGAAATGGGTCTGATTCTTCCTACAAACTAAATTATCCATGTGTGGAGAACTTCCCTTTCTACAAACACAAGATCAACTGTTAGATATGAAGCTTAAACCAAAAATAAAATAAAAATCCCTACAAAACATACCATAAATACTTTTTGAAAATAAAGTAAATTGGCTGAAGAGTGAACTTTGAGCATAATTACTCTTGTATTTCAAATGAGGCCCGGGATATGAGTTGAAATGCATGGTGGATCCATGCTTTTGAATCATGTGGGGCCCACATCAATAACGTAAATGTAGCAATTCTGGGGTGGAGTAATTCCACATTTTTTTTGTTAAGGCCTCGTTCAAGTGTTTCCTAGTTTTTCCATGACCTCCTGAAAACTCATTCATGCATATTCCTGGGAGACTCAGAGTCTTGGCTCTTCTCACATGTGTTCTTAAGCCACTCCGATTCATAGTTTTCCCCAAATAACTCAGAATCCTGTCATTCTTAAGTTCATCTCAGAATCCTATCATTCTTATGTTCATCTCAAATTCTTGGCTCTTCTCACATGTTTAATATTTCTATTACATTTTGTGGCCATATTAAAACTTTTAGAAGTTGTCGTGCTAGTACTTTATAGCCACCTTGGCACTTGACACTGGTGCCACATACTTAGGCAACACTACTTATAGCCTATTAAAACGTATAATCTTGTGTTAGATATACGATAGCATAGCTGTTGGGAGAAAAGTTCAATTAATATCACATATGTATTTATACAGAGTTTGTATGTATCCAACTTATATAGATAATTTTTTTTCTATTCTATGCTCTTATGAGCGAATAAATATACTATATCTTTAGTATTGTCATGTACATGGATCAAAATCTTAGCTTTCCGATACGTATTGTCCACCATGAATATCGAGACGGAACGTATCTGGTATAGTCGACAAATTGAATGTATCGACAATACATTGAACATATTGACATATATTAGGTATGAATCATCGATACATACCCAATGTATCTTGTTTTGGTTGCCTTCGATATCGATACGTATCGATTTCATCTGAGATTTTGAACCATGGTCATAAAAATGTATCCGGGTTTGTTCCTATGGTATTTCGAGCGAATAAATATAAAACTAACGCATGCATATGTCCAAGTTACCTAGCATACATCACATTCTACCCCTAAATCAAAAACTTAATGTTCAAATATACCTGCATTCATCATCTCAAAAAGTACTTCTTTGGCCTTGTCGATTTTCTGCACCTTGCAAAATTTGTGTATCATAGCCTTATATGGATACTGGTCGAGGCCCAATCCTGCCTCCAACATCTTAGTCCTAATTTTCGATGTCAACTCCATATCCCCTCTCTTTCTATAAGCATTAATGAAGGTGTTGCAGGTGACGTTGTCGGGTTCAACATTCCTTTCACTCATTTTGTTTATAAGATCATTTGTCATTCTCATTTTTCCGTCTTCGCAAAGCTTACGGATGATTGAATAATAAGTTACAACCCCAGGATAAACCCCTTTCGCCTCCATTTCTTGCCGCAGTCTCAATGCTTCAACAAGATCATTGACTCTAAAATAGCCATCGATTAGAGTAGTATAAGTAACTTGATTTGGAACCACACCCTTGAATTCCAGAAACAGCCTCGGCGCTTCACTCATTCTACCCTCTCTGCAGAACCCATAAATAAGAGTATTGTACGTCACGTTATCAAGATCAATTCCTTATCTTTCTATACGTCCCTGATTTCCCAAAGCTTCATAATGCATACCCTTCTTACAAAACAATGAAATCAATGTGTTGTATGAAAATAAATCTGGGGGAGCTCCCTTTTGCTCCATCTCATTTACCAATCTTTCTGCCTTCTCTACATCTCCCAACTCGAAACACGCATGGATCAAAACATTAAATATGTGGGTGGGCATTCGGCAAGACCCCGAACTGAATCATTTTGCCATGAGTCTTCCATGCCACAACAGTATGCCTAGCCTTTACGAGAGCACTCGAAAGACTACTACAGGCATGCAAATGGGATCATAACCCATAAATCTGCATTGCATAAAACACCTGAAATGCATCTTGGGTCATGTTGGATTTAGAGTAAAAGATGTAATGACCCGTAAAATTAGACCCAAACTTGACTAATTCCTTGCGCGTGTCCGGCACGGAAACCAATGTCGCCTTAAACTGTTAAATAAATAATTAAATAATTTTGAAGAAATTGTGTGAAAAAAAATATTTAAAAAATATTAGGATAACTTTGTGTGGATAGATTAATATTTAGAGTTTGATCAGACCTTTAGTGGTGAAGTCGTGCACCAACTTGCGGTGTACATCTTAACACCGAAACCAAAACCTAAGTTAAAGGATAGAATTTGGAACATAAATATCCTTGATATTTTGGGTTTCATTCAGTTATAAGAGTGAGAAAGGGGGTTGCTTAGAGGCTATGTGTTAACCATTTGAAATTTTAGAGAGAGAAAGAGAGTGAGAGTTTGAAGAAACCGAACCAACCATTTGAGATTCATCACCTTCGAATCCCCTTCTTGAGATTTTGACCGCACGAACATGATCACGCCGGAAGCTCCACACTCTTTGCGAGCGCTCAAACCCTTTTTTAATTAGAAACCCTTTCTCTTTCCAGAAGCGTTCCATCTTATGGTCATTGTCCGCATTTTGAGGATGGTGATGATCGTCACGTGATAACGTAGAACTCGTGAGATCAATCGTTGTAGAATCGCCGTAGAAATCAGAAAGTTTTACTCTGAAACCCTCTTCGGTAATATTTCTTAAAGCCATGGAATTGATTGTCAAAAGATTAGTTTTCCTTTAATTTTAATGGTTTAGATTGTAGAATAAATTTTTATTTTAGTTTAGTGTATATATGTGTGTAAAAATAGAGCGAATCCGATAAGATTTGAAGAGAAAAATAGACCAAGGAAGCAACCCGAAGGGTTCTGAACCCGAGAAAATCGAACGCCAAATTGGAAATTCGAACATCGAATTTGAAATCGACGTTAAAAATTGAAAATCGATTTTTGAAGAAATTCGAGCATCGAATTTGAATTCGATAGTCGAATTCAAACTAATGTTCCGACACTGCTTTGGTATTTCGGCCATAACTTTTTTTTTCGAACTCTGAATAATGCGATTATTACAGCGTTGGAAAGAAGACAACTAAATATACAGCTCTTATGAATTAACAAACTAATGAATAAATTATTTTGAGAATTTAAATTTAGCTGAAAGTTAGGCCAAGTTCTAAGTTAGTACATTTTGACTGAAGTACCAATATAGCTTTGGTATTTTAGCGATAACTCTTTACTTTAAACTCCGATTGATGCGATTATTGAGGCGTTGGAAAGAGAACAATGAGCTCTACAACTTTTGTGAATTAACCAAATCATGAATCAACTATTTTAATGATCAAAATTTAGTAAGAATTTGGGTCAAATTCTAAATTTGCATGAACTATTTCTGCCTTGATTTTTAGAGAACACTTAAATAGACCAAATTTATTAGTAATTAGAATTAGTTCTTAATACATCATCGTATATAGATATAGATTAAGAGTTAGAGGCCATGGCTAAGGGCTTTTGGATTGCTTTGGAACGGCTCCAAACTTAAGGTAGGGGAAACTCAACGAAAATTACATTTTACAAATTGATTCATGGTTTCTTTTATTTTTGACCTGATGCTTTGTTTTCTTTGACATGTTTTGTTTCCGTCATATTCCCACATATGTTATAATATGTTTTATTTTCGTCCTGTTTTCGCATATGTTCTGATTGTTCTATTTCCGCGTACGTTCTGATTGTTCTATTTTTGCGTATGTTCTGATTACTCTATTTTCTTGTATGATCTGACTGTTCTGTTTTTAACTTTTGAATCCGATTTGTTCTGTTCAGTATGCTTTGTTATGATCCATCTTATTTAACCTGCTTATGAGCTTTGAATTTGAATGAACATGGAACTCTATTTTTAGTAATCTGACAACTTTTGAATCTTTGAAAATATGTGAGACTGAATCATAGTAAAGTCTCTTTCCTAGACACGTGAAACTTGGAACGTAAGCGTCAATGTACGGATGCAACTCCTCTACGGTGTTATGGGATATCATACGAAGTACATCTAGATTACTACGGAGTATGATTATGATAAGAGCCTGTGTTTAGAATGAGGTATGACCATAGATCTAAACTACACTTACTGAAATTAGAGTGGATTATTGGACTTTGAGCTTTAGAAATAAGATAGACTTAGTGTTGAGCTATTCAGTTAAGTATGAACCTTGAATCTCGTATCTGAGTGTGAATGAGAATATCAAGAATATATCTGAACATTTGACTGTAAGTGGCCATTGACAAGTGGATTAGGACGACGGTTATCTGTACACAGTGTACAGTGCATAGCATACATAGTGGGCCTGTACGGGGGCGATCCGTACGCATTGCATAGCATACATAGTGAGCATGTACGGGAGAGATCCATACGCATTTCATAGCATACATAAGTGAACATAGTGAGTGAAGTGAACACGAAAATCTGAGAATTGAGTATAGTGAATAAGAAATGTGACCTTTTATTTTTGTAATAAATATCTACCCTATTATGAGTTTTTGTTCTGTCTTAAATATCTGCCATGTTATGAGTTTTTGTTGTCTTAAATATCTGCCTTGTTATTACTTTTGTTCTGCCATCAAATATTTGATCTGTTAAATCTGTAAAATTCATCTTTTAATATATAATCTGCTTCCACTTTGAACTCTTTCATTAGTAAGATGTAACTGCTATTGATGTTCTTCTACTGAGCTTAGATGTTAGCTCACCCCGACTATACGTCACAGGTATAAGTTTGATGAAGACCCAAATTTCATATTGAATAATAGGAGCTTTCGCTTTTGGTCTTCTGTTTTGGGATCGTAGATTTCGGATTAGTGGATTTGGTAAGTTAAGGCTTGGTACGTTTGTACTGTTGTACATTACTGTTAGGTGATGGTTGGCCATCACTGGTGTCAGTTACTTTATACATATTGGATATTAGAACTGAAGGTTTTAATTATATATTATGTTTGTACCAAATATTCTATATCAGATTGTGATCTACGATCTGGCGGTCCGAGTTTTCCTATTTAGTTTTGGTTTAAAAGAAAAAAAATATATCTTAAAAATTTAGGTTGGGAAAATTCGGGCTGTCACAAAAGATGACTAGCCAAGTAAGAAATTGTGAATTCGAGTCAGGGTCATTATGTGTTGTGATTCGTATTTCATGTTTTTAATACACCTAAATTATGTGTATGTGCTTAATAACGTATTCACCGCATTCCTTGACTTGTCAAAACGTTTTAACTAAAAATATATATTTTGGTTTTCCAAGATCTTATATTTATTTTTGTTGGTTGAAGAATACTAGTGAACCTTACGCGTGCAATGAACTTGAGAGTTATTTATTTGAAGAATGAATCGCTACAATATAAATTTCAAACATTTTTTGTGTTTCGTTTTAAATTGGGCGAACTCCTATTTAAGCTTCTATGTATTTAATTTATTAAAATACCTTTTTATCATAGGTGCATTAATTCATGCGCCTGATACCAACTCATAGAAAAGAGCTTTGCAATTGGGTTGCACCGATATTATTATTTTATTTTGATTTTTAAGAATGTCATATCTCATAGACAGCCCAGATGTAGTGCATGTGTAAACTTACACGCATAGGGGATCCACTATTGGCCTAGCACAGTGGGAGGGGACCCACACAAAGGGTGGGAGCAGACGTGGGGATTAGAATATGTGATCTATGCTTCCACAAGGGAAGAAGAAACCAGTTGAGCTATTGCTCAACCGGTGCACAGATATTGTTGAGCACCAATGTGCTCACATATATGAATTAATTAATTAACACTTATTATGTTAAAAAAATATATCTTTTGTTAAATATCTTGTTTCTCAATAGATCGATTATGTCTCTATATTCCATTCTGAACAGACAAAAAAAATGCCACTCAAGTAAAATGCATACGATTGAAGCTTATAGGATGAAGACAATACGACTTAAAGCGGTAAATCATAAGCAAGATGCATATGCTTGAAGTTGGTTGTCACAACCCAGAATCCTAGCCGATCTCAAGGACTTAGAATTTCGTGTTATGACTCTGTATATTTGTTAAGGCGATAGCGGACATACATATCTTACCAATTCTTACATTAAACAGGGCTTCCAAAAATCGTGAACCAAATCTTTTTCTTATATTAAAATTTCCTTCATTAAACTTACATTGAATCTGAAGTCTACAACACTAAATGACTAAAAATAAAAGTACGATCAACCACTAAAAAGTCTTCCTAAATAATTAATACATACCTGACAACGTCAAGCTAGTCATCTATATCGTCACCCTCATAAACTGTATCATCTACCAATGCATCGAGTCCACTTGACAGTGCAATCCATATCTTTACCTACAGCTGTTAGTTCTTGAGAGGGGGGTGAGTTTACTCAGTCACATAAACTCAGTAGGTTGCACAACCAATCCACCACAATCTACTCAAGTGATCGTTGGTGCAACCTTGTAAGTGAAGGTGAATCCTTTAAAATTCATATAAACAACATAATAAAAGTTCTCATAATCTTTGCATTACTATAAAATTATAAAACTAAAATAACATAACAGATTTCAGTGCATATGATACTTCTAATCATGAATCAAAAATTCGTCTGATACCGATACGTATCGGTATCAGACCTTACCGATACAGTACATTGAATATACCATATCGTTCTTTCCCATTCAAATACCAGACGATACATTCAATGTATTGTCCAATACTGATTCGTATCATCCGGTACGTATCGGTTTTAGGCTCGGACGATACGTATTGGGAAAGCGAGATTTTGGCCCATGCTTTTAATGCTTATCACTTTTCTTACTTGTCTTGTCAACTTAATTTACGTGACATATCGGAAGTCTTATTATTACTCCATACGCCTACACAATATACTTCGTATCTTACTTATCTTAATTAAATGATCTGTGCTAAGATCACTACTCGAGCCTACCACGCGAGGTCCACGTGTAGATAATCACCTAACCTCCATATCATAACATAACCACCATCCAGCCTGATGAGGTTGCGCGCATAAAAATTAGTGTCCCCTTACGTCGAGACATTGTCGTATCATATTATCCTTAAGATCCGTCTTGACTGCAGACATTGAATCTTACGATGGCATGCAAGACATGACATGTGTAGGAACTTAATTTCATATTCAGCTAGCCTTCACAGCACATCTTAATATATAATAATATTATTCGGTTCTGGGCTTAGGTCCCTGCGCCGATTTCATATTTGTGTGGGCTTAAGTCCCTACTTTCTTAACATCTCGTAACTTAACATATTCATATTTTATTTTTTCTTAAACTTAATTAGAATGGGCGACGGTGCGATAGACTTCACTAATCGCGCTTTCCAAGGGACGGGTTCCATAGTAACCTGGATGTACTTCGTGTGACATCCCATACTACCATAGAGAAGTTGCACCCGTACATAAACGTCAACATTCCAAGTTCCACGTGACCGTGAAAGAAACCCTATCTTGACGAAGACTTAAAAGCCGTATGTCGTATCTTATTCTTTTTTAACTTACCATATATATGCCCTAACGCATCATCTAAGTGATGAATATCACACAATGTAAATGAAGCATAAAATATGAAAATAACTAGCCATAAGGGAGCTAATACCACTCGTAATATTTCAAACTATGATTCAAATACACAAATCAATCATAGGGAGATGTTAGAAATACTGATATCAAATCGATATCTAAAAAAAGGTGAATTAGACTCTAACTTTCAAATATTAAATTAAACTCTAAAACCAGATAGGGTAAGAGTGTGATTTAAGATTGACTTAGAGTGTCTCGCTCATCTTTAAGAGAGAGAAGACGACCTATAATGAAGGTATATGAGTTCTAAACTACATATCACAAAGTGATGTTAGACTGATCTCATTAGGTAGGTCTTGTTGATTTAATGAAAACAGACTGATCATTTATAAAATTTAGCTAAAGATTGACTCTCGTGTAACTCACACAAATTTCGACCATCGGATCCTTGTTACATGGTCTCCGGGATATATACATCTTCATAACATAGGCACAAGATCTATTTAAACAATAATCCTAAGCTTAGAAGGTGGATTAGGCATATTCCAAAAGTTTGGGCCACGATTTCAAAACTACACATTTGCTACATAGGGTATATAGATCATTACGGGTCTATAGACTAGATGGGCGCACATGGGAAGACCCATATATATTTTAGTGATTAGTTATTTGACTAAATGGTACAAATAGTGAATCGGGGTCTTAGTTCTTGCACACAAATATATCAAAGAGGCTTGAGCCATAAGAATGCAGATAGCTAAAGGTGTTTGACTCATTGCGTAGGGATAGAGCCTGGTCCAACGCACAACACAAGGGTCTTTGGGCCCAACTCAACCAATAATGGACAAAGGCCCTTCGCTTAGTTCAAATTGAATGGAAAGAATAAGAGTCATGAGTCCGCTATAAGTTAAATAAAAGGGTTACAACTCTGGTTTTCTAATAAAGTGGGGCAGACTCAGTTCAAATAGAGGCCCTTGGACCTATGAAAACTTTGATCTTATACCATTCAAGTACACTCCCTCGACATGCCACCTGGCACATACCAATAATAAATCTAAGCATTCCAAGTGGTTGCCAATCATTGAAACATATCTCAGTTTAAGAGTCTCACTCGAAAGAAGATGGGAACCGTTCAATCAATGGGCTTTAATCTTAGTCGCAAGAAGAAAGTAACCTATATTGAGGTGTACAAACTCGAATAACCATGATAACAATTTATGTGTCAACACATAAATTCTATAAAGATTTGGCCGGGCTTAGGTGTGTGGCTATTATGAACCGAATTCTTAAGATCTAATTATAGGATCTTAGATGAGGAAGAGCACCAAAACTCGTGTGGATGCTCCACACCCTGTCACTACTTACAAAAAAAAAAGGAAAGAAATTGAATTGAATTCGGACACCAAGGTGGCACCCGAATTCTATAATTGCATGACAGTTTGGGAAACTAGTGGCTAGAGAGAGAAAGAATCCTTTTTGGACTCTTCCTCCTTTTTAGCTAGCTATGCCCAATTAAATCACATCTATTAAGGGATGAATTCCACCTTTATGGCAAGACCACCCACGGTTTCAAATTACTAGAGTCCCTTTGGACTCTTGCCTATTTAAGATTAGAGGCTCATCCTATCGAGAGCAAGAGTCTTTCTCAATTGCTCTCTCTCTTTCTTTGTTTCTTTCCCAGTCGTATCTCCCTCTCTCTATCTCTCTCTCTTAAATATACCCAACAGCCAAATACGTTAAGATCTCTCTCCCACTCTCTCAACCACACTAAAACAAGATTTTTTCCTCTCGGCTCCTCCTTCTCGGCTGAAGCGCAACCACAACACACCAAAGGCCAGTGAGATCCACGCCGGGGCAACGGTTAGGAAATCGCATTTCCGATCTATATCACGCGCACGCTTCAACGGGTGGGTGCCTCTAAATCTACCATAGGGTATTTAATTTTTTTTAAATAATAATAATAATAAACTTGATATTTTTGGACCTGCATTAATGGCTGCTTAGCCATGAAGAAGCTGATGACAATTATACATATATAAACTATTATAAAAAGGATAATAGTAATAATGATATTACTAATATATATATATATATATATATATATATATATATATATATATATATATATATACATATGTGTGTGTGTGGGTTACACCAAATCCCAACCTCGTAGTCATCTTCCTTCCCAACTCCCTCTGTCCGTTGTATGCAAAGCAGGGAAAAATATACGTATCTGTAGGATATTTATACATATTGTTTTAAATGTTGATTTATATACTGTTGTATAGGCTATTTTATGTATATACATGTTTTAAAAACTCCATTAATAAAGTTCTGTATAGTGGAAGAAGATGAGATAAATAAATACCCATTTAATTTATATAGGTACTTTTAAATCTACAAATATATATATACTATATATGTATATGTATAGATAGATACATTATATAAGTATGTATATAAATACACCAAATCAAATCCCCTCCACCTCCTTCCTCTCCCCATTAATTTGCACGTCTCTGCAACAAAGACCATCAAACTAAGTTGGATAAAGTGATAAGCATTAATAATATATATATATATGGATTTATATATATAAGTAAGCATGCGCGCAGGTTTTTACGTGTGTGGGTTGCACCGAAGCCCAACTCCACAGCCATCTTCTCCCCCCCCCCCCAACTTTCAGTTCCACTAGTTCTTTTGCAAAATTGCAGTATTTGTGTGTGTGTGTATATATATATATATATATATATATATATATATATATATATATATATATACTTTTGGTTATAAGAATTTACTAACATAAATTTCATGGGAGTAAAATCTCGCTAACAGAGACTTCTCAACGATCCACATCTCTGATGACCTTCAAACAGAGGCAGTTGAAGAGAGAGAAATTAGAGTTTTTAGAGAGAGAAAGAGAAAGAGAGAAGACTCAACCTATAGCACCCAAATTTAGAGAGAGAAAATGAAGACCCAACCTATAGCACCAAAATTTAGAGAGAGAAAGTGAAGACCCAACCTATAACACCTAAATTTAGAGAGAGAAAGTGAAGACCCAACCTATAACACCTAAATTTAGAAAGAGAAAGTGAAGACCCAACCTATAGCATCTAAATTTAAAGAGAAAGTGAAAATCCAACCTTTAGCGCATAAACTTAGAGAGAGAAGGTGAAGACCCAACCTCTAGCACCTAAATTTAGAGAGAGAAAATGAAGACCCAACCTTTAGCACATAAATTTAGTGAGAGAGAGAGAGAGTAGTAGGGAGCGTTTTAGAGAGAGAAACTCTCAAGAGCTTCCTCCTCTATTGGTTTAATATATATATATATATGATTTCTCCAACGACTTGTTACCGTCGGATGTAATCAATCGGTGATCACCCGACCAAACATTTCAAGTGCCGACCTTTCTAATGAGTTTTGGCTCATGATATTATAATGGATGCGTATTGCGCCAATGGTCTGGTGCAAACCCCCGTATAGTCGTTGATTCGAGAGAAATTAAAATATTAATATACGAAGTCTTATGGGCCATTATATAGGTGTGTATACAAATACACCAAATCAAATCCCCTCCACCTCCTTCCTCTCCCCACTAATTTGCACGTCTCTGCATCAGACCATCAAACTAAGTTGGGTAAAGTGATAAGCATTAATAATATATATATATATATAAGTAAGCATGCGCGCAGGTTTTTACGTGTGTGGGTTGCACCGAAGCCCAACTCCACAGCCATCTTCTCCCCCCCCCCCCCTCAACTTTCAGTTCCACTGGTTCTTTTGCAAAACTGCAGTATTTGTGTGTGTGTGTGTGTATATATATATATATATATATATATATATATATATATATATATATATATATATATGTTTTTGGTTATAAGAAATTACTAACATAAATTTCATGGGAACAAAATCTCGCTAACAGAGACTTCTCAACGACCCACGTCTCTAATGACCTTGAAACAGAGGCAATTGAAGAGAGAGAAACTAGAGTTTTTAGAGAGAGAAGGAGAAAGAGAGAAGACCCAATCTATAGCACCTAAATTTAGAGAGAGAAAGTGAAGACCCAACCTATAACACCTAAATTTAGAGAGAGAAAGTGAATACCCAACCTATAGCATCAAAATTTAGACAGAGAAAGTGAAGACCCAACCTATAACACCTAATTTAGAGAGAGAAAGTGAAGACCCAACCTATAGCACTTAAATTTAGAAAGAGAAAGTGAAGACCCAACCTATAGCATCTAAATTTAAAGAGAGAAAGTGAAAACCCAACCTTTAGCGCATAAACTTAGAGAGAAAAGGTGAAGACCCAACCTCTAGCACCTAAATTTAGAGAGAGAAAATGAAGACCCAACCTTTAGCACATAAATTTAGTGTGAGAGAGAGTAGTAGGGAGATTTTTAGAGAGAGAAACTCTCAAGAGCTTCCTCCTCTATTGGTTTAATATATATATATATATATATATATATATATATATATATATATATATATGAGTTCTCCGACGACTTGTTACCGTCAGATGTAATCAATCGGCGATCACCCAAGCAAACATTTCAGGTGTCGACCGTTCTAATGAGTTTTGGCTCATGATATTATAATGGATGCGTATTGGGCTAATGGTCCGGTGTAAACCCCCGTATAGCCGTTGATTCAAGAGAAATTAAAATATTAATATATGAAGTCTTATGGGCCTTATTTGAAAAAGTTTTAGTGACGGAACCCCTTAAAATAGTTCAAATTTTCAATCCAATGGAATTAAAATTTTAGGATCGGAACCACCACGGTATGTGTTCGGTCCAAAATAAAACCCGTCAGATTGGGTCGGGAATCACGACCCATTTAATAAACGGGACCTGTTTGGATCTTGGGCTCTTGATTCGAATCTAACCCAACCCGATTAGTAACTAGTTAGCCGAGTGGACCCATTGCAACACTGTGCACATAGCCACCTATATAATTATCACAATGGAAAATATAATAGTTACCCTCATTAGCCAATTGAGTCAGGATAGTTATGAACCCATAAACTGATTCTATACGTTTCTCATAGAAAAGCATAACAAGGAAAAACACTTAGCTTTTATTATTTCATCTTGTTATAATATATAAAATATTATTATCTCTTTCTAACATAGTCAAACTTTGAAACTAATTTGATATTATATCCTAGATGCATGGCTAGGATTAAGAACTTCATTAATGTTGTCCACGTTTTTTGCTGTTAATTTATGAGCTGTTTATCAGTAAATGCTATCTTAAATGCCTTATTTCATATACTAAGTCAATTTTATAGATTATGTGTATGTCCGCTTATCGCCTTAACAAGCGTGCGGTATCATAACACGGAATTCTAGGCCCTCAAGCTTGGCTAGGATTCTGGGTCGTGACAATGACACACCAACCGTTGTCCAAGTGTATATGTACGGTTTTGTCAATTGTCACTTGGCATACAATTCAAATTTAAACATCATCAAGGGAATCTGATCATCCAATTCATAGATGGCAAGGTGATCAAAAGTATACATTGCGGGACTCGGACTAGATGTCCATATTTTGGGTGCACTAAGAGGTCAAGTTGGACCCCCTAGGCTAGGTGCTCATAGTTGCAGAAGGGCTGAAGCCCATATATGTTATAGTTTTTCTGATTTTTAAACATCAGATTTAAAATAAATTAAAACTATGAGAGCGATTGTAAACCATTAGATGAATAGAGGGTAAAATATTAAGGGGGGGCTGCCCTTTGGTCCAAGGATGGTCCAATTTGGATTATGGAGATCCATCGGGTCAAACTGAGTTGTTAGCTTTGATTGCACCAAAATAAAAGAAGGTTCGAGCCCATTGTCCAAAAGCAGTTGACTGCTATGTGTTGGAAAATTTGGTGCCCGATTTTGAAGTCCTTAGGGGTTATTTTGTTGGCACACTTGTGTGTCATATGGAAGGATATAGTACCCTCTAATTCTCGGTCGATAGGTTCAACCATAGGGTCAACCCTTTGACCATAATCGTCTTGTGAATCCACACAAAATATAAGGATGAAAAACTACAGTTTTTATATAATCATCATAAAAAGTATAAAGTGTAGATTTGGATGGATAGAAGGGTACCCACCTAATAGGAGCTTTTGATCGGTTGGATTGACAGGATCCAACTTTAACGTTTGACCACGTTCGATGATCACACACGTGATCGGGTTGACTCGCTTTGACTGGTTTAATTGCCAAAGAGTGGTGCTATGTTTTGGAGTGTATGTGTAGCACTTCCTTATTGTGGGTAGCGAGAGCGGCAGGTACTCAAAGTTGTCCTGTGTCTAATACACAGGAAGAGAAGGGTCTAATGGTGGTGGCATAGTGGGGTTGTCATGCTTGTTGGAATCAAACATAGGAAGAGAAAGTTGGGGGGCCGGTTTGGTGGCTGTACAAATTAATGAATAAGATGGTGGATGTGGTGTTTTGATAAGGAGCTGATGTTTAAAAAGTGGTATAGAAGGAGTATCGACGGCTGTTGGAAAAGGAGGGCTGCTGCTTGGGACGTATAAAGGAGATACGGTGGTTGGGATATATATATATATATATATATATATATATATATATATATATAGAGAGAGAGAGAGAGAGAGAGAGAGGGGGTCTTGAGAGAAACAACCTTGCACAGCTTGGGACTCTGGTGGATTTGAATCCATTGATGGTTGCTCGGCTTGCAAAGAGAAGAGAGCGAGAGAGCGGATGCAGATGAGAGAGAGATCTGCGAGAGATGAGAATATTAGAGGGCTGCTGCTGCTAGAAGAACTACTAACGCACTTCATCTTCTACATCGCTATATTTCGGGGCAAGCGAAGATGAAGATAGCAAAGAGGATTCGATGTGATTGCTGCAAGAAGAAGAGAGGTTGCATTTTTGGTGAGTTTCTCTAATGGCCCATCCTCAAGAATACAATAACAAGGGGAGCGATACATGTTGCAAAATCTATATGAGATACGTGAGCACGTGGGATTATAGAAAAAAGAAAAGAAAGAAGAGGACGTGTACACATCAAAGAATAGACGGAGTAGAAGTGGGCAATGGGGTTGACAAATAAAGAGTCCTAAATGGACTATTCTTTACCAAGTTTCTAAATCAAGAGAGCATGCTTAATGGGATGTGTGAAAGTCACGTGAGAGGAGGGAGCTTTAACATATTCACATATAGAGAAGGGCTTGATTCAAGTTTTATGCTCATACACTTACATGCATATGAATTGTCTAACCCATTTATAATTCCATTCAAGTGTATCCAGTTTATACACAAAGATAAAGGTAGAGTGAGATGGGTACCTATTAGTGTGTACTTTAGAATAGGAGCTGGTTGCACAAGGAACTAAATTGGATGGAGGGTTGAGATTAATGGCGACAGGATTGTTGTCAATCAGTGAGATATGCTTGGCTGGGTATCCATAGAGAGAAGGGAGTCGGATTGGGCAAGTTTGACTTGTTCGGTTTGGCTAGAGTCCAATAAGGGCTCTAATTGATGGCATTCAATCCCAAGATTCATGGGGTTTGATTGAATCTAATTGCCTAAAGAGGAATCACATGAGGATTTGGTGCCAACTAAGGTGGCCGATTCCAATTCAGATTTCTTTCTCTTATTTGTTATGTGTGTGGGTTGAGTTAGAGTGTGGAGAACTCACACGGAGTTCAATGCTCCACTGCATCTAATGCCATCGAATGGGCCTCCTAAGATCAGGGTCATAACATTGGTTGAATACCCTTGAATTGAATGGAAGATTGTGTGACATTACTAACATGAAAAACATCTATACTGTAGTTTTGAACAATTAATAATTTTTAGGGTGGCGTTATCTGTGCCCATTTTTCCTATGAAGAGCACACACTCTTTCACAGGAAAAAAATGTTGACTACCTTGAAGTTCAGTCCCACGCCAAGTAAATCATAGACTTGTCTCTCCCTTATAATATCTTGGGCCCCTCCACTCATTGCCATTTGGTTTTAAGATGGAAGCTCTAATTTATAAGCATGTATTTCTCTACTCTACGTCACCCAGTTCAATTGTCCACGTGATTTGGCTTAGTCCAGCCAACATGTGTGAGGGTGTGTTGAAGTTTAATCCCAGACAATCCTGGGCCCCTCCACTGATAGCCAATTGGCTATGAGATGGAAGCCCTAATTTATCACTTTTCTCTCATATATGTGTTGAATGAGAGAATGAAGGTACATTTTTAATATTATTTTCTATAGAGTTGGTATCGGCCACCATATCCGATATGGCCTAAGGCTGCATATGGCACAGCTCTTTGCTAGCCCCTGCCATAACAGACTTCACTTGCTTTAGTTGCTTATTATTTTCTTTTCTAACTCCCTGTAAAGGAGGATTTACCTGCTTTAGCAGCAACCTCCCTACTCTCTATTTACTCCCTACCAGAGTAAATAAAATCTGCTCTGGCAAGGAGTGAGTAGAAAGGAGGGTAGAGTTGGTGAACAGGTAAATCTTGCTATGCGAGAAGTTATCAAGGAGAAGGGATACCTGCAAAAGCAAGTAGCAAGATGTTAGCAAAGAGGATGGGAACCTGCTAAAGCATGTGAACTCTGCTATGGCAGGAGCTAGCAGAGAGCTATGCCATACGCAGCCTAAGTAACCATGGTTAGGAGACACCCGAGGCTTTATTACATTGGGCAATTGGTATATCTCAGGCGTTGGACTATTTACACCAATCACTATATTGTGCATCGACATTGGAATGCTTTGGGCAAGCAATGATTACATAGAGTTGGTGATAATCTTGTTGGGTCAGCTAGCTCCCTGAATGTTGTTAGTGGGGTGCTTCTTTGTTTTTCAATGGGCTTTTGGGGTCATCTGATCTTTCGTTTTGTTCCTCTGTCTTTTCTGTGGAGCTCCTCGCTCAGTCGATCGATTTGTAATTTGTTCTCTTTCCAATAAATTTCAATATTTCACAGATAATAAAAAAACCTTGTTGGGTCTGTGGGCTATATTTCTTGCTTACTTACTTATTTGTTAGTGGATTTTTCATATAATTTTGATATTCAGGAAGATATATACAAGTACCCAATTCAATCTTTCATAAACACAACTGAATACCAAACCGAAAATGGCCTACTGACTCAGAAATGCACATAGTGGAATGGGTTGGTGATGAAGTAAAGTCTTCACGAGCACGGAGCACAGATGGGTCCATCTTGTAGTGAGTACCAACAAATTAAATTGTTAGATTCAGCCAAGTCGCTGTTGGATGTCCTGCGCAGTTGGGTCCTTCAGATGCCCCAAGAGATATCTCTCTCTCTCTCTCTCCTAGACGATTGTAATATCCCACATCAGATAAAGAGAAGTTCAAAGCCTGAGCTATGAGGTGCGGCCAGCCTTTTCATGTATCGTACCATCTGGCCTTTCATCTTTTTCTTAACAATGCCAAAAAGAAGAGATGATGGTCCTATTCCAGATTTCCTGTCTTAACCCATCCGCAGCCCTTGAAAATAGGAGAATCTTGACGGCACGTTTTGCTATAAAAAGTGAAAATCAAGAAAGTCAAGATTCTCCGATTTCTAAGGGCACCGGATGGGATAGGATTAGAAATCCGGTGGCAGGACCTGACCATTCCCAACATTGGGATATATCTAAACAAAAGATTAAGAATGATTTGCATGCTCTGACTCAACTTAAAGAATAGCTAGGATGTAGCTAAGTCAAAGAGACAATAATGTAGGTAACTAAGAACTAATTACCTTTCATCCAAGAGAGATTAGTACAAAATGCTCAACCTTAGCTCTCCAAAAATCTAGACCCTGAAACCCGTTGAATGCTGTGAATCAGATGATCTAGATTGGTTTTTACCCCAGTCTTTCACACGATAGTTCTTGAGATCATAAACGTACCATTAGACAAAATATTTTTTTTATTGCACATGGTAAAAACCTCCAAAAATAAAATAAAATAACCTCCAAAAATAATGTAACTATTTGTACATGAGGCAGATTCCACAAGGCATACATTATGCACAAACGCGCTTTTAAGGGTATTTTTTGGGGATTTGTACCACATGGAATAAAAATAAATTGTCTAATGGTACGTTCATGGTTGTAAGATCTATCGTGTGGAAGATTGTGATGAAAAACGATTTAGATCCTCTTATTCGATGCGGTCAATGGGTTTTAGGGGTATTCCAACGTAGGTACACCCCGAGATTTATGAGAGCCATTACTCTAAACATATGTGCCATGTGTTTAGAGTGAATCAAACAAAATAAAATTTTATAAATAGGGTACCTCTCTTCACGCCCAGGCAAGACATGTTCGTAATCTATGTTCGCACCTATGTTTGAAACTTGTTGATACCCGATGACTGCTTCGGATCGGACGATGATCATTTGTTTTTACCCCAATCCTCCACACGATGGATCTTACAACCATGAAGTTGCTATCGGACGGTCAGCTTTTTATTTCATGTGACACAAATCCCCTAAAATCTCTTTTGACCATGATGTGTGCCATGTGATTTTAGGGCTCTATATGGCATGAAATAAAAAATAGACTATCAGATGGTACTCTCATGGTCTCAAGATCCATCATGTGGATGATTGGGGTAAAAACTCTCTCCATCTGATCTGAAGCAGTTAATGGGTTTCAGGGGGTTCCGATCGTAGGTGCGAAGAGATATTGCTTGAACGCGAACAGAGATCACGTGAGCGCAAACAGGGGTACCCTTATAAATATATGAAGGGGTATTTAATGAAAAAAATAATTGCTCCCGACTGACATTTAAATACCAAAATAGTGTTTAAATGGATCCTATACCATTAAATTAAGATTTTGATCTTACACCATTAAAATATGATTTACAGTTATGCCACATGGCACAAAAGTTGTGATCAATTTGAATTGTCTAAGTAGCAATCCATCAATGGACATGTCTTCAACCAAAGAACTATGCTTACAAGTGGATGTGAACCATCCCACTAGTGAATATGGGCAATTAAAAACTAAAACCAATGATTGGTATTAAAGTGCATAAATTAGACATCTCTAATATTTTTAAAAGTGTGATTTTTGGGCCCATTGACCTTCAATGTATATCAATCACTTTAACAGCATGGATTATCCCATCTTAAAAGATTATTTAAACACTATTTTGGTTAAATGATGATCAAGAAGAGTCAAATCTTCAATAAGAAAGTAAACAATCTATACCTCAATCTAGAGTATACTAATCGGTTGAGCGATAGTTTAAGTAGTATCCTCCTTTCCTTTTGAAAGCATCAGGTCATGGATTCTAATCCTACGCCTGCTCCAGCCCTGTATATAGGTCTCCTCCCAATGTTTTGTATTAAAAATAAATCCTCTCTGTGTGCAAGTTTGTACAGACTCTACATCTGAGTTATTTATGTCATCTGGCTAAATAAATAAAACTATAAGATGCTAAATTTAGACAACTGACTACGTCAACAAGTGTTCCGCGTGATGCAAAATATCTAGTTATGAGATTAATTCAAAAACATGAATTAAAAAATATATCTATTGTTATTAGTATTAGTCAAACTCATTTAAATGAGTGGTTACTATTTAAGGCTAATGAAGCAAGTTTGTTGGACTATTATAATCCCCTAACCTTAATAGAAGAGTCATCCTCGGCTCTGAGACTATTCTTTAATGACCCAAACCTACAAACCACGATGTTGTCCGATTCTAGGATTAAGTCATGTCTCCGATTTTATTTCTGGCATGAGACTAAGTCCCCACCCAATCTATAATAATAATAATAATTTTAATTTTAATCTTAATCTGATTAATAGCAGTTTTTGCAACAAAAAAATGTCTGCCGCTATTAACAAAAAAACTTTTAAGACTATTAACAGCAGTTTTTTGTTAATAGCGGCAGTTTTTGGCTGCCACTAATGGTCTTATTTTTTGTAGTGGGTGGGCCCAATTCACCCCCAACCCGTACCAGCCGACCAATTCTAAACGCAACCTAGACTTGAAACTGATCTTGAATGGGTTGGATATGCGTCCACCTTGACCAAGACCTGGACCAAAAAATGCCCCTGTCTCAGATTCAAAGCAGTCTATAATTTAAGAAGATGAAAATCAGGTTGAGAAGGAGTAATCTAAGGCACCCATGGGAGACTACAACCAAGGTTTTAACATGGGCCAGGTTCCTCTTATTCCTTTTTACTCCACAACTGCAATGGTCCCAATGTAAGAAAGCCTTCCAACATCTTTTTCATTCATTAATTGTCTTTGATTAACTGTCAATGGTTTGATCACTTTCATTGAAATTGAGCAAAACCAACCAAAGTCATCTCCTATTTAAGAGCATACACCCAAGCCATATTTGGCCATGTTTTAGAAGGTCCAAGAAGGGTTTTTTTTTTTTTTTTTAAGATCACATGCCATGTGACACATTCAAAGGAGATATTTTTGGGACCATATGCTACATGGCATGTGATCTCGAGCATGCACAATGTTCAAAACTGGGTCGTTGAGGCATGGAAACTCTCTCTCTCTCTCTCTCTCTCTCTCTCTATATATATATATATATATATATATATCAATGTTTTGGGCTTCTTAATCCGCGGACCCTTATACTCAAGGCACATACATAGTGGATCCATTAGTGAGTTCTACTTTATTGGGCTTTGATTTTGGGCCCACAATCATTGGGATCGATATATATTACCATTGTTACTTAATTTGCTGATTTGCTAGATTCAAATTCGGATTTGCAAGTCTCTATTTTTAAATGAATCCAATTACATATGGTAGGAGTTTTAAGAATATTTATTAGTTATATCAAATGTTACGTTCAAATCATCTCTTTATGCTTTTAAAAGTTTATTATAAATAAACTATTCAGCATTAATTTGAGAATTCGCTTATTATACTAAATTTGACTTGCTGTATTCAATTTGTGATTCATTGGGTGAACGAGCAAATTAAGTAAGATACTCACGAACCTGTTATTAGACTTTGATATTCGACTATTTCATTGTGCTTCTTATACTATGAACCCATTTATTGAGCTTTATCTTGGATCTTCATTGGGCCCCACACGTACCTTCTTTTTTTTTTTTTTTTAACAAGGGCCCCACTCATACCTTGATTAGGCTCCACACGTAGAGCTCTCAATGGGCCAGGCCGGGCTGGATTTTGGCCCACATCTGACACGAAAAAAGTGGTACTTTCTGTCAAGCAAACCCGACCCAGTATCCAAACTGGGCTAAACATGTTGCAACCCGGATCAATCTGGATCAGGCTTGGGTTGAGTGTTCCAAGTTTTAACCTTCTTCAAAATTTTATTTGAAAACATACAATTCAAGACCAACCAAATTTTATTAGAAAATATAGCCCAAAACAACAGCCCTCAAAAAATAGCCCAACCAAATTTTATTTTTAAAAAATACTGAAAAAAGCATGGAAAAATGCTCAAGCTCGGCCCAGCCCGGTAGGGACTGAGCTTGGGCTGAGTACATCGCAGCGCGGATTAGGGGAGGGGTTACACCTACTACTATCCCCTTTGAGATTCGATCTGGGACCGTTCACTGGCCTGTACGCATACAACAAACCCCTTCATTAAAACTTCAATGAGGACCCTTCATTGGGCTTCACATAAAAGGTGAAAAGGCATACGGGCTAGAATGCATATCAACGAACTCATGCACTCCAATCCTAAACGACAGGTCAGGTGGCACGTGATCTAAAAACAACACCCGATTAGACGTGTCATGTGGCATGTGAGTTATAAAAAAATTAAAAATAAATTATTTTTCATGGGTCAAATCATGGTCAAAATTTGAGTACTCCACACATTCTGATGCATTGATTTATTTTTCCGTTAACCACATTTTAGACCATAGATCATATGCACCAAATCATGTCACAATCTTTTGGGTGGCCTCCGATCATCCTCGGGATAGTCACCGTGGCACTTGATTCCTTGTATGAGCGCCAGATGAACCCTACTTGATTCAAATGCATAGATCCACCATGCATTCCGCCGCATATATATGAGCCTCATAACATAAACTCTTTTGTTGGACTTGGACTCTACCCGACTCTACCCCTGTTTAGACATTGTGAACTTTGATAAAAGAAATATGTAAAAAAGAGTTAATATGAAATGAACACATATTTTTCAACAAGAGATGAAACCTCTAAAGAGGGGTCATGTGCCGAATTGATGCATTGTTTACTAATGTTGGCAATTGGGTCAGTCACCTAATATGAGTTAGAAAATTAATTAATATTGTTACATGGAAGGTTTAAGATTAGGTCGACACAGATATGATAACAGATTTAGGGTTAGGTACTCCATCTCCATGACACCATCCCTCATGTAAGCATCATATTCTAACTCCATGCGCAATTTTTAGTTATTTTATTATTAGGTATTAGTATTTGCAACCAAATATTGTTTTTTGCAACTAAAGTTTGTGAGGAAATAATAGTAGCTGCTTCGAAAGACTTGAGACTTTTTGTTCCAATCTTCCGTATAATGGATTGTAGAGTTTAGCATTGATATGATATTTGAAATAAAATTGAATTGATAATTTAAAAAGCAAAATATTGTCGGTGGCAATCCATCCTTGTAGCATATTTTATCCTAAAAAATATGTCCGTTGAACGATATGAACCATCCGATTTATGAACTTTGTATTCGAGTTAAAAAAAAATTGTTGATATTAATAGTCAATAGATTGGATAATTCGAATTAGTCGAAAAGCTTGATTTTTGAGAGTGTGGTCATTAACTGTGTGAGATCATTTAAACAATAAATTGGTGTTGAAATGGTGCGAGGAGAGTGGGCCCCATTTAAAATACAACGTACAGAGAGACGACCGTTGGTCTAAAAAGTCAAAAGTTGGGGGTCCACGTGTCATGTATTAGAGGCACAACACGGCATCAGCGACGATAGCTCAAATCAAATGCTATCTTTGTGTGAAAAATATTTTAAACTGGAAGCTTCTAAATTACATTGACTTTGTGATTTAGTTATAATGGAAATTTCCAAGATCGACCATCATAGTTTCACTTTTTACCAACAGTGAACGTTTAGTTTCATATTTTTCAAGTTTGAATTCGAGCCCGTGCCTCGACTGTTAAAATTACGAAAATACCCTCAATGTTAAAATGATTAACCAAGCTTTTCATCTTGGGCAGTTCAAACATCATTGACTGCTTGGAATCTCATGCCACAGAGCATTTTCCGTCATTATATCTTTCTTAGGATTGATCTTGACATGATGGGCGTATCATCAAACAATCCGCACTACACAAAATGGGGAGAGCGTTGTCACTCCTATCAAGGCCGGTCCTGGACTAAGGCCAGCAAGGCGAGAGCCTTGGGCCCCCGATTTTTAGGGGCCCCCAAATGCTATTTGCTCATTATAAAATAGGGTTTTAAAGAGAAAAAAAAAAAAATCTATAAAGCTAAAGGCCCCCAATTTAGTTACCTAATCCTCTCTCTCTCTCTCTCTCTCTCTCTCTCTCTCTCTCTCTCTCTCTCTCTCGCGCTCCATAGCTCCACTATCCAACACCTCTCTGACTCTCTCTAGACATGAGATTTGAGAAGATGTTGATGGGGGTGAGTTACCTTGTTGGACATACACCCACAACCATAGTTAGTAACATATTTATATATTTTCATATAATTGTATCTATTTTTTAAAACTATATCTGTAACTAGGGTCCCTGGGTAAAGGCTCAAGAGGCGGCTACCTCTCGGATCCCCAAATTAGGTACAGTTGCTTAATATAATTTATAATTTGTAATGTAAAATAATATTATATTCATCTAATTGTGTTCGGGTGGGTTGTGGGTTCAACTCTTCTCGGGTCCCATATTTACAATTTTTTTTTAATGAGTCATGGACCGGGTTTCGGCTGGGTCAGTGCAGGTCATTGGTTAGGTCACTAGCCTCATTGGGGCAGACCGATCATATGTATTGACCCAGTAGATTCTCTGACCCAATTTTGACCAAACCAGATTTGTTTGACCAAATCTTTTATATATAAGGAACCTCTAAACGCGCCTATGGGTTCTCCAAAAGTGCCCACCTCCCAGACCCTTTGAAAATCATTGATTCCTTTGAATGAGATGATGGAAATGATTTTTCATACCTATCTCCAACAAAATAGATCTTCAGATTATGGCCCACCTATCAAATGGTCAATTTTTTATTTCATGTGTCACAAATCTCCAAAAAATGCCCTTGAATCATATGGCACACTTCACGTTCAAATGTGATTTTATGGCAATTTTTTGGGATCTATGACAGGTTGAATCACAAACCGACAGTTTGATAGGTGCACCATGATCTCAAGATCTATTTGAGTGAAAGATATGGATGAAAAATGATCTCCGTCATATGATTAGAAGGATTCAATGATTTGATTTAAGTTGTTCCCTTATGCTCCCCATTTTATAGGAGTCAGTGTTGGCCCTGATTTAAGGCGTTCCCTTATGCTCCCCATTTTAAGAACTCGCCTTGGACCCCTAAAATCTCAGGGCCGGCACTGACTCCTATAAAAGAACATTGTTGCTCCTATACAGGAGCTCCACATTTTTAAATAAAAAGGACTGTTTGTTGATACACCCGTGATCTCAAGATCAATCATGTGAAAAATCATAACAAATACAATCTCTCTCATGGGATTCAAAGCAATCAATGATGTTAAGTCGCTTAAAACCTTCCAAGACGAAAAGCTTAGTTTTATCACCTTTAAGAGACTATGGGGGTATTTTCATCATTTTAAAGGAATACTAGCTTGAAAAGGTGAAACTAGAGGTATACTACTGGAAAAGGTGAAACTATCATGATCGATCCTGAAAATTTCCCTAGTTATATCGGTTATCTATTTTTGAAAAATCAAGAATCTTTTCCGAACCTGGATTTTCGGGCATGATTCTCTTATATCCAAGGATTGATTTAACCAGTTGGACCTGACCATTGCTCTCAAAATTTAATCTCCTCATCATCCTTCACTAATGTCTGCTTTGATTTAATTACCTAGTGATTGAGCTCCAAGGTAGTAATGGGTCAAAAGCATACTTTCATTGATTTACATGCTCATAAATAATTTGCCATGCTTGAGATTGGACTATTTGGATAAATAGAGATTGACCTGAGCAGGTTGCATACCTACTAACAAAAATATGGGGTTTTGGCACCACTTGCTATTAAGGCATTTTTTGGTAGTAGCAAGATTAATAGAGGCAGTTTTTGGTAGCGGCAGGACTAATAACAGTAGTTTTTTGTTAAAAAAACTGCCGCTAATAGTCTTATTTTTTGTAGTGGCTACTTACCCTTTCGAAAAAGAGGGTTGTTGTGCGCTCTTCACTTGTTTCATTGCACACAATCAAAACATAAATAAGGTAGCGTGCAAGTACCAACATAAACAAAAGTTTGTTTTGATTAGCCAAAATTAAAGAAAATAAAATTAAGAAAAGTTAGTATCCACCGAAAAGCTACCATTAAGTATAAATGCACTTTGTTAATTAATATAAATTTTGAGAAAATTATTATTGATAGATAATTTTGGAGGTAGAGGTAGCTTATGTGGCGCAACATGATTGGCAGCATTGCTTGGGCCCCACTGCACGTGCAGCCAGTCCCGTGGAGGCACATAAGTTGCCTGTAAATTTGTCTATAAAAACTGTCTATCCTATGATAATTTCCAGAGCACTCTAAACTGAATCCATGAATCGAAGGGAGGAGAAAAAGAAGAATCCTTGAAAGTGAAATATTCAGATTGCTCTACAGCAAAAATGCATTTACTCGAACCCTATTTCGAACCCTATTTCACAATTTTTTCTAAATAAAAATTTTAAGGAGAAAAATTATGGGTGAAAAAATATCTTTCACCCAAGGACTTGATCACCTCTAGTTCAAAATAGTGTTTTGTAAGAAGCAGCCCATGTTGCTTCTCAAATATGAGTGTGAAATGCATGTAGATTATGTTAAATTAGGGCTCTATCTTCGAATACAAGCATGTTGAAGCTTAGTCTCACATCGGGTATTCAAAGCATAAAATTAGTTTTGAGATAGATACCCAAATCTAGCATTGTATCAAAGCATCCCTTTCTCCGCTCCACATCACCTAATTCAATTATTCACATGATTTGATTTAGTCAGGGGCATGTTGAAGTTTAATCCCACATCGGGCTTCATAGCCTCGTCTCTCCTCTCAAATCTTAGAAGAAGATACACTAGTTGCTTAATTTATTCCTAGAGTTTCCCTTATATAGAATCCCACACCCGTGATGATATTCTCCTTTTGGGATGTTTGCCACGTGGCATTAACATCTACTTCGACGGTAGCCCATGATCTCAAGATCTGGTGTGAAAGATTGGGACAAAATTAAAAAAGGGTCCGACTCTCCTAATTGTTATTTAAGCACCAGGTGTTTAATTAAATGATTTTACACCATCAATGGTTTAGATGTGGGTGATTCGAACCATCAAAGTAATAGATCATAAACTATAGTGCAACATGCCCAAAAATTAATGGTGCTTTAGGGAGATTTAAACCATCCAATTTGTTGACTATAATATCTGCCATTATTTTTAGTTTTAATGATTGATAATAAAGTTTGTCAATTGGATGCTTCACATCCACTTATTGGCATATTTTAACGGGATAGATTGCAACTTGAGCAATTTAGATTGATATAAATGTGTGCCATATGAAATAATGATAAATCACACTTGAATGGTGTAAGATCATTTAAACAGTATTTAATATTTAAATGACTGTGAAGAGCCATTAATAATCCCCATTAAAAAGGATCTCCTATGACAAAAATGAGTTCACATGGAAATTAAAAAGCCCAAAGTGTTGGCAACGACCTGCTACCTATTCCCACACGAATGCAACACGGAATAAGTCACATATGACTTGAACCACATGTTGGTTTCAGAGTTTATAAACTAATAAACTATAAATAAAGCAGTTTAGTTGGTGGGGAAGGTGAGCCCACTATTCCAAGTTTCCAACCCCCAAAGTCAAATAAGGAAGCTACAACGAGTATTGTTAGTTGGACTTTCTGATAGATAGAATTCATTAGATATATGGGCCATATATTGACCAACTCCTTGGGTTGGGGCCTTGGGGGAGGTGGCTTTCCTTACCAAAAATCTATATATATGTGACAGATTTATATAAGGGTATACGTAGCTACAAGTAGTAACATTAGAATTAATAATCGAATTTGGAACACACAATGGCTGATCATCAGAAAATCCATCCGGTAGATGTCGAAGCCCAGCCGCCGACGGTACCGCTAATGCCGCGAAACTCGTCTAAATCCGACACGGCTGAGCAATACCCAGAGCAACTTCGGCGGACGATCCCCGTGAGGCATTCCAAGGCACCTAAGAAGAGGGGGTGTTGTTGTAGGTGCATATGTTGGACATTAGGCCTCCTCCTCGTCCTCATAATACTTATTGGAGCCACTGTTGGCATCCTCTACCTAGTCTTCCGCCCCAGGCTGCCCACATACTCCATCGATCGCTTGCAAATTACCGATTTCACTCTCGACAATGACATGAATCTTAGAACCCAATTCGATGTTACGATAACTGCGAGGAACCCCAACAGGAGGATCGGAATTTACTACGAAGATGGTAGCCGACTCAGTGTTTGGTACACCGATATTAGTCTTTGTAACGGGACCCTACCCCAGTTTTATCAGGGTCATAGGAATACCACAGTCCTCAATGTGCCGTTGACTGGTGAAACCCATATTAGCAGCAATCTGATGTCTTCGTTGTCGGCACAGCAAACTACTGGTATGATTCCTCTTATTGTTAGAGGTGATGTGCCAGTCAGAATTAGATTTGGGAGGTTGAAGTTGAGGGAGGTGAGGTTCAGGTTCAGGTGCAATTTGGTTGTTGACAGCTTAACTGTTAGTGATAGGATAAGAATTAGAACAAGCAGCTGCAGGTTTAGGTTGAACCTTTGATTCATTCAACTTTATTTATTATTCTTTCTTCTATATATAGAACTAGATATGTTGTTTCTCCATTATATCTACATATATTCCAGATCTCTTTTTTGTGTTATTACATTATATATTATTGAAATAAATGAGAGGTAGGTTTTCACTTATCATAGATTTTTGTGATTTGAGAAATTATTATTATTATTTTTTTTTTTAGGGATAATTCCTCCTAACTAACCTACATTTAAACACCAAAATGTTGTTTAAATAATCTTACACCACTAAAATAAGACTTTTTATCTCATATGCACCATCACTATAAAAAATAGGACTATTAGCGGCAGTTTTTTTAACAAAAAACCGCTGCTATTAGTCATGTCGCTACGAAAAACTGCCGCTGTTAGTCTTGTTGCTACAAAAAATTGCCTTAACAACAAGTGCCGCTAAAACACCTTATTTTTGTAGTCATTGAAGTGTTATTTATCATTATGCCATGAATTGGAATTGGCGGAGTCGATCGCCCTGATCCCCTGATGTTTCAAATCACTCCATTGATTCATAGGATTACAATCTAAAATTTTCAAGTGGCAATCTATCATTAGAGCATGTCTCACAACAAAGAAATATGTCTATAAGTGGATGTGAACCATCCCATTGATGAACTTTGATATCACCCATTAAAACTATGAGCAACGATTGATATTATAATATGTACATCGGATTATATAAATCACCCTAAAACACCATTTCCCGACTTGATGCACTTCAATCTATGATCTACCACTTTCATAGTATGGATCACCCACATCTTAAACTATTAATGCAAAAAGATCATTTAAACACCATTTTGATTTTAGTTGTATGATGTGCACGGACTTCGCATTGAAAGTTCGTGGATATTATATATACGTGTGGACTGCTGTGTCCACCGATGATCGGCCGGTGGACGCTCATTGTGGACTCATCGGTGGGCATTCATTGTAGACTAACTTTTTTCTAAAACTATTCAAAGTAGGATATATAATAGCCTAAAACCAGTTGCATGTGATATATAATAGCCTCAAACCAGTTGAATGTAATTAAGCATTTTTTCTAATTTTCTCTATGGATTTATTTGGCTTAAGCTTTGGAGGAGTGGTTGAACCACTCTTTGCATTGGCGGATTTGTCTTAAAAGAGTTAGTATTTGGTATCCAAATCGTGCCAAAATGGTTCAACCTTGGGAAGTATATTTGACCTTTGACAATTTTGACGATCCAAAATATTGGTGTTTCTCTCAAGCTCGCTTACCAAGTTCTTCGAATTTTAAATAAAAATTTCGAAAAAAATCTCCAAATAGGTAGTCTGCCAAACTTTTTACAAAATATTCACTTGATTCGTAGATTTTCCAAAATTTTCTCAAATTTGTTTAAATTTTAATTATCTAGATTCATGATTTATTGTCTTTTTATGATTGTTAATTGTGGATGATAAGAGTCATTTTGCAATTTTAAATAAATTAACACATGTTTTTATATTTTTTAATAATTATTATTCTTATGACTTAAATTCTCCTTATTGTCATTTAAACACCATGTTACTGCTTAGATGATCTTACACCATAATGGGTTAATATGTAGGCAGTTTATACCGTTGAAGTGATAGATCAAATGTGCCCAAAAATCATACTCATTGATTATCCTTCCCTTCATTCACTTATTGGAATTATTTTTGGCTAAGGCATGTTTCAATGATAGATTCACAATTTGCGTGTGCCATGTGGCATAATAATATATCATAAGGGAAATTTACCTGATTGACCTTGTCAGATACAACTTTTATGTCAGAGGCCTTATATTTTCACCTTTACCCAAATCAACCAACTGGGAGCCTAGCCGACCCTAAGGATAGCAAAAAAGTCCAAATTGCCCCCTTTCTTTAAGGCATAAAAATATCATCTTCTTCCTCATTTTAATCTGTTACAGTTGTTAAAAGTCAAAGGTGGCGAAGGTGACGACGTCTTTTCCTCAATCCAATCTACTCCGATCTGTTATTTGGATCGACCCAGATACACCTTTTTCGTCAGAGACTGTAGCAGATTAGAATGAGAAAAAAGAGGATACACCTATATAATTTAAAATTTTAAATATTTGCATTCTTCTATATTTACACGATGTGAAACGAAATCTATGCCGTCTGATTTGAAGGCCACAATATAAAATCGATAGCCAAAGATAGATATGAAAAAAAGGCGATATCAACTCTATACACAGTCGGTACCGACCATTTTAAGAGTCGTCAACGACTGTTTACAGAGTCGCCATCAACTCTGTACACAGTTGCCATCGATTGTATAAAAAAAAATAAAAAAATAAAAAAAATTCATAGTCGATTGCGACTCTATACACAAACGTCATTGACTCTGTACCGAGTCGCCATCGACTATGTAAAAAAAAAAAATTAACTTTTTTTTTTTTTTACAATTGATAGCGACTCTATATAGAGTCGATGCCGATTGTGTAAAGAGTCGATGACAACTCTTAAAATGGTCGGTTCCGATTGTGTTAAGAGTCGATATCGATTATTAAAATTTTTATTTTTTTTTAAAGATGCGATATCACATTTTTTTCGTGTCTATCTTTAGTGCCATCTATTTTATTATGTGGCCTTCAATCAAATGGCATAGATCCGGTTTCACATCGCGTAAATATAGAAAAATGTAAATATTTAAAATTTTAAATCATGTAGAACGAAAAAAAGTGTAAGAAGGGGTATTTCGGACTTTTTGTGCTAGCTGAAATGGCTTAGCTAAAAGTTGGTTGATTTGGATAAAGGTGAAAATACAGGGCCTCTCACGTAAAAGGTGTATCTGACAGAGTCGATCATGTAAATTTCCCATATCATAATTTAGTTGTGTAAGATCAAAAGACTAAAGAAGTGGTGTAAGATCATTTAAACACTATTTTAGTATTTAAATATCGGTTAGAAGTCATTAACCCTTATTTTTAAAATCCTTAAATTCTTTCCAAATTTTCCCTCCAGCCTTTTTCGAATTTATCATGAATTAAACCAAATAATCCAAATTGCACCCACAAAATCATTGCTGAAACTGAACTTGGTTGTCGGAATGAGATTGACTAATGCACCACTCTTGATCCTCAATTAGGCACCAAATATCAACACTACCTAACATTCCACCAAATAGCACCTTTTACTAAAGTCAAATTTTCATACTGCGCTATGGCTGTAGTGACCAAGTCCGGGTTCGGAATAACTCAGCTTGAAAAAAATCGATCAAAATTTGTCAAATTCAGGAAAATAGCGATTAAATTTTGAAAAAATAAAGCTAAAAAATAGATTAATCAAAAATTAGATAACAAAAAGGTAAAAGTTTTTGACCAAAATCTTAAATAATTTGGGAAAAAGTCGTTTAATTCGCATATAATTCATAAAATTCAGATTTTATTTGAAAATTCTGAATAATTCAGATTTTATTCGATTTTTTTTTTTTACAAAAATTTACAAATTATTCGTGAATTTTTCGAAAAAGCCTACAAATTTGGTCTCTAAGCTCTATGGCTGAACTGCAAGTGGAAGTTTGAAAATAGATTTAACCTTTGTATAAGGGTCACGCTGGGTTGGGCCAGGCCAGGCAAACATTTAGCTGCCCAACATGTCAAGGGTATACGGCCAACCCGACTTAACCCATTGGGTCAAAGAATATTAATTCTACAATAACTAGGGAGCCTCGTTCTCATCACCCACCTAATCTAGGTCACCGGTCGTTTAGGCAATGTTGTGCAGCAAGGTTTAAAGATAAATTATTGATTAGAAAATAGTCTCAAGGTGAGTCTGAAAGGGATGCCAGGCCCTTGAACCAAACAAGGGATAAGTAATTTTTAGAATCAAAGAAAGGATCAAGTTGACACAAATTTATTAAATACACTCGAAAATCGTTGATCGCTTTCAATCAGACGATGGAAATCCATTCGAATCTTCCAAACAACTGATCTTGATATCATAGGCATATCATCAGACGATTTAGTAGCCCATGTAATGATGTTAAGGAATGGGTGGTTTGGGAATCCACATCACATGATGAGTTGATGACCCTTTATGTCAAAAAATAGCCGTTTCTTCCATATCACACAACCAAGAGTGACAAATTTCGTTCTAGGCAATATTTCGGTAGGGGGGGTCGTTTTTATTCATTTTGGATATATTTCAGGAAAAAATTAAAAATATTTCATATAAATCGTTAATTTCAACAAAATTTCGTTAATTGCACTAAAGTTGATGAAATTTCCTTGAAAGTTTCGCCTGACCCTTGGTTCGGCAAATTTCACCAAAATTAGTCACTATACGCGCAACCCGGTAATGAAGCCCAGTTGATTTTTGGCCTTTTGTCCTAAGGTACCCCTGTTATCATCAGGGCCTAATGGCCCTCTCATTAGTCACTAGTAGACTAAGGCTGCGTTTGGATTAGCTCTTTCAGGGCAAAGAGCAGCTCCTTTGCTTTTTGGCTCTAGTGGAAAACTATCTTCACGTTTGGTAATACAGTTTTTCGCCCCATTTGCTCTGACATATAACTGTTTTAAGTGATACAATTGGTCTATGCTTGCTCTTTGCCAAAACATATTTTATATGCTCTCAAAAAGTGCATGCATAGAGCTGTTTCGCTCTAATAATAGCTAACCCAAACACATCCTAAATAAAATATTTTACCTTTAATTTGTATTTGGCGAAGAATAGAGGCAATTAAATGCCTCCTCCCCAACACCATAACCATTATTTCTTTCTAAGTTTGTAGGATAACTAAGATTTGTTTTATCAGGGATCAAAGAGGAGCTAGAGCAAATAGAGCACCTTTTAGTAGTACCATTATAGTCACATAGATGATAAATGCCTGAATATTATGTACCTAGACTTAGACAGATCTCTAACATTGCCACAAACGTTTTTGGTGGGAGCTTGTGCAAGTAGTCTCCCCAATCTCATGTTCTAGATAGAGTTCCTCTTTATAGAGAAGAGTTAAGGTACTAGGCATATATGAGAAAATTTTGGTGTAAGGCTTGTCGATGCCGCTCATCAAAGTGTGGGGTGATCGCCGTATCGATCACCAAAGTGTCAAGCATGTCAACGGAAAATGACTATCCACATGGAGTCACCGCCATCATAAGTTTATAAAACGCCTCTAACCATAGAACGCCCTATCAAAAGCTCATTTCCACAAATTACAGGACCCCAAAAAATCCGTGAAAGTCAGTAACAGATAGTATCTGATAGGGTTCTTGGGCTACCGAAGACCCTGGTGTCAGCACCAAAAGTGAATTGCATGTAGACGTCCATGTCAAAAGGAAAATTGCAAACGGCAAGTAGGTTTTGTGCAGGCAACTGACATGGTGCGACGCGACAGGCTGCCTGGACCTGCATTGCTTGAGTCCCACTACCCTTACAGCCAATTATGTGGTGACATGTCAGCTGCCTGCACTTTGCCTGCACAAAACCTGCCTGCCATATAATAGTGTCCTATGTCAAAAGGATGCACATTTTTAAACGAAGCGCTCTTGTACCGCGACAATACAAACCATTACATTACACCGGCAATTTTATCAATTATATTATTTTTTAGCATCTGTGATTTTATTATAGTAGAGGTCGGTCCTTGGTGCGATGACAAGTGGGGTTCACCCAAAGTCATGTGTCATGGGTTTGGGTCCATAAATCAGCCTCTCCAAAATGGGGTTAAGGTTGCCTGCTCTATACCTCTCTCAAACCCCTCGCTAAAATCGGGAGCCTTGAGCAATGGGTATGAACTTTATCCTGATTTTATTATAAATGGGGAAAAGAAAAGCTATCGTGTTTATTTGATGATTGGTTAAGAAGATATGGAAGCTTTTCTTTAATCTACATTTAATACAACAAAAAGAAAAAAGAAAAAAGAAAAAAATGGGCCAAAGGGAAAACAACTGTTGACATGGATGAAATGCCCAAGTGGAGAGAAGAGAAGCTCTCCACTTGTTCATCTGTTAAAAGCAAATGGTGCCTTTAAGTTCTCTTTGGTTTGAGCTGCTCATATTGACCCCTGAATTGGCTGCCTTCGTGGTAGTTCCATGACGGGTCCGCGACAGGGAGCTGATATTCCTCAGGTTTCAAGGCCAAAGCAAAATCAGGCAGAGGCGGCGGCGTCTCTAGGGTCCTGAAAATGCCAAGTGTATTTAGGGTCAGCAAAGTAACGGAGAGTTTATCCCTAAATAGAAATGAATAAACAAATAAGGCTTGTGAAGCCTACATAAAAAATATGGAACAAGGCTACGATGATGACGATGATTTAGGGTCAATAGTATGTATGAATGAAGCCGACCGCGAATAGATGAGGCAAGGTGGTGATAATGACAACACAATGATGATGTATGTATGGACGTACATGTGTATGTATGTATGTATGTATGTATGTATCCACTCATACATGCATTCATGAATGGCTGCGTATGTATAAGAGCATGGATGCAAGCATATCTGCATGTGCGCATGTGACCATTGCATGGATCCATATGGACATGTGCATTTGTGTGTGGTTATGCCTATAAACATGCAAACTAATACATGTGATCTCTATTCTGAAAAAATTTCTCTACTCCTCCCACCCATTATCAGTTCCTAATCTTATGCTATCTACTATAGTATCAGAGCCATAACAGATCAAACCTTATACAACTATTAATCGTACATATATGAATTTCTTCTATCGCTCTCTTTTTCATTTTCCTTTTTTTTTAAACTCTTAGTGTCTGTCAAACATTAGTATTTCCTTTTTTTTAATTTCTTGGAGACCTTTTTTAGCTGTGTAGAGGATGTCAATGGGTCGCACGGACTGTGAGATCTGCAGTGTGTTGGTCGATGAACAAGAAGAAAATCAGCAGAAATGGGAACTCAAGAAATTGTTTATGTGAGGAAATATGTGTCAGAGAGCGTTCTGGTAGAAGAGAATTCATGTTCCTGTAAATAAAATGTGCTAGGGCATGTAACTTACCAGCAATTTCTATTAAATAAATGACATAAGGTACATGGAAAAAATACGACTTTACATCGATCATATGCAGAGGCAAGTTATCCCTAAACTAGAACATGATATTATGCACAAAAAAAAAATGTACTATAATATTCTGCTACTACATCTACACAATGTGCAAGGTAACCAGAATTAAAATAAGTTGTCTATATGCTTTAAGTAAAGACAAACAAGAAAAACTACTGAATAATGGATGGGACAAATGTGTCATCATGCATGATCATCAGCCTCCTCTTGTCCCATCAGCAAACACAAGTGCAATTTATTAATTTATGTTTTAATAAATATGTATATATGTTCTAATAAATACATGCTGGTATGGATGTGGATATGTGTCTATAATACATGTGCATTATACGTAACGTGGAGAAACGAACTGCAATTTAATGAGTGACTAATATGGCGTAATCGTCTAGTCTCAGTTGAAAATTTTGTAAGATAAAAGAGACAAAACATTCCAATCTTCTCATTCTTCATGCCTCAAAACATTACAGCTTATGGCTTCATTACTGGGATCGTACATCATACAAATAATTCCTTTGTGAGCTCAAGATTTCCCTTATCTTGACATATTAACAAGCACTCAGGGGCTCGGTGTTGATAACAAGCATACTTCATATTTCTGCTCATAAGCAAATTAAAACCCCTCACTTGATACGAGATAGTCAAAGAGAAAAGAGGATTTTACTGACTGAAGTCCATTTCAGAAGGAATACAGAGTTTTACTTCAGAGATCAAATGGAAATAACTGGATACAAACTTCTCACATCTTGCTTCAAAGTAGCAGGTTGATGACTCACCAGGGAAATAATTTATTCTCATCTTGTTCATCTCGAAAATTTTTTATGTTTTTTCATTATTCTCTGCAAGCTTCTTTTTTTCCTAGGGAATCAAAGAATAGGGTATTTTCTCATTTAGCTCCTCCGTTCGTCAAATGTGCAACAGTTGACATGATCAGATCGAGACAGCCATGCAAGTTTCTTTGAAGAACTTGCTCCTCTCTTAGCTCTGCCCCTCACATCTCTCCCCTTGTCCGGAACAAGATTAGTGGGCTGAAATATCGGATCAGAGGAAGGAGATGTGTGTTTCCGATCAACACCTCTTTCTCTCCAACCTCAAATTTTATCCCCCTCTGAAGATTATATCTGACTTAGCTCAGATTTCTGGTGTTTTACCACATTACGCCAATGAGGTAACCCATAAGGGGAAGCTCAGATCTATTCCTCTGTTACTGGAAAATGGACTGGACAAAAAAATGCACCTCTACTAGATTATGACCAATTGAAATGCGATTTCAAATTCAAAAGATAATTGGTGGACTTGAAACGGTTTATATTCTCAGAAGGAACAACTCATTTCCCTACCACCATTTACTGATACCAATTGCTTATTAAATCTTTTAGTTTTGGTGCATGAAATTATATCAACGAGGCAGCTTGCATTAGTAAGAAGTATTTTTGTTGATTCCCAAGATATATCCCTTTTTAAATGTTTTCAAAGATACTTTCTCCGAATTATCATCAATAACAAGCAATTTCTCCTATTATGGTACTATCCAGAGACAAATTTGCATCTTCTGATGATTGCAATATCTTGTGAATACGGCATTATCCAAAAACGGACCACGCCTACTCCATTCGTGATGTCATCCAGCTATAGATCATAGCTTTATGATCACACTTTTATCCTATGGTAGATCGCATAATGAAGATAAATAATATTCATATTATGTCACGATATAAAAGGTAGCCTTTATTTACCATAAAAGATCCCTTCCCAGGTGCCATCATGTTCCAATCAACAATCGTTCACATTTCGACACAATCTAACACCTTTTTTCAAGTTTTCAACCATACGTCTTCTATTCGATGAGGTGCTACTTGATTGCCAGCTGTCTACAATACCGTACATGTAATAGTATGCATTCTCTACACTGTTTTATGTGTTATAATTCTTCATATCTTCCTTCAAACTCAAGTGTTCAAGTTGAGGTTGATTCGAGTTTGGTATATAACATTGTCATGGGAATCGGTGTTCCATAGACTCTCAAAAAATACCTTTTTCAAATCTGACCGCCAGCTTAACAGTTGCCAACGGAAAATGGATTTAATTTGTCATGAAGCTAACTCAACAGGTGATAGTCTTGCAAATTGGAGCTCCAAGATAATACTCAAATCATAATCAATTCGGTGTCAGAGCTACCTACAATTTCTCGGCGATGTTTTAATGGGGATCATCTTCAACTCCCTTCATTTTTATGACATATCACGTACAAAACAAATGGCAAGCGCACATGGAGGGCCAAAGCTGTGAAGCCCAATTCAAGGTGCCGAAGAGTGTGATGATCAATATATGAGCAAGGAAAAGAACAAGAGAAGAAGCGCAAAAGATAATCAGAAAGCAAAAGATGGAGTTTTGTCCAACTTCGATCGATAGAAGTTCAACCACGATCGATTAAGATCGACCCGAGAGCCATCTTGAGATGACACCATCGTCGATCAATCAATCGAATTCGTGTAAGGATTTTGTTGGAGTCCAAATTTTCGGCAAGAGTTTGACTTTTTTTGGAGTTTTAGTTAAATTAAAACTTGCTAATTCGTTTTAGGGTTTTATTTTCCTATATAAGGCATTATAAAGAACCATTTTAGTTAGTTGATTGATTAATGAAATTGAGAGCTTGCTTTTGTGCGAATGAAATTGAGAGCTTGCTTTTGTGCGAACCCTAGAGAACTTTTGAAGAGTTTTCTACCAAAAGAGCGAATCTTTCAAAACTCGAAGAGCGAATCTTCGTTTTATCGTGCGCTTGGTGCGAAGCCGACGTACATCCTTGGTATAAAGCCTCGGAATCCTTTGCGTAAAGCCTTGGAACCCTATCTTTTCCTTTTACCTTCTTAATTATTGTCAAGTGAATGATTTCTTTTTTATTTCTTTGATAAAAATTCAAACTACCAAAATTTCTATTTGTTTAGTTGCTGGGATCTTTTCTCACACCTTATTATTGCTATATTCTTTTATTTTCCTTTAGTGAATTAAACCCGTCGAGCCTTTAATTGCTTCAAATCCTAGAGGAGTCAAGAGACGATTTCACAATTGTCGCTTGGTGCCCTAGACTAGACCAAAACTTGTGTTCCCTCATTGGAGCCATTTTTCTGAATCAGAAAACTTAATGCATGTGAGCGCTAAAATTGATTTACACCAATGGCCTTAATTAAATTTCTTAAATTATTCTATGTGGTTGGGTAATTTGAATATTTCTGTATGTGGTTGGGTAATTTGAATATTTCTACTATTCAATTAAATCTGAAATTAATCATAAAATCGCATAAATAGGGTTTAGCGTTTATCCTGCATCAAATTGCTATCAAAGAACAGTTTAGTTTAGGGTGTTGCATTAGGATTTTTATTTTTATTTTCTTTTGCATTCTGATTGACCTAGGGTTTCATATAGAGTGTGTGGTTCCCTATCTTGACGATGATCTTGCTACTACGATCTGCAACCTTACCGCTAGCATCGCAATTATACACGTACAAAACGAAACAATATCTCACTGTATGGAACCCGTATGGGGAAATTCCAAGATGTCATGAATGAGGTATACAATCAAACACCACCTAGGCGATCTAGGAAAAGACAGGTTAGCATGAATGATTGTAAGAGAGATTAGTACGACACCACCTCGGAGAGAGTTTAACCGTCATGGCCCGCTAGTTGATCTGGATGAGAAGTGTCTCAAAACTGTTCAGATCGAGGCTCCAACTTATGATGGGAGGATGGATCCTAAAGTCTTCCTTGATTGGTTGTTAGATATGGAGCACTATTATGACTGGTATGATATGATAGAAGAAAGAAAAGTGAGGTTAGCCAAGATGAAATTAGTGGGCTAAGCACAACTTTTCAGAACAAATTTAGAGCGTCGTCCAGAAGCCCTTAAACGCGAGCCCATCGAAACGTGGGTGGACATGAAAGACAAGCTCTATGAGAAATATGTCCCTACATCGTACGCACGATGTCTCCTAGATCAATGGCAAAACCTCTACCAAAGTAGCATGTTTGTTATAGACTATATTGCCAAATTTGAGGAGTTTATAATGAGAGCTAACGTGTCTGAATCGAGTCAAGGTACATCTCTAGGTTTAGGACTGGTCTTCGTCCCGAGTTACAAAAGGAATAGATTCCCCACAACATTGATACGTTGGAGGATTGTTATGCCATGGTGCAAGAGTTGGAGAAGTACATCGAAACTCCGACCGTTGGACGATCTAGTTCTTCCAATTCTGAATTTCGAACTACTCGTACTAAGAAGATGAGCGGTTCCCATAGTCAATCCATTTCAAAACTCGCGGATTCCCAGATTGTAAAGGGAAAAGGAAAATTGATCAAGAGTTCTAAGAGTGCACCACAACAGTGTTATAAGTGTCAAGGTTTTGGTCAATTTACAGCTCAATGTCTTAGTAAATTTCACACCTTGATTATTCAGGAAGATAAGGAGAAAGAGGACAATGAGTTAGAAGTACAAGTTTATGAACCTACTGGGATACCAAGTGGTGAGGAAGATGAAACTCTCGTGAGAACCGTAGGTTGCGTCACGAAAGTTTTTATTCTCGAGGAAAGTGTTGCTAGCGTGTCCATACCACATGAGTCGTTAGAGTCAGTAGGAGCATGTCATCATTCTAATTTGCATGGGATTAATAATCAGATTTTGTTGAATAATGGAAATACACCGAATTTTACCAACACATTATATTTGTTTAATGAGTTTAATAATGGCAATTTTGTATTGATTCAGGAATCATGATAGTCTCGAGCATGTGGAATCTTTTCAAATCTTTCAAAAGGGCAATGATGAAGGTCTAGGTTTTTCTCTAGACATGGACAATCATTCAATAGTTGCGGTGGAGGATCTTACACATATTCTAGGTTCAGCAACTATGTCCTTTGATCTATTCCTTGTTGCCCAAACAACCTAACTGAACCCATTTAACCAATTCATACTCAATACTTTACCTGTGCAATATGAGGGAAAGTTGAATGAGGAGGTTAAGGAGTTTCCAAACTTCACTACCAAGGTGGGTCAGCATCATCACTACCAAGGTGGAAAGGCAAGCCGAGTGTTGAGCAGCTGAAGTGTGCGATGAGTGGGTTCTACAACTCATCGGAGATGCATTTATCCCACCTAGGGAGAATTGATGGGGACATCTCACGGTACAAAACAAACAGCAAGCATGCATGGAAGGCCAAAGCTTTGAAGCCCAATTCAATGTGTCGAGGAGTGTTTATGAGCAAGGAAAAGAACAAGAGAAGAAGCGCAAAAGACAATCAGAAAGAAAAAGATGGAGTTCTGTCCAACTTCGATCGATCAAAGTTCAACCTCAATCGATCAAGATCAACCCGAGAGCCATCCCGAGATGACATCGTTGTCGATCGATCTAGACTTAAACTTGATCGATCGAATTCGTGCGAGGATTTTGTTGGAGTCCAAATTTTGGGCGAAAGTGTGACCTTTTTTCTAGGTTTTAGTTAAATTAGATTCCTATATAAGGCTTTGTAAAGAACCATTTTAGTTAGATGATTGATTAATAAAACTGAGAGCTTGCGTTTGTGCAAACCTTAGAGAACTTGGGAAGAGTTTTCAACCGAAAGAGTGAATCTTTCAAACTCGAGGAGCGAATCTTCGTTTTATCGTACTATCACGGGGGCGCAGTCCGACACCAGCTATCACACCCGTGCGGCGCCTCGATGCTACGTGCAACGAGGCTAGCCTAACCCTCGATCAGCTCTGGTACCAACCGCCTAGAGGACGGGAACTCCCGTACATGGCTACCTTATTTCCAAGGCGACCATATCAATGCATAATGTCTATTCGCGACACGTATGCTTACACCTCTGTGACTTACTTAGCCTGCTAAAGCTTCACTTCATGTCATACACTCGTACTTCACTTCGCAACAATAGAATGCAGCTCCTCATGTCGTCCCATTCCAACATGTTTCGCCATCATACAAAACCAAACCCATTCGTAACCAGCACACATTATCTTCTAACCCTCATGTCGATGTGCTCTACTGAGTCCCACGTAGCTTTCGAGTGTCTCTTAACCGACTAACATAAGACAACAACCCTAAATTACGTGAATGCTCATGATGTGCTGATTTGTCGAAATTAAACTAATTAATTGAACAATTAATCACAAATTAAAGCAATACCTTAGGGTTTCGCGGGATTTCACTTAAGTGACCATGCTCGGCTCATGTAGGGTCCAATTCGAAGCACGAGATCTTTAGGAAATGCGGAAGAGGAACAAGAAGTAAGGAGAAGATCAAGATAACATGAGCATCTCACCCTTGGCATCACATGAAACCCACATGGGGAAGAATACTCTTCAAAGCTCATCACAAGCTCAAAATGCAATGCACTTTCATTAATTTTCAACAACTATAAAAAATGGCTTACATTTAACCTTTTATAGCAAGTATCCAAAAGCTCTAACCCTAAAATAGAAAAGTACAAAGTTACCCTAAAAGGTAACCTAAAAGTTCTCAAAAATAAAGGAAAATAAAAGAATAAGTAGGCTCAAATCGGCCAAACACGTCACCAGGCTCGCTCAAGCAGGTTTGGTTCTCGCTCGAGCAGGAATCTTAAAGGGGTTGCTCAAGCGACAACCAAGATTCCCTCGAACGAGTTTTAGCCTTGGTCTCTGATGCCAGCTCGCTCGAGCGACCAAAACCCGAAAATCTGCCCATGTTTCTGAAGCATTCTCACTCGAGCGAGAATGATGCTCGCTCGAGCGACCCTGAGTAGGAACTCTTCTTTTAGACCGCTCCTTAAGGCCTTTCCCCGATGGCTCCTGGTGCACCTTGGCTCCTCCGTCGCTTCTTCTTCCACCGATACACCTTGTACGGCTTGAAACCTAGACCCTCGGTTATGGCCCCTACGTCGCTTCTTCTACCGTCGGTACACCTTGTGTGGCCCAAAACCTAGGTCCTCGGTGGCGGCGTCCCCATCAATTCCCTCAGACCCAAAAGGTTTCATCTCCAATGAAACACGCATGTAGTATTGGTCAATTGTATCGGGATCCAAACGGTGGAACTCCTTGCAACTAGCCCAAACAATTTCGGCACCCGGTGACGTATGATCATCACCTCGGTCGATTGTATCGGAGCACACACGATAAACCTCTTCTCAACGAACCCAATAACCTCGCTTGCCAACCCATTCTACTAAATATTTTTTAAGCTTCCCATCAACTCTCCCGGATTCGAAAGTCTTCATCACCGATGAAGTGTAATCGTGATATCGGTCGAAATTGCAAGAACTTAAGCGGTGAACTCTCTCATGATTGGCCCATGCACTCTCGGAAGTCGACTTACCAACCCTCTTCGTCTCATAAACTAGAAACTCTCTGTCGCGAGTGAATGCCACACGATCATCCGAGATCTTCTCAATGATCTCACTGTTCACCTTGCTCGGAGGAGGAAAAGATAGGGATTGTGGGATTGGGATTGGTGCACAAAGAAAGGTAGCTTGAAAAGGAGTTATAGGAAGTTGGGTTGAACCTAGATGAGGAACTAGGTCTTCCACATTGAATGTCGAACTAACCCCCACACCTTAGGTAGCTCTAGCACATATACTTTAAGTCCACCCTTTTCCACAACCTTAAAAGATCCGGCATGACGGGTTTGGAGCGCCCTTGCGATTCTCAATGGGAATCGCTTAGATTCCATCTGAACCATCACATGATTACTTAATTGGAATTTCATAAAAGCCTCAGGTAAATGCATCGATACTTTGAGAGTTTCATTGCACAAATTAATTTTAAGCGTAATTTCGGCATGCAATGAGGAATGAGACTCAAAACTTGACTCACAATAAGACTCGGAATGTGAAGCAGTATGCAACTCGAGACTATAATGTGTATGTACATCTATGGACTCGATACTCTCATGTGCATGTGACGCTAACAACTCACATGTAATGGAATCTATCAACACTAGTGACTCATGCGCAGTGGACTCTACCAACACTAGTGACTCGTGTGCACTCAACTCAATTAACTCGTGTGTACTTGATTCAATTAACTCGTGTGTACTCGATTCAACCAACACCAACAACTCGACTCACATGTAATGGAATCTATCAACACTAGTGACTCATGTGCACCCAACTCGATTAACTCGTGTGTACTCGATTCAACCAACACCAACAACTCTTGGGTACTCGATTCCATTGACACTAATGGCTATTGTGTAACCAGTTCGATGGACTCACATGTAATCGACTCAATGGGCACCAACAAGGCGTGTGTACCCAACTCTAAGGACACCAATGACTCATAGGCAAGTGACTCAATTGACTCACGTGGGGGGGGGGGGGCTCAACATCATTACTCACAACGAAAATAAAAGTCTCCTCAATGCAGGCTAGACTTCCTTTGATTTCCTCTTCACTCACCACAGTACTAAGGTCATACACAATTTCTTCCGCTTTGATATTTTCTGGCTCCTTAGAACACTCCCTTTTAATTGATAATTTTTGAGCAAAAAATTTTGTGGGACATTGATAAGCAAAGTGCCCAAGGCCTTGGCACTTATAGCACTTGTTAAGATAACAAGTTTTGGGGCCCTCATTGATCGCTCCTTTCTCGTTATCGATTTGGGGATTCGGAGGAATGATCACGGGTTTTGATGGTTGAACCCCAAAATTATATATCTCGTGGACAATTCCTTTTCGGTGATCAATTTGGGGTTTGGAATGAGTATTTGCCGGTTTCACTGGTTGAACCTCAGAATTAGAGCTCTCTTTAGTGTAGGTGTTCCTAGACTCAAATTTGCGAAAATCATGACACTTATCCATTTTAGCCTCCAAACACCGTAGAAGGTGGCGGTGCGTGAAAGGAACATACTTCTCGGTAAGTCGCTCCTTCATGTCCTCCTATCGTATGATGGGCTTACTTCGAAGGGACTCGCATCGAAACTCCACATTAGCCAAATAGGTTTTGGCATGGCTCACCAACCTCGTCTTGGCTAACTCGACCTTACACTCATCCAACACATCATACGAGTCAAAATACTCATGTATGCTAGACAACCACCCCACGAAGGATTTAGGGTTCGACGTACCCTCAAAATCCAGGACTTCGACTTGAATTGACTTTAGAGATTTTCGATCAAGATCATATTCGGGTCCACAATGATGGGAGTGTTTCCTTACTCTAATCTCATCGCGACTTTCGGGACTTCGCCTAGGATTTAGAGTGTAATGATTTCCTTGTTTGTTTAGTTCCCTCTCATTCATCGCGATCATTATGGCTTGGATGCTCCTAAGAACATCAGCAATCACACTCGTACCCATGGCGATCACGACACACTAAACAAGGGAGCTACAATGAACAAACTATGAACCAAAAGTAATTGAGTAATTTTAACAAACACAAAGTGAGCACACAAATGTGAACTACATATCAAGTGAGTAATTTTAACAAACACAAGATGTGCACACAAATGAACATGCAAATGTGACTACACAAGTTATTTTAGCAAACACAAGATGTGCATACAAATGAACACACAAATGTGACTACACAAATGACATCGAAATGACATACACATGTAAATCAAAATGAATGAGGACTTTCGTCAAACACTAGACGTGCACACTAATGAACCCAAATGAAATAAAATGCAATAAAATTGAAATGATACGCAAATATGCCCCAACCTTGAACCTAAGCTATGATACCAAAACTGACGCGGGACAACGACCCTAAATTACGTGAATCGGTGGTTCGCGGAGGAATCGGTAGCTCCTCACTAGGGCTATTGAATGGAAGCGGTTAATGGCGCAAATCGAGCAAGCTCGAGCCCAACAACGATTATGAATCGACGGGCTAGGGTTGGATTCTATCCATGAGGATGAATATCAAGGTTGCTCTAAATCTAGGGTTTGGGAATTGGGACAATCAATAAAAGGGGAAAATTTTGATGTAAGAGATTAATGGGGAAAATAGAAAGATCAAATAGGAACAAGAAGTAAGAAGAAGATCAAGATAACATGGGCATCTCACCCTTGACCTCACACCAAACCCACATGGGGAAGAAGACTCACTCTTCAAAGCTCATCACAAGCTCAAAATGCAATGCACTTTCATTCATTTTCAACAATTGCTAAAAATGGCTTACATTTAACCTTTTATAGCAAGATCCAAAAGCTCTAACCCTAAAATAGAAAAGTACAAAGTTACCCTAAAAGGTAACCTAAAAGTTCTCAAAAACAAAGGAAAGCAAAAGAATAAACAGGCCCAAATCGGGCAAACACGTCACCAGGCTCGCTCAAGCTGGTTTGGTTCTTGCTCGAGCGGGAATCTTAAAGGGGTCGCTCAAGTGAAAACTGGGGGTCGCTTAAGCGACAACTAGGGGTCGTTCGAGCAACAACCAAGATTCCCTCGAGCGAGTTTTGGTCGAAAGTTTAGTCTTTGGTTTCTGATGTCATCTCGCTCGAGCGACCAAAACCAGAAAATTTGCCCATGTTTCTGAAGCATTCTCACTCGAGCGAGAATGATGCTCGCTAGAGCGACCCTGGGCAGGGACTCTTCTTTTGGTCCGCTCCTTAAGTCCTTTCCTCGGTGGCTCCTGGTGCTCCCTGGCTCCTCCGTCTCTTCTTCTTCCGCTAGTACACCTTGTACGGCCTGAAACTTAGATCCTCAGTGGCGGCGTCCCCATCAATTCTCCCATACCCAAAATGTTTCATCACCAATAAAACTAGCTCGTGGCATCGGTCGGTTATGACCCCTACGTCACTTTTTCTACCGTCGGTATACCTTGTGTGGCCTAAAACCTAGGTCCTTGGTGGCGGTGTCCCAATCACCAACCCATATGTACCGTGACACATAGGTCAATGCACATGGCTCTTGGGTGACAAACGACATTCCGAAGCAACATCCTAGGCCCACCCTTTCAGGCCTAGGAGACCACTGCGCACCCTCTGGTGTCGCAAGGCCCCGTGTGTGTGGAAGTATTTTCGCAGCTCCTCTCCCACATATATGGTTTAAACACTACCTCAAGCCAAATAGCAAGAGAACCTTAAACATACTGGTTTGACATACTGCCCAAGGCACACAACTCTGATCCGTGGCACATGAAACTCATGCAACCCCAACACCTCCAAGTCAGCATCCTACCCCCACGCGCACCTAGTCTCCACACTAGCACACTACTTAGCTCAAGCCAATATGTATGCCACATATATGAGAGCACGCATGTGACGCGAAGTCTCCCGCCTCCACGCTCGCGCGTCACACACCTAGAACCAAGGCCCGACGCCGTGATGCTAGCCACCCAATCCGAGCTCCAAAACCCCCACGCCTTCCTGCTGGTACCCCGAGTAGTGACTACGTCATATCCTCCCCCACTCAAGATCGTCAACGTCCTCGTTGACACCAAGGCACTTCTTTCCCAAGAGTATGCCCTCCCCCTCATGCTGCAGTCTCCGAACTCCAAGTCTTTACTACACGCAATCGGTGCTCAATCCAACATCCAAACTCTCTACTCCACCCCCATATGTTAACGCAGTTCACTCTTTTGTCTTCCCAAAACTTTCCCAAAGATAACACCATTCCTGATGCGCGGCAACTCGTGCCCCCTGCTACTGTCCCTCAGCAACCCCCTGCCTTCACTCAAGTAGCAACTCCAAACAAAGCAACAAGCCACTGACCACTTCTCCGGTTTAACATAGCTCATTTCAATTTTCCCAGTATCCAGCTTAACTGTACCTCGATCTTGGTCCATCGCAACACACTGACCTCTCCCACTGTCCCATACTAGTGGTTTCAATCATCATGTCATGTACCAACAATCGATTTTGAAATCTCAGTTTCCTCATGAAGTGAGAATGGAGCATTCTCCTTGTTCCATGCCATTCATGGCAATGGTGCATAGCACATGTGTGACCAACGTCTCATGTCAGAAGTCACTAGCTTCCATCCATTTCGAAACAAACCGCTACTTCAATGTGTGGCCCTCATGGTCAACGTTGTCCCTTTTGGAATGATCTAGCTTTGATACCAAATGTCACGGAGTCACTCTTTTTGACGTGCACTCGCGTGCGGCACCTAACTTTTCAGCTAGGTCAGCCTGTCTCTGATACCAACTACCATGGGGGCACAGTCTAACACCGGCTATCACACCCGTGCAGCGCCTCGATGCCGCATGCAACGAGGCCAACCTAACCCTCGATCAGCTCTGATACCACCCGCCTAGAGGACAGGAGCTCCCATACATGGCTACCTTATTTCCAAGGCGACCATATCAATGCATAGTGTCTATTCGTGACACGTATGCTTGTAGCTCTTTGTCTTGCGTGGCCTACTAAGCTTCACTTCGTGTCATGCACTCGTACTTCACTTCGCAATAGTAGCATGCAACTCCTCATGTCGTTTCATTCCAACATGTTTCGTCGTCATACCGAACCAAGCCCACCATGGTGTGTGGTCCTCGTAACCAACACATTATTTTTTAACCCTCATGTCGACATGCTCTACTGAGTCCCACATAGCTTTCAAGTGTCTCCCTCTTAACTGACCCATAAATATCGTGACGCGTAGGTCGATGCACATGGCAACCTCACCTTTGATGACACACGGCATTGCTGAAGCAACGTCCTAGGCCCACCCTTTCAGGCTTAGGAGACCACTGCGCACCCTCTGGTGTCGCAAGGCCCCCCGTGTGTGGAAGTAGTTCCGCAACTCCTCTCCCACATATACGGTTTAAACACCACCTCATGCCAAATAGCAGGAGAACCTCAAACGTATTGGTTTGACATACTGCCCATGCAACACAATTCTGATCTGCGGCACACGAAACTCATGTAACCCCAACACCTCCAAGTCAGCATCCTACGCCCACGCGCTGACCCGCGTCTAGTCGCCACACTAGCACACCACTTAGCTCGAGTCGCCATCTACGCCACATATATGAGAGCATGCACACGACGTGAAGTCTCCCGCCACCACGCTCGCGCGTCACACACCTGGCACCAAAGCCTGACGCCTTGCCGCTAGCCACCTAATCCAAGCTCCAAGACCCCCATGCCTTCCTGCTGGTACCGAGAGTAGTGACTCTGTCACAGTACGCTTGGTGCAAAACCAACGTACATCCTTGGTGTGAAACCTCGGAATCCCTGATGTGAAGCCTTGGAACCCTGTCTTTTCCTTTTACCTTCTTAAATATTGTCAGGTGAATGATTTCCTTTTTATTTCTTTGATAAACATTTAAAATACCAAATTTCCTATTTGTTTAGTTGTTGGGATCTTTTCTCATGCCTTATTACTGCTATATTCTTTGATTTTCCGTTGAATTAATTAAACCCGTCGGGCCCTTAATTTTTTCAAACCCTAGAGGAGTCAAGAGACGACCCTGCAATTGTCGTTTGGTGCCCTAGACTAGATTGAAACTTGTGTTCCCTCATCAGAGCCATTTTTCTAGGTCGGGAAACTTAATGCATGTGAGCACTAAAATTGATTTACACCAATTGCCGTAATTAAATTTCTTAAATTATTTTATGTAGTTGGGTAATTTGAATATTTCCGCTATTCAATTAAATCTGAAATTAATCCCCAAATTCGCATAAATAGGGCTTTAGCGCTTATCCTGCATCAATTTCGTTTTAGTTAGGTTTGTTACATTGTATTGTTTTCAACTAAGGATGAAGGCGATGCCAAAGCTCTTAGCTTGGAAATATTATTTTCACTACTGTTGTAATATTTTCCTAATCTAATTAATAAAATCCGCTTACTTTGGAAAGAAAAATATGGGAAGATGCGTTCAAACACAGACTTGGAGGGCTGCACTGTGATGCCAGCTCACATGCCACGTGGCATGATCAACTCAAAACAGCACTTGTATTGGGTTGATGAGCCTTCAGGCATTTGATTTGAAAAAAAAATCTTTTTTGACTTTTTTGGCCGCTATTTGATAGGTCAAAGTTAAAGTGATCCCAAGAAACTTGTTGCATTAATTTTGGAAATCTTTGACCATATTTTCAGCAACAAATATGTATAAGATAATGCCCAAATTTTTTGGGTGGTACGCATCAATCTTTTCTATGTTTCTATGGCTCCCAATCCTCATGATGGGCACATGCTACCCAGCTGAGTTGGACGCAACCTTCGGGGCTGCATCTACCAGCTCTTCTTCTCCGTGGACAACCAATGCCATTCAGCAAGACATGGATAAGATCAATAAATTTAGCAGGAAAAAGGAGGGGCTATTGCAACCTCTCTCTCTCTCTCTCTCAATCCCACTAGTAGGCTTGAGCTTACTCATACTCATAAGTGTCATAAAGAAAATTTTCTAAAGAGAGCCTTAACTCAAATTCACAAAGAGACTATAGCAATCTCAATAATTTATTATCATTACGATATCAAGGGTCAAAAGAAGCCATTCTTACATAGAGGCAAAGAGTATCAATGGCCCCCTTGGCCTTTAGAAATCAGTTGGTCAAGTATTCTGGGAAAGGCTAGATGGAAAAATAGGTGGTGGAGGGATTTGGATATGCCACGTTGGAGGAAGTGGTGTATCTTTTGGCAACATGCTGAAGTGAAGCGTTGGGTGGGAAAGACGAGATGGAAAAATAGGTGGTGGAGGGATTTGGCTATGCCACGTTGGAGGAAGTGGTGTACCTTTTGGCAACATGCCAAAGTGAAGCGTTGGGTGGGAAAGACGAGATTGCAAAATAGATGGTGGGGGGATTTGGATATGCCCCACTGGAGGAAGTGGTCTATCTTTTGGCAACATCTCGAAGTTCAGAGATTTGCCAACATTTACTTCGCTTACTTTGGCCAGAGTTTGAAAATTACCCTCACCCATACTGAGGTCCTGTCATGCTAGAGGAGCATAGGAGGAAGAACCCTAATGCCATTAGAAATAGAAAGTGCCAAACGGGCTTGGGGTTCTCCATTTTGTCAAGCTTATGGGTTGTGTAAAGAGAGATAGTTGCTTTATACAAGGAAAGAGGGATAGATAGATTATTGAGACGGTTCAAATGAGCATTCATATTTGGAAATTATTAGTTTATTTCCCTGTGCGTACGAAGAACATTTAAGTATTTCCTGATATAAACAGTACAATATTAATGATAAATTAATGCATTATATATATATATATATATATATATATATATATATATAGATATCTTTAAAAAAAATTAGCGATGACGGTTGTCTAGCACGTCTCTGTTGTTCTTTCATTTTCTTGTGATTATCAGAGACGTACAATTCATATCTTCCTCATTGCAATGAGGAAGATAGAGTATTTCATCGTTCTTAGGGACCAGTATCATAAACCATACAATCTTTGATAAGATTCCTGATCTGAGGGGCTTATGGGTGCAAGATTTATGTGCCTAATCTGAATTTTCAGAATTCTTACTAATCTGGGATTCTCTTATTAAATGACTATTTTGGGTACTCTTTGGAGTTCTTTCTCTTGGTCACGGCTCTTCAATGATACAAGGTGTTAAATATTGTCTAAGCTAGAGGAGGCAAGCTTATAAAACATCTTCGTTCAAGTGGTGCAGAATCTTCACAATGCAGATTCTCCTTCAAGAGGTGCACAAATTTCACTAGTCAGATTCACGAGTAGAAGATTTAATTATTAGGTAAGTATGCCCACCATCAAGAGGCTCTAGCTTGAATGGGAGTCTCCAATTCTAGTTCCCAATTTTGGGTTTTATTGGGTGCAGTTAAAGGAACTAATTTGTTTGTTCCGTGTGAAAAAACATGGGCAAGATTCATATATAAGTCAAGTTGATCAAGACGATTGAGCAATCAACGATCGGCGTTGATCCGCGTTGTATGGATTGGTGAAATCTTCGTTTAGTTTTATGGAGTGGGTTTTTTCATTGCAACTACAAATGTTTCTAATGACCCTAGCGTTGTATATTGTAGTCTCCCAAGAACTCCAAGACAAGTGCTTTTCTGAATGAATAAAAAATGTTAGAACAGTTTTGGCCATGTGCCTTACGAATTAGTATTCTAGTAGGCAGTGATTGGATAGGATTGTTAGTTTTAGATAGACAATTGTAGGGGGTATGTGACGCAGGACGGTACCCTAAAATGCGTGAATCATGATTGGATGAAGATTTGCCGAAATTAAATAAAGAAATTCAATCTTAATCTCAAAATCATGGAAAAAACTGCACGCATTCTAACGCATCTTAATAAGATAATACGGACGATACATTGAATGTATCGTCCGGTATTAGCAATACAAATGAATGATACGGTACATTTAATGTACCGTATCGTTCACGTCCGATACCGATACGTATCGTCCGATACGTATCGGTATCGGACGATATTTTGATCCATGCTCAAAATTATCACGATACCTTGGGGTTCTGAGGATTCGGATAGGTAGATCACGCGAGATCCGGCTGGGGTCCAGTCCGATGTGCAAGTACCATTAGATTTAAGGCGGGATAGGGCCTAGAGATAGAACTCTAGCTTTTCCAGGCTTGGGCGTCCGTCATCGATTCGTTGTAGATTCACGGGTTCAAGCTAGGGTTGTGGAATGGATTTATGGTTTTGTAATAGGTTTATGGTTATGATTGATTTAGAGTTTCTGAAGAGGTTTAGGGTTTTAGATCAAGAAACTAATATATTAGGGTTTAGAATACGAAACAAGTTGATCAAGGTTTAAAGCAAAACAGAGATTAAATGATAGCAAAGATAATAATAGATCAAAGAAAATATATGGGAATCACTCCCTTAGCCTCACACCAAACCCATCATGAAAACGAAGAATCTCTCTCCACTAAGCAAAAGCTCATTCAATATTCATAAAAACTAATTAAAAAGTGCTTACAAGCCTCTTTAAATAGGCAACCAAAGTAAAATTCGTAATAAAAGAGTCCTAAAATAAATAAAGACTTAAAAAAGGTAATTTTCCGTAGAAAATAGAAGATTTCGTCGCTAGGGCGGAGATTTCCACGGACGTCTGTCAAGTGCCCACGGGCGTCCGTCGCCTAGGGACAGTAAGGGCTCAAAATCAAGGACGTCCGTCACTGTTCATCAATGACGGTTTTATGTTTTTGTGTCTCCTTTTCTCCCCTGAAGCTATGGTACTCGGGTTTGTGTCCTCTTTAGGCCTTTCTGAAGTCGAAAATCTATTGTGGCCCCAAATCCAAGGCTCTCGATCTTGGCGTTCCCCGTCAATATGCCCTTGAAACTATGTAGATTTTTCTTTTATTTATATAAAATTTGCTTACTCTTCAAAAAAAATAAAATATATATATAGGCATACCCTCTCAAAATTAACTGGTGAAGAACAAACTGAAGATTGGCAGACCCAACCGATGTCCAATGAACCTATTTTAATAGTTTTGGGGCTTCTTAATGGGCTTCGGTCTTAGGTACCATACAATATCGGTCCCATTGTTAGTTCAAATCTTGGATCTCTAATCTCTTTCTCAATAGCTCCATATTAGCATGTTGGGCTTCTTAATGGGCTTTAATCTTGCAACCATGCACTCACGTTCCACTGAGATATATCGACGTTAGTGGGTTCTAATCTCAGGCCTTACTCTACATACGCCCTACATCAATGTTTTGGACTTCTTAATGGGCACTAGTCTCGAACCCATATATTCAAGGCACATACATAGTGGATCCATTAGTGAGTTCTGATATTAGACACTAGATTTACTAGAAATCCTTTTATTGGGCTCCGGTCTTGGACCCATTCATTAGGACCCATACATATCACGAACCGGCTCTTTCATTGTGCTTCTTATACTATGAACCCATTTATTGCGCTTCGATCTTGGATCTTCATTGGGCTCCATACATTTTTGTTTTTATGGATAAGAATATATTAAAAACCAAAGCAAAAAGAATACAACTAGAAAAACCCAAGGGAAGGAACCCCCAGTTGGTCTAACCTAACAAGCCCAAAGACCGACTTAGGAACTTCCGAAAGGTATGGAAACATAATACTCTGACCAGTAGAGATTGCTGTATATCTTCGCTAATTTGTCCGCTACCTAGTTTGATCCCGTGGGAACACCCGAAAAATATTCCAACTCATATCTTGGAGAAGACTCAAGATTTTTTCACCGGTACCAAGAAGTTTCCAAGGAAATTGCTTCACAGAAATAGCATTAGAAAGGAAGGAAGAATCACATTCAATAATTAGATGGGTTCCAAAAGATTTGGCAAGCATAATTCCATCTAATAAGGCTGAGGCTGAGGCTTCATTATTAGTGAGATGTCCGTAGAGCTGATTAGGCACTATCACAAAGTCCCCATTTTCGTCCCGGATGATTCCACCACCATCTGAAAGACCTGGGTTACTGGCAGATGCCCCATCCGTATTCAACTTAAGGCAACCCATGGAAGGTTTGTTCCAATGAACCACTTTGACAGTTGATCTCGGAATCTCAATTGGGTTACAATCAAGGATTTGAAGAGTATTTCTATCATTGGGCTCCATACATACCTTGATTGTGCTCCACACGTACTCCTAACCCCTTTGAGATTCGATACTAGTCCCTTCACTGGCCTCTACACATGCTACTAACCCCTTCAATAAGCTTCGATCCAGGACCCTTCATTGGACTTCACATATAACATAAAACCTTTTGTTGGACTTGACGAATTCCTCATGGACTTTACCCCTTTTAAGACATTGCGAACTTTCATAAAACAAATACATAAAAGGAGTTATATGAAGTGAACACATATTTCTCATTGGACACATATTTCTCATTGGACTTCACATATAACATAAAACCTTTTGTTGAACTTGACGAATTCCTCATGGACTTTACCCCTTTTAAGACATTGCGAACTTTCACAAAACAAATACGTAAAAGGAGTTATATGAAGTGAACACATATTTCTCCTTGGACACATATTTCTCATTGCACTTCACATATAACATAAAATCTTTTGTTGGACTTGCGAATTCCTCATGGACTTTACCCCTTTTAAGACATTGCGAACTTTCATAAAACAAATACGTAAAAGGAGTTATATGAAGTGAACACATATTTCTCAACAAGGGATGGCCTCTAATAACGGGTCTTGTGCAGAATTGACGCATTGTTTACTAATGTTGGCAATTGGGTCGGTCACCTAATATGAGTTAGAAAATCAATATTGTTGTATGGAAGGATCATTAGGTCACCACAGATATGATAGGAGGTTTAGGTTTAGGTTCTTCATCTCCATGACACAATCCCTCATGTAAGCATTGTGTCCATGACTGCTCCAGTGAAGTTTGAGCTTTTGTGTTTTAAGTAATTTTGAATAGGCTTAATCCTGTCTCAAAATTCGATCCTAATTACATGATATCCTCCCCTACTCTCCCAACCTCACGGTCTGACTTAGTGTTTAGGTACTTAGAAGCCTTTTCTATCACTACTAACAACCCAATAAAAATTAACTAGCATTGTTCCAAACCAAAAAATGTGTAAAAATAGAGTATATTCATGGATGCATATATTTATGTGCATATGTATGTTTCATGGGTACATGAAATATAAAAATGCAATTCGTACACTACTAAATGATTTTCTCAAGTTTCTAGCCTAAAAATGGAAAAGAAAACAGTGAAATAGAAATGCTACGATCATTACAAACTACAGAATAAATTAATTACCAACTCAGGCAAGGAAAAAAAAAATTATGAAATCAAAATATGAACTTCAAAGTTTTCTTACTTTTCATGACAGTAGAGATCCCGGTTGATGCGCACCTTTTTTAAGGTGTCTTTTGGGATCTTCTCAGAGAGGTACTTCATACTTCCCCAAAGAGACGGATTCCTGAAGAGACACTACAGAAAATGAGTGAAACGGAAATGGAGAATTGGATTTTAAAAGACAAAAACCATGTTGCCCGCAGGTCCAAAGTCACGAATCCTTGAACGATCCATGAGAATGCAACAGCCTCACCATTATTATAGCTTCATGTAGAATAGTTATCTGTATTACTGTAAATCATAAACACGGTATGTACAGATTTCTAGATGTCCGTAAAACTTTTCAAATCTTGTTGTGTAAAATATTCCGTCCCAAAAGAGGTAAATTCATGGCTTTGGTTCTTGTTCACCAGAAATTGAAGGAAGAAGAGGGCTATTCTAGATCTCAAATATTACAGAAATTTTGAAATTCAAAAAGTTATAGGAGTATTAAGTAGGTCACCCCTGCAACTACATTTACATTTCATGGGTGCTATTCATAGAATAATTAATGATCCATCTAATAATCAAGAGAGAGAATGAACAGATCACTAACAAACCTTGAAATAGGAGGCGCCGTGCAAAAGGCTTCGCATGCCTTTTTGCTTTCTTTGAGAAATTCTTCTGCTGCTTGTAGAGCAGCAACAGCCAACCAATGGGATTTCTCTGTAGTCCCCTCATCAAGAATTAACCCATGATAATAATATGCTGCAGCCTGGTAAATAAATTAAAAAAAGGAACTTAGATGCACCATATTCAGTTCAGAATCAGATATACAAGCAGAACAATCGAAAGAAGGGAACTTGATCTAATATGGTAAGTCCAAAGGCATGGAGAAGAACACAAACAGCCAAAATAAATGCCTTTGAGAGTTGAGATGTATCAATAGCTTAGGTTGTGTTTGGGATTGCTCTTTAGAGGCAAAGAGCAGCCTGCTTAAAAGAGCAGGTTTAAATTGCTCTTTTAAAGAGACCTAAATTCAGCTGTTTCACTCTTTGAAAGAGCTAGGAGCATTTACAACCAAACACAGTCCCATACTAAAGTGCTCTGCGCCAGAGCAAAGAGCTGCTCTTTGCCTCCAAAGAGCAATCCCAAAGACAGCCTTAATGTTCATATTGGCGTTGTTGACATTTTAGTGTAAAAACAGCCATAGATCCATTTTGCATCCACATTTTTTTTGTGATCCAAACAGACTGCAACACATACTGTGCCATTTAAATTAGGCACAATCCATGTTTTGAAAAGTTGCCAAATCAGGCCCAAAATCTTCCATGATAAAAAATCATTTTGACTGTCTACTAAAAAGAGCATAACACCTAACAATGTTAGAGAGTTCATTCCCTTCGTATTGAACAAAAGGGGAACAAAAATTATCAATATTTCCAGAGAGGAGCCAAGATAGATTGAAGAAGTAATGACCCCAATATTGGAGAAACAAAATAGAATGAGGATGAAAATTATGGAACATCTATGGGTAGAATAATTATAGGAAACACAATTCAGATAATCATATGGATACCTTTGCTTCAACATATTTCCAATTTACAAAGAGCCGATGTTTTGCCCCCCAAGCATTTTTTGATGGAACCTTCAATAAGTTATCTTGAGCCTATATAAAATAGCATAAATAAGCATAACAAATAACATTGTGTAACAGCAAAATGTATTGTCTTCACATTTACAAACAGAGACCCTCTATAAGAAATTATGAGGGGTGCATTTAGGAAGCCTGATAACTCACTATCACAGAATAGATTCTTTGTGTTGGGAAACCTGTTAGAAATAATATGTTAGGGATGGTGTGTTAGTAGTAAATGTGATGTGTTATTTATAAGAGTCTAGTTGAGTTAGTTTGTTTAGACCCACATTGGTTGGAAATGAGTTTTGTATTATGGCTGCCCTCTGTATATAAAGGCTACCTCATGTAACTCAAGATAATCTTAATTAGTAACAATTAGTCCTTTGAAGTGGCCATCTCATTCTGTTCTCTCTCCCTCTTCTTCCATCTCTCTTTCTCCTAATAAATCCAAAATGGGTCGATCTCGCTCGCCATTAGTGTGGCCATGGGTAGGTTTTGTCTGATATATGCTGTAGACATCGCCCACATGGATGGATATTTGTGCATCAAAAATCAGAAACCATTTTTGTCCCATTTGCTGTTTCTCCAACATGTTCCTCATTTCATCTCTCCATTATCCACATCTAGGATTCAGGCTTAACCTTGTTATAGTCATGTTTATTCCTGTGTTGCAGCCATCCAACCCTAGTTTTTTATGTGTATTATCGTCCCTCACATTGGTGTCTATCTATGAAATCTGGATTTTCTTCTAGGGGAGAATAGGAGGAGATGATGTGAAAAGGAGATGTGCATAAGAAAGAAATGAAGAGTTGTCGCAGCCAATGAAAAAAAGTGCAAGTTGTAAAATAATATAAAAGAAAAAAGAGAGAGAAGGAATTTGTGCGGCTGTTCTAGCATCCATGCAAACAGAGAAAGAAGGAAAAAAAATTGAAATTTTCTGATGTCAGCCCTAGGTCAGAATTTGACCTTGGATAAAAAAAGAGAGGTTCTGATCAAAATCTCCATAACTGCAACTTTAATAAAAGGATGTCATGTGATTTGACTGAGATTTATGGGTTTTTCAAACCAAATCTTGAAGATCTCGTGATTCTGTTACGATCCCGCTTGGTCGTAATGCTATAATGAAGGATAAAATATGAAATATATAAAAACAACAATAAAAGTATGAAAAATTAATAAATAAATAATTGATTTGAAGATTGAATAGGCCACGATCCTTTCGAGTGGATCAAATTCCTGCGATCCTTTCGAGTGGATCAAACTCCTAATTATTTTTTCGAATAGATCAAGCTACTTTTCTATTAACAATCTTCTCCTCCCTGTTCCTAATTACATCCTTCATACTTACAGCTTACAGCCCATTACAATATAACCACCTAAGTAGTTACAGAACCACTTGATAACTCCCAAATTAATATACGTTGTACAATACATATACACATACAAACATGTATACGAGCTACAATCGTAGGATCGTAACATACCCAATGTTACAATCTCGCTTGATCGTAGGATAAAATACAAAATAGATAAAAACAATAATAAAAATATGAAAAATTAATAAATAAATAATTGATTTGAAGATTGAATAGGCCGCGATCCTTTCGAGTAGATCAAATTACTTTTCTGTGAACAATCTTCTCCTCCCAGTTCCTAATTACATCCTTCATACTTATAGCCTGCAACCCATTACAATATAACCACCTAAGTAGTTACATAACGCACTTCATAACTAACAAACTAACATACATTGTACAATACATATACACATACAAACATGTATACGATCTACAATCGTAGGATCGTAACATTCCTCCACCCATAAAAACAACCTTGCCCTCAAGGTTGATCCTCGAAGCGATGGAAGATGTCTTGTCACAACTGATCAAACTATTGGCATTTGATCCTTTTCCTGAGAAAGTTTGGCATTTGTCGGCATGGGCTTCATTGAGCTTTGGGGATGTCTCTTCAAACGATCATATCTTGATGGCATCTTGCATAAACATGGAAATTTCTCTGATCGATTGGCTCTAATACCAAATGTTACGATCCCGTTTGATCGTAATGCTATAATGAAGGATAAAATACGAAATATATAAAAACAACAATAAAAATATGAAAACTTAATAAATAAATAATTGATTTGAAGATTGAATAGGCCGACTTTCGAGTGGATCAAACTCCTACGATCCTTTCGAGTGGATCAAACTCCTAATTATCTTTTCGAGTAGATCAAACTCTTTTTCTTTTAGCAATCTTCTCCTCCCTTTTCCTAATTACATCCTTCATACTTATAGCCTACAACCCATTACAATATAACCACCTAAGTAGTTACATAACCCACTTGATAACTACCAAACTAATATACGTTGTATAATACATATACACATACAAACATGTATACGATCTACAATCGTAGGATCGTAACAGATTCATGGTTTTCAATGAATCTGAATTATGTGGGACCACAAAACTTGAGATGCTGAACTGGAATCTTTTTATGAGTCTTCTTTTGCTATTCTTTTTCCATTTTGGTGAGATTGATTGTTTTTTAGTGAATCTCGTTTTTCATCTTTTTCATGCCCAATTCACGATTTTCGGGGCTCTCGACTTCTGGGACATAAATCAACTTGTTTTCTCTAATGGATTTGGATCAGAATTGAGTCAGGACTCAGGATTCTTTCGCATTTGGTCTCATTCGATTCCTCAAAGTATTATTGGAGAATCTGGGAGGAATATAGTGACTAGCAACATCTCGGTTTTGGTCTTTTATTGAATCTTCTGTGGTGAATTTCTTCACTGTGAATGGTCTCTCGGTTGTGTAACCAGTACTTTTACTTCTAGTGATAAGGCTGAGATGATGGTGTGGCTGCTACAAAGAAAAAAAAGCGCATCTTATGGTGTTTTGAAGCATATGGTTTGAAGTTTAAGGAGCAGCTCCTAAGGTTGAACTGGCTGCTGGCTGGTACAGCCATCTTAGCTGACACGGAAAAAAAATAAAGAAGAAAAATCTGGTGCTGCCTTGAGATCCACGAAATCTGGTGCTTCCTTTTGATTTGTGCTAAAGAGTGGAATTACTGGTATGCTATTGTGCTGGTTTGTTCATCCCTTTATGGTATAATCTCTAAAAAGAAAGAGCTGAGTTCTTAGTCTGGCTGCTATCTGGCTGATGGGTGGTGTGGCCGATATGAAGGTGGATTTGGAGGAGATAGGTTCCCCACTTACCATAGATTTTAGGATGTATGGGCTTATGAAGGTTTTGTATTGTCTCCTTCTCTCTTGATATTGATGGAGGTTGTTGTTTAGGCCTAATGGCCATGTTTGTGACAAGAGCATATTGTTGAAGGCTAAGTATGCCACTTGTTTGGATCATGGTGTGTACAATGGCCGCTTGAGTGCAAAGTACTGCACCAAGTTGTTGTTGTTGAGTGCAATTGTCCTACGTTGTTGTTGGTTGTTTTTCTTGGACACTTTAAGTGCAAGATGTTGTTGGGCTGTGATCATATCAAGTCAGGAGGAGATGATAGTGTAAACATGTATCCTTTTATGTATTGGTTGGTAAGCTAGACATCCATGCCGTGGATGCTCCAACTTGAGGTGGGGTGTTGGAGATAATATGTTAGGTATGATGTGTTAGCAGTAAATGTGATGCATTAAGTGTTATAAGAGTCTAGTTGAGTTAGTGGTTTAGTCCCACATTGGTTGGATGAGTATTGTAATATGGTTGCCCTCTATATATAGAGGCTATCTGTAACAACCTGGATTTTCTTAAATCTTATTAATGGTGTTAGATGTGTTTTGCACTGTGCACGGTATTAGTGATCCACAATTGAACCTATCCTATTTTAGAAAACCTTATTTAGTACGTAATTCTCTTTTCTTCTTTTTTTATTCTAATCTCTTAAGAAACCGTAGTCATCTCTTATTCTTTTCTTCTCTAAAGAAACCCTAGCCGTCACAACTTCTTCTCAACTCATCCTTTTCTAAAACTCCATAATCTCTATAAACTCTTATGTGTTCTACCACAAGTACCACCGTGACCTCTTCCACCATCAAGATCAAGGAGGAAGAAGAATGAGAAATCTTGGACGAACTATCGCGTTGGAGATCGATCTCCTCAACCCTAATCGTCGTAGATCTATCATTCACGCTTCAAGAGGTGAGTACCCATCAATCTATCTTATTCTTCTTAGATCCCGTTGCGTAGGGTACGTTTGATCGCGTATCGATGGGCTAAATAAAACGAATCCGTGTATTTATTTTCCTATAAAAATTGCTTTTAAAGAGAATGGAATGGCTTGCCCAAGTTATAATTGTATTTTAATTATTTTTTTGTCTTTTAGATCTTATTTCGTAACCCTAGAAAGTGCAGAAATCTCGACACCGATCAATCGATTCCAAGTTGCGATCAATCGATTATGGGCCGAGCAAAAAGACTATATTTTCTTTATTTAGTCGATCGATCGATTTTCATTTTCGATCAATTGATTTTGAACTGAATTGACCTTGTTTATTTACTATTAATGATTGATCGATCGATTCTGAACCGAGACCATTGTATATTTATATGTCTACTTTTTATATTATCGATCGATGATCCCTATAAACCGATCGATTGATTCTGGAGCGAATGACTTGGCATATTTTCAGTGCACAGGCGATCGATCGATTCCAAGTTGTGAGAGATCGACTTTACACCGAGACCATTATATATATATATATATATATATATACTTTATATTTTTTATCGATCGATTCATAGACCGATCGATTGATTCTGAACCGAACCAAATGTCTCGTTGCAGCATATTTTCGATCGATCTATTTCTTATGTCCGATCAATCAACTCTGGATAGAACTGATTCACCTGTTTACTTTAATTACGATCGATCGATTCTGACCCGAATTGAATGACATTTATTTATAATTCCGATCGTTCGATTTCAGAACCAATCGATCGATTCTCATCCGAACAGACTTTGCTATTTCACTTTTTAAATTCGATCGATCGATTCTAAAACCTATCGATTCTTGTCCAAACAGATGACATTATTTACCTATATAATTTCACCTTATCACGACCAAAACTTTTAATGCATGCTAATCACAAGAACGTTTCAATCGATGGTCGTGATTTACCTCACTTTAAATTACAATGTCTTTCAATTTAAGCATTTAATTATAGTAATCTATATAACCATTTTATTGCTTCAACGCAACCTCTTCGATAGCATGAAGAGTTAGAAATTCGATGCCCTCGTGAAAATCGAACTCTGACCTCCACGTTCTCGAATCCACACTAATAACTATCATATTCTATATTTGTATTGGAGTCATATGTAAATATATATATATATATGTATACACAATGAAATCTGAATATAAATCTATTCTGTAAGTAAGATAAGTTTCATGCTTCCATCTTGATCATGTTATACGAGTTATGGACATGTTAGGTCATATGTACACAAGTGTATAAGATCATGCTTACGCTTGGGTGTAGTGATTCGTTGAGATGGTATCAAAGCAACGAATATATCGTATTCACATGCCTTACAACTCATGGTGGTATGGGATATCATGACGAGTAAGGTGAGTGTGAAGTCAGTGTAGCCTCGTATACAGTGGCATATGCGATGACCCTATCACCCTGAGTTTTAATATGATAAGATAAGATAAGAGTTATGATATGAGGTTCGACCCTTAGGCCTTAATTGTAGTGAGGTTTCTTTTACTGTCACCTGAAACTTGGAATGTAGGCGTCCATGTACGGATGCAACACCTCTATGGTAGTATGGGTTGCTACACGAAGTGCATTCAGGTTACACATAACCTTTTCCTTGGAAAGCGTAGTTTAGTAAAGTTATCCCACTATAGCTAGTCCTAGATATAAGTTGTAAGAATATGTTAAGATATGAGTATGTAAAATAAGATAAGTTATGAGTATGATAATAAGACACCACTGTATAGGCTAGCATAAGATTAAGAACTTAAGTCTATATGTGTCGTTCCTTACGTAGCCACCATAAGGGCCACAACGTCTTATAGCCAAGACGAGTCTCTGGGAGACAGTATGAGTATGTTATAAGTTACGATTGATCATATCTCTCCATTAGGTTGGATGGGGTGTATGAGTATGTTATGGAGGGTGTTATGTTATAGTGGTAAGTTACTATGGTGACCCTCACATGGTAAGCTCGAGCAACGACTTTGGCACAGGTCGTGTAGGATTTATGAGTATATAGGTACGCTCATGCGATGTACAGACGCATGTGTCATTATAATAATAAGATATGTTATGTTATGAGGTATGGTGAGGTACGTTAGGATATGAGTGTCTCTAGATCATGGTCTTGCATTTATGGTATGACACAAATTCTACGATACGTAGGAATTTATTGTTTCCTTCTCTCAGTTGCATTGATATACTATTATTATCACTCACGAGATGCACCCACAATGCACCTGAGTGCTAGTGTATCCACTGAGTTGCATGTTGTTTAGCAACGTAGCCCTCTTGATATTTATCTATTTCAGATGACTATATTGACAAAGTAGATACCGGCTACTCTTATCATATTAGTGTTTATTTCATTGGCCTCGTGGATGCTGAGTACCAAGAGCCTTGGGAGGGCGACACAGCAGGCTACCAGGAGGACTTTGGGGTTGATTTTGACCCAAGTGTCGACCATTGATAGTTGTAGTTTTGGTACTGAGATTAGTTTCGTACTGTTATGGTTTATTTATAGACTCGTACTTTTATTTAGGTTTGATCTTTATTTTTGCATTAATTATGAGATATTCTTAGATTTTATCGCAGTTATTTATTTATTTATAATTGCCCTTATATTCCACCTTCATTTGTTGGATTCACAGATTTCATGGAGCCATATTAGAGCGAGAACTCTGATTATGTGTATGTCTGCTTAGCGTATCTGGGATGCGGGCGGGTCATAACTCAGAATTCTAGGCCCTCGGGATGGGGTAGAATTTCAGGTCGTGACACTATCTCATGTAATTCAAGATAATCACAATTAGTGACAATGTAGTACTTTAAGATGTCCATCTCTCTTTCTCCTAATAAATCCCAAATGGGTATTTCCCTTTAGCTACTTCATCTTTTTTATTTAGTTATTGTTACATTATGGTGTACTACAAAACCTGGATATATTATACTACATCACAAAAATGAGACTAAAGCCGTATAAGGGACCATAAGCACGGATGTTGATGGCCAGGAAGGTGCAATTATATAGGTTTTGAGGGAAGTTGCATGAGTAAGAAGAATCTTGATCTGGTTAAGAGACATTTGGCACAAGTGAAATTAATTTAGGGAGTAGAGCATAGGTAGCTACAATAACTTGAGTAAAGATGAGCACAAGATAAAAACTATCAGTGAAATAGGTGATTGACTGTGAGTAATCACAAAAATTAGTGCATGAGATAACCTTCTATCTGGGAAAGAGACGGATCAGTAAACACCTAAGAAAAAAGAAAAAAGCGAAAAGAGAATAGCAAAATTCCATGCTCAATATTAGAAATTAAGATGAGAGGAATCAGGTTTTTATACCATGTTGAATCTTCAAAATTGATTTTAATTCATCCAAGCACAATGTAAGTATGACAAAAGCAAAAAAAAAAAGACATTGAGATATGGACAATCTCTTGAGATAAAATCAATGTTAAATACAAGGATATAAACATGTTTGAAAGAATAACATTGAGATACAGAGGGGACCAGGATATTAATAACAACCAAAATTTAAGAGAGTAGAATAGGAATTTTTCCAATTTCTCATGGCCAGTTTTGGGAATGTTTAGAGAGTTTAGACGTGGTGTAGTAGTTATCATTTTGTTTTAGGGTAACTTCTTTAGCTTCCTAGTTGGGAGTAATTTTATAATAAAATTAGGACTAAAGCCTTTGATTATCTTTATAAAAATGAGATATTGTATTTAGAAGTAGCTTTATGATTAGATAATAAATATTTTTTATTATTTTGTTTGTTTTTCTGAAGAAACCCTTGCAGAAGGATTTGGGGATTCCATCCCTGAAAATACTCATAACAGATATCTTACCCCTAAAATATGCTTCTAATGATTTTGTAATAAAAAGCATATTTGATCTGTCATAGCGCCATTCATCTCTAATAAAAACAGATCTGACCCACTATTGTATCGCTCATCATTGATTGGAAATTGGAATATCTCCCACCCGTAGGTGCACTTCCCATGAGCATATCAGAACTATTGACGCACTTTTTTATGATCAATTGATAGATCAAGAGCTTTAGGTCTTTCCGCCAAGAAAATCTTTAGGATTGATCTAAGCAAGAACCATCCAAATGCTTTTGGGATCTGTGTGAAGCCCTTGCAAGAGCATTGAGATTTTTCTCTCTAAAATGTTAGGAGGAAAGATTATGAATCCCTAGATCTCTTTCTACATCAGTGCAGTATTAAAAACGATATGATTTTACCATTGTTGATCCATGGGCAGCCTCTGGCTGAATTTAGACATGATTATCACACCATTGTTGATCATTGTTGGATCACAAATATAATAGCTGTTAATAGTCTGGATTGAAAATGTGATCATTGTTGATAGCTGGTGGATAACATATCTACTTTGTCGAGTAGACAGTTTGAAACAAGTCAGAGTTGAGTTCTTTTATGTTAGGAGAGAATGATGCAACCAATTTTAAAAGGTTAGAGTATGAATCTTATTTCTCATGGGTAATTTTGGTGTGAGAAGTGGTAGAGATCTTATGGTACTTATATAATTATTTATTTGTTTTAGGTGGTTTCCTTGTGGCAGTCTCCAAGTTGTAATTAATTTCCTAGTTCATTTAGGATTGGCATTTTAGAGATTATCAATTTTTATGAGAATGTTGTAAAGTTGTAATTGGAAGTAGCTTTATGATTTGAGAATCAATAATTTTTATTATTTTATATGCTTTATTGAAGAAACTGTAAATAGTGTTTGGGGTGTTTCACCGATGAAATCGCTGCGGAATAAATCTAGATCCTTATAATTTTCCACATCTATTTAGTACCATACATGCATCCTATAGTTGATTCTCACATTGATATGGTGCTAGTCCACACGTCTAACTGCTAAAGTTCCTATACATCAGGAATGGGGTGGACCTGTGGTACATACCTATATAATAACGTGAGACTAAAGCCACACTAATAATAAAAACACAAACAAAATACTGGAAATTGACATGATAGCTTGTCTAGCTTATGCATAATCAAATATATGAACAACTAACAAAGAAATTGCTAGAAAAACTGATCTTGCTAACAGTAGTGGGAAACAAAACATTCAACGCAAAGGTATTGAAGGCCAGTATAGACAGTAAGATGCTTTCAAGAATGATCAATAGATAACATGTCAACACCTGATTCCAGTACTGCACCATTTCGCATGCAAGCCGCCGTTTCACTGCCAGTGTGGCCTTTGGACTATCGATAGCAATTCCAAGTTGAATATCAACACCCTACACAAGCCATGAAAAAAAAAAGTAAAACATAATTATCTATTTACAGGAGAAAGGCCAACCATTTGTCTAGATTTTTGAAAAGATAGATACATGTGCATCAGCTCATATATACCATCTCTAGGAAAATGTAGACTTCATGAATGATATAGATCCTATATATTAGAAAACAGACAAATGAATCCTCACATGTCCAGATCAATAAATGTGTGCGTATGAGAGAGTTACGTTAGATAGTGATGCAGTACGGGCTATAAAAATAATTAGGATGGTGGAATCACTCACATTAGGCGGAATAGCTCACACCAATACTAGGGACTCACTCATCTATGGTAGGGAATCACTCACCTAATGAAGAGGAATCACTCACTCAAAATGAAGGCTTGAAGCTCTCAACATAAAATAATTCAAATCTTGTTCTTTTTCTCTATACTTTCTTAGATATATATAGATGATTGCATGACCTTTTAAGTTTCCAAGGCTTACAAATGTCTAGTTTCTATGATGGAAATTAAAACAAACAATTTTCTAGATTACTCTTTCCTATGAAAAATAACTAACCCTAGTCCCAACACTAACTACTAATTAAGACTCCATAAACACTAATGGCCAAAAACTCATAAAACACTGAATGTGTGCCACATAGACATGCCATGTGGACGGATTGAATTGCACCAAATTTTGTGCCACATGGACAAGGCATACTGCATCATTCTCCTTCTCCACTGAAAGAACTCGTCCTCGAGTTCCCACTAACTCAATGAATTTTGTTTGACCTACTTTGCGCTTCTTCGGCAACTGATGATGACGGCCCACCTTTCGTTTAGGGCTTACTTATTTTTGTTAGGAGCAGAGCATGTAGCATACGCTATAACTTATTTGTCATGTTCTAATTATGAAATGTTACTCATATAATTTTTTCTCATTTTTTTTTATTTTTAATATACTTTTTTTCCAATTTTTCAATTTATTTATATTTATATAAATTAAATATTATAAAAAATTATGAAGGTTACGCTGCACACCTTAAAGCTTACGCTTCGCTACGCAGGGGGTCGAACGTTACGCTATGCGTTATTCGCTATTGAAAACATTGATCCACACATGTCATTGAAAGAATAGGATAAATTGTTTCTGGAAAGCCAAGTTGATGGGGACGCTGATGTCGTGGACATAGGATACGGACCATATCGTGCGTACCAACGTCGGGAGAAGCGGAACGGAAATCAAAACCATGCTTAAAGGAACAAAATTAGTGTGTTGGAGCAATGCCCAGTCAATTGATCGACCATTCTAATTCAAATTCGGAGAAACTGAACGTTGCTACAGCAACTCAATGTATATGCTACAGTACCTCGATTGATCTGCTACAGTGCCTTGATTGATCTGCTACAATACCTCGATTGATCTGCTACAGTGCGAGTTTTGACGGAATTTAGGTTTTAAGGGCATACTTGTCTTTTTTTTTAGTATTTATTTTAGGGTTTTATTTTCTTTTGTGAGGCCTCCTATATAAGGTCTATAAATAAGCATTGTAATTAATTTTTTTGATGAATGAAAAGAGCTTTTGCTTTGGAACTTGAGATGAATTTCTTCGAAGATTAAATCTTCTTCCCGAGAAGGGTTTGGTGCGAAGCCAAGGGTGCGAAGCCCAAAATCTATTTCCTGAGAAGCGTTTGGCGTGAAGCCAAGGGTGTGAAGCCCACAATATCTATCTCTTCATCTTTTATTTTCTTTCTTTGCTTTCTTTTGATCCCATAAATCCTAAATTCAGCCATCATCCTTTTAAATATCCCGAAAATCATCAATCCCAGCCTTCATCTAAACCGTTGAATCGATTGATCCAATACACGTTAAATCTCACCTTTACCATTAAGCTATTCCGCATCAAAATCTCGGAGAAAATCAGCAATCCCATTATTGAACTACGAGCATCCTAATCTGGAAGCGGCTAAAGTTCTATCTCTAGGATCTTCCTTCCGCAATGCTAACGGATCTAGCGCGTGAACTGGACTCTACCCAAATCTACACGATCTTCTATGAGGAAAACCATTAACCTTAAGGTATTCACGATTATGTATTGATTTTTGCTTAATTAATTTCATTTTAATTTCGGCAAAATAATTATTTCATATTCATTCACATAGTCGAGGGTTTTGTCCCGCATCAGTTTTGGTATCAAAGCACTAGGTTTCTAGGTTAGGGCATCTTTTGCATATCATTTTAATTTCAGTAAATTTAATTTCATTTATATTTATCATTGTGCGCGTGTTGTGTTCGACAACAGTCCTTACTCATTTTGAGTCACATGTGTATGTCATTTCGATGTCTTTGATGTCATGTCATTTGTGTCTTCATTCGCACGCTCATCTAGTGTTTGATAAAATTCCTCACTCTCTGTTGGTTCATAATTGCATGTCAGTTAGAATCCGTGTTAGTAAGCCGTGATCACTATGAATATGAGCAAGCTTGTCGATGCCCTTAGGGACATCAAAGTTGACTTATGTGTTAAGGGATATCTTAACCATCGCGAACCTGAGCACGACCCTGCCAAGAGGTTCCTAAAATCTATTCGGGATGAATTTCCCTATTTTGAGGGATAGATGAATCCTAAGACCTTCGTGGAATGGTTGTCTAGTGTAGAGGACTATTTTGATTGATATGGCATGCCGAATGATTACAAAGTTAGGCTAGTAAAAATAAAGTTGGAGGGCAACACCAAAATCTATTGGAATAATGTTGAGCTTTTACGCGAGTTAGCTAATCGCAAACCCATCACACAATGGGAGGGTATGAGAGAGCGACTTTTCGAGAATTATGTTCCTTCCATGCACTATTACCTTCTACGAGTTTTGGAAACCAAGACAGATAGGTGTCTTGATTGCCTTAAGTGTCAAGGGTTCGGACACTTTGCTTACCAGTGCTCCATTAAACCTCCTACTCCGAATTTATTGACTAAAAGCGAAAGTTCTAAGGTGCCGGAAAATATGAAAGTAGAAGAGGAAGTGTATGACCCTAGAACCGTGATGAGTGAAGAGGGGATGGAAGAAGCTAATGAGAGTCTAGCTTGTATTAAAGAGACTTCTATTTCCCTTGTGAGTAGCGATGTTCGGTCGCCCACACGTGAGTCAATTCAGTCACTCACACAGGATTCGACCGAGTCACCTACGCACGATTTTTTAGTGCCCGTAGAGCCAGTTGTGCACGAGTCCTTGTTGGTGGTAGAGTCGTGTGCACTTGAATCTTTAAAGTTGGTCGAACCGAGCACACACGAACCAATCAAGCCACTTACCCATGAGTCATTGAAATTCGTTGGGTCGAGTCCACATGAGCCATTAGTGTCACTTGATTCGATCACACATGAGTCACTAGTGTTGATCGATTCCACTGCACATGAGTCACCAGTGTTGATACAGGTCACTACATGTGAGTCGTTAGCGTCGCATGCACATGAGAGTATCGAGTCCATTGATACACGCACACATCATAGTCTCGAGTTGCATACCACTATACATTCTGAGTCTTATTGTCAGTCAACTTTTGAGTCTCATTTCGCATTGCATGCCGAAATTAAGCTTAAAATTCATTTATGCAATGAAACTCTCAAAATATCGATGCAATTACCTAAGGCTTTTATGGAATTCCAATTAAATGATCATGCAATGATTCAGATTGGACCTGAACGATTCCCATCGTGAGTCGCAAAGAAGCTCCAGGCCCACAGCGCTGGACCTTTTGGACTTGTGGCAAGGAGTGGTCCTAGTGTGTGCATTCTTGAGCTTCCTCCAGATACAAGGATTAGCTCAACGTTCAATGTGGAGGACCTAGTTCCTTCTCTAGGCTCAACCCCACGACCCTGCAATCCTTTCCAATGCCCCCCATTCACGATCTTGTCCCAACTTTGCAACCGATACCCCTTCCCTACCCAAGCAGGCTAAGGAAAGAAGTAATTGAGGAAATTTGGGATGATCTTGTAGCCTTCACCTGTGGCAGAGAGTTTCTAGTTTATGAGTTGCAGAGGGTTGATAAGTCAACTACCGAGAGTGTATGGGCCAATCCTAAGAGATTTCGTCACTTGCGTTCCTGTATTTCTAACAGATATCGCCATCACATTCCATCAGTGTTGAAGACTTTCGGGTCCTGGAGAGTTGATGAGAAGCTTCAAAAATATTTGGTAGAGTAGGTTGGCGAGCCGTCCAACGTTCGAGTCCCAATACACTTAATCCGTACTACATTAGTGTTTCATCAGTGATGCAACATTTTCGGTCCGGGAGAATTGATGGGGACGCCGACATCGTGGACATAGGATACGAACCATATCGTGTGTACCGACGTCAGGAGAAGCGAAACGGGAATCAAAACCAGGCTTAAAGGAGCAAAATTAGTGTGTTGGAGCAGTGCCCAGTCAATTGATCGACCATTCCAATTTAAATTTGGAGAAACTGAACGTTGCTACAGTAACTCAATTGATCAAGCTACAGTGCTACAGTAACTCGATTGATCTGCTACAGTGCCTCGATTGATCTGCAGCAGTGCCTCGATTGATCTGCTACAATGTGAATTTTGACGGAATTTAGGTTTTAAGGGTATACTTGTCTTTTTTTTAGTATTTGTTTTAGGGTTTTATTTTCTTTTGTGAGGCCTCCTATATAAGGACTCTAAATAAGAATTGTAATTAGTTTTTTTTATGAATGAAAAGAGCTTTTGCTTTGAAACTTGATATGAGTTTCTTCGAAGATTAAATCTTCTTCCCGAGAAGGGTTTGGTGTGAAGCCAAGGGTGCGAAGCCCAAAATCTATTTCCCGAGAAGGGTTTGGTGTGAAGCCAAGGGTGCGAAGCCCACAATATCTATCTGTCTTCTATCTATCTCTTTATCTTTTATTTTCTTTCTTTACTTTCTTTTGATCCCATAAATCCTAAATTCAGTCGTCATCCTTTTAAATATCCCGAAAATCATCAATCCCAGCCTTCATCTAAACCGTTAAATCGATTTATCCAATACACCTTAAATCTCACCTTAACCATTAAGCCATTTCGCATCAAAATCGCGGAGAAAACCAGTGATCCCATTATTGAACTACGAGCGCCCTAATATGGAAGCGGCTAGAGTTCTATCTCTAGGATCTTCCTTCCGCAAGGCTAACAGATCTTGTGCACGGACTGCACCCTACCCAAATCTACACGATCTTCTATGAGGAAAACCATGAACCTTAAGGTATTCACGATTATGTATTGATTTTTTGCTTAATTAATTTTGTTTAATTTCGGCAAAATAATTATTTCATATTCATTCACGTAGTCGAGAGTTTTGTCCTGCATCACAAGTCTTGAGCATACCTTCATGACAGTATTTAGGGATATGGAAATTTACTCCAATTGCATCTTCAAATTAATGGATTAAAAAGGTAAAAATAAATAAATAAAACCTAATTATCAAGAAGTTATGCCATTGTGAAATCCATTTGCCATTTTTATTAATTCGGCTCCATACATGTAAGTCACTTCTATCAATTTAAATTTGAAAAACCACATATAATTCCGATTGCAGAAATATATTATTGGCAGCTTAGAACTTATTACAATGTGCTGAAGCCAAAATTGTATCATGACTGCAACATGCCAAGTGAATATCTATTGATGACTCCATTGGGTCCAACACAAGCAAACAATAAGATAGCATCATGACTGCAACAAGAGGTATCACATTGTCATTCGGGTCTCAAAGTAGCCATGAATTTCTTAATGTAAAACTCCTCTATACTGCCATATACAGAATATTCTAACACTAACTACAGTGCACCATATACTAGTCCAGAATTTATTTTATGCTATAATTACTTTAATATGTCAACCTATAAATGAACCAAAATGAAATCCACTATTCGCATGCTATAACCTTAGAGCAAGCTCAAAAAGCTTGTAGGATAGCCAACCATATCCACAGGCAGGACCAGTTCTTATTCACTAAACGACACACTTAGCAACGTAATATTTATACATTCAAGGAGTGGATAAAAAGATGTGAACATCATTGGCTGCATTACATATACCAAACAGAAGATCACTAAGTTACAAAATGAATCACATAAAAAGAGTGAGGACCTGGCCTAATGCTTGCAAGCAAAGAGATCGTAGCACTTCTTCTGCTAGGTCCACTGGAAGAGCTCTCCTACAGTTATAAAAGAGCCATGATGTTCAGGATATTTTCTCAAAATGTATTACATTAACCTAAAGGCAATAATGATACTAGACTTAAAACTCCTTTAGAACCAACATGCGGTTGTTTTAGTTAAGTTCACAACAACCATTGCACCATGAAACGGACAATTACTAACTACAAGTTAATATTGAGGAGAATAATTCATAAACCTAAGTTCTGGAGGTATCTGAGGCAGAACATGTCGGATAGCGCAATCCAAATAACCAGCTGCCTTTAAGAAAACATCAATAGAATCCCGTCTGCTCTCTACAACGAAACATAGAAAAAAAAATGATGTGCATAAGTACAAAAGATAGAAGAATAATAATGTTACTTTCGTATCACATAAAATGAAAAGTAAAGAAATGTAAAAGGAAAGTTATAAAAGTAGATTATAGGTGCTATGTAGCTAGATTGGAAGCAACTATCACTGTCTATTTGTAACATTGTCATTGAGTAGGCAACAGAGAAGAGCATATGCACATTTAGATCTCTTCTTTTCACGTAAAGAAAAAAAATTCTTGAACTTGTTGATTGCAGTAAATATCCTATGGGGTGAGTCTAAACCTTTTGTAACGTTTTTTGTTTTTGTCCATTTTAATGCTTTCTTTTCCTTGCTCTTTATAAATAAAATTCACTATGCATACATAAAAATCCGTTCTATGGCAATGATGGACCTACCAATCTAGCCCATAGGGATCACTAAATCTATAGCTACAAGACAAATAAGCATGTATATTGCTGGTTACCAAGATAATAAGTAGGTTACATATAGAAGTGGAAGGGCAGTTAGAACTGAAGTGCAACAGATCTTGTCAGCATAGTACAAGTTGAACCGACTTGGATTCTATAAAAGATGTTCCACAATTTCCAGACTCTTGGTCAATTCTGAGGATTAAATGTTTTTCAGTATATAAGTAGGGTTTATTTGTTAGACTTTTCTTGCATGTATTCACACTGAAATATATTAAACTATTTTAATAAGTAGCAAGCAGTAGTAATAGAAAACGAAAGAGAAAACAAGACGATTGCTGACAGATTGGATGGAAACAGAGTTTGTAAGGCTGTGTTTGGCATAGCTCTCTGCTAGCACCCTGCCAGAGCAGGGTTTACCTGCTTTAGCAGGTTCCCTTTCTCTTTGCTAAAGCCCTGCTACCTGCTCTAGCAGGTCCCCCTTCTCCTTGTTAACTCCCACCAGAGAAGAATTTACCTGCTCCAGCAGTTATCCCCTGCTCTCAGCTCACTCCTTGCCAGAGCAGATTTTATTTGCTCTGGCAGGGAGGTAACTGCTAGAGGAGGTAAATCCTGCTTTGCAGGGAGTTAGCAAGGAGAAGGGGGGGCCTGCTAAAGCAAGTATATCTGGCTCTGGCAGGGAGCTGCCAAAGAGTTATGCCAAACGCAGCCTAAGAAATTTCGAGAGAATAAATCTACCACACTCATTAGCAACAGTATCTGCAATCAAGTTTGCTTCTCTATGAACGCGGAAAAATTTGAAAGGACACCCCGAACAAAGGTCTAAAGGTTCTTTGAACCCAGCAATGAACCTTCAAGGAACTCCGCAGTTTGTAATCAATCTGATCAAAATTGACACATGGATTGTACATGTACAAAGGATTGAAATGATACAATTACAAAGAACAAGGGAAAGAGCAATAAAGACTTGGAAGGAAGCAATGTGAGGTGACATGAAGGATTGCAGTGTGACAGATTTTAGCCATAGACAGGAATGAGTGGAGAAATAGAACTTGAAAAGCTAGCACCAAATAGATGGTACAAGGCAATGATGATGATGATAATGATATATAAATATATATATATATATATAGAGAGAGAGAGAGAGAGACCCGGAATATGCTTTTGAATGCACGGCCTCAAACCAGTTGGGTGCCACATGGCCACAATCCAAGGATCCAGTGCCATGTGCACATGCCCAAATTCAATCAACGACCCATCCAAAAAAAATTGTTTTCACTCTGTTGATTTTGTGGTCAAAGGTGAAAATTTTCAATGGAAAAATTTTTGGGTGGAAAACCCACATTTTTTACCCATGAAATGTAGGGAAAGAATGTCCAAAAAAAAATATGTTTTTATAACCCTAGAGGATGTGGTGAACCCTTAGACGATGTGGTGCAATTTGTGAATAACATGATACATGGCACGTGATCGAGTATAATATATATATATAAGATCATATAACTCTACGAATTTTATGAAGATTTTAACTCAATTAATATGAGGCCTTCGGTACTACAATTGCAAGTTCAAATCCATGGGAATATGTTGTTTGTGTGATGTTAGTTTCTCTTCACATTAAGAACCAAGCAACACTAAATATTATACCAAAACTAATTCAAAGAACGGCCTCTTTAAACATCTACCTCAATCAGATGAAGTGTTGGAGATAATATGTCATGTATGGTGTGTTGGAAGTAAAAGTGGGGTGTTAGTGATACGAGGGTCGAGTTGGGTTGTGGGTTGAGTCCCACATTGAGTAGAAATGGATTAGTGTCTATGTTGCCGTCTATATAAAGGGTTTTATCTCTTGTAACTCAATATATCTCAATAGCAACAATGTAGCTTTTGAAGTGTCCATTTCACTCTTTTCTCTCTCCCTCTTCTTCCAAACATGGGTATTTCTTTATTTCTTTCATGCTTTAGGTTTAGATTATTTTAGTCTTAACATGGTATCAGAGAGGGTCAATCCCACAAGTCCTAAGTGTTGTCATGTCTTGGTTCTATTTGACATATGCTCTGGATATCGCCGTCACGTCAGATCTTTGTACATCAGAAATCGGGAACATTGGTTTTGTAAGGTCCTTGTCTATCTCCAACAAGTTCATTTTGTCACCTCCATCTATTGTGTGTTGTCGTAGCCATAATACCCACAATGTTCCTCTATTTCTTCCATCTGTTATGCTATTTCCACCCGATCTTCATCACCATTCCGCCATGAAATCTGATTTGTTGTTTTAGCGGGGAGTTTATGAGATGTAAACATGGGAAGAAAAAAATAGGTGTTGCTTTAGCAGCCAAATTTAGAAGAAATTTTGAAAAAAAAAGGGAGGAAAATCTGATGTCGTTCCATTTACAGTCACTGAAGAGTGAAGAATATCAAGAAAAAAAAAATGCTTTATCAGATCTTGTTGCTGATGCCCCCCCCTAGGTCAAAAGTTTGACCTCGTAATGAACCAAAATTGGTGGGTATTGATCAGAATGCCAAGGTAGGTAGTTTTAATAAAAGGTTATGAGTGATTTGTTAAGGTTTTGATGCACTTTTGAAGGGATCTTTGGAATGTTTCAGTTTCACATTTTTGAGGTCCCAATTCCTGTGAGATGAGAGACCATTATTAATCTCCAAGGGCTGGATCAGATTTACATCCCCTTTCTTTGGCATGTGGTCTCATATCACTTTAATTCAATCTGGAGGACAACCATTCTTATTATCGCATGGTATCTTTGTTTTCACAAAATCAAGATCTCTGGAATCTGTACAATTGTTTTCCTCTGATTTCTGGAGAATGGTTGACTGGAACTTTGTTAATCTTTTCTTTGCATATGGTCTCTTGATGTTTGATGAAGATTTGAGGTGTATACAATGATTTATATGAGATCTAACCCATCGGTTTTACATGTTACTTGATGTTATCTTCCATTTACCTACCCATTGGTTGTTGTTGGAACTTTCCTTTGAAAACCTTGATGCGTAAGGAGCTGGATGGCTGTGTGGGTGTCACTCTCAAGGATATCGTATTGCTGTTGTGTGACAAGCTATAGAGCTCATGGTTCTTTTACGATATAAGGAGCAGCTGCTCCTAATATGTGTTTGTGTGCTGGCGTTATAGTCATCTTATCTGTATTATCTCAGGAAAAAAAAAGAGGAGAAAGTTTTATAGTGGTTGATGGTGTTATGGGTGGTATGGCTGCTGCTATATATGTTTATGGAGGTGATTAGTGCCCCTTTGTTTTGAGTTTTATGTTGTATGTGTGACTTTCTTTTGATATTAATGATGAGACATTGTTTAGGCCTTATGGGAATGTTGTTGGTTGCAAGTGCACCATGTCGGTTAAGTGTTTAGCCATTTTGTTTGGTCCATGTGATGTGTACCATGGCCACTGGAGTGTAATGTGTTGTACCAAGTCATTGTTTGTGAATGCAAGTGTTTGCACCATGTTGTTGTGTTGTGACCCTATCGAGTCAGTGGGAGATGATATTTTAAGAAATGTTTATTGTTATGTATTTGTAGGCAAATTGGATATCCATGTCATGAACGCTCCAACTTGAGGGAGAGTGTTGGAGATAATGTCATGTATAGTGTGTTGGAAGTAAAAGTCGTGTGTTAATGTTATGAGTGTCTAGTTGGGTTGTGGGTTTAGTCCCATATTGAGTAGAAATAGAAGTACTGTCTATGTTGCCGTCTATATAAAGGGTTTATCTATTCTAACTCAATATATCCCTACAGCAACAATGTAGTTCTTAAATTAATAAACCCAATCATGGGCGTTTCTTTAGTTCAGTCATTCTTTAGGTTTAGATTATTTCAGTCTTAATACCACGAAAGTATAAATAATTAACATTAAACGGAGAAGAAACATCCATAGCAAATGGCTCTAGATACCCACCTTCTGATACTTTTGTCTGATAACCATCAGTAGATGTTTTAGGGAGAAGCAAAGAATTGGCCTGTAATAAGGATAGCATAGCCATCAGGTGTAAAACTGACAATACCTCATACCAAGCATTTGCAATGGATGTTTCCTGCAAATAAAACGATTTGAATTAGCCATCAACTCGTATATATACTGACTCAAGAAAAAAAATTATTAAAAATTTACATGGATATAATTTTACATACCTCTGCCTCATCCTCTTGATTAACCCACACAAACTGCACCTTGTGTTTTAGCTGGCTTCCTGTACAATAAAGTCACGCAACCAAAAAGATATAAAACTAAAGTGAGTAGATATGCCACTAATATATATCAAAATAAATTATTCATTTTTAAGGATATGGTTCAAGTTACCGTCTTTTACTAATCCCAATATTACTGGTAAGTAATCTTCAATAGCTTGTTGAAGATCAGCCAATGTCGAACCCCCTGCAGATGTGAAGTCCATTATAATTATACATATTGCTTGTGATCAAACTAAAATGAATTACACATCTGTATGAATCAACAAACCATGTTGTGTAGCTGTTTTCCTCCTTGGCTTTGTAGCTCTAGGTGCTTCTTGGCTAGCCATGATGACCATTCGAGTTCTAAGAGCAGAGAGACGTTCCACTAAATTTTTAGGCAAGCTGTCACCCAGTGGCTGCGAAAAATCCACAGTTCTAGGGATACGTAACCCGGGAACGAACACAACCATCTCTCCAACATTTCTAGGTATTCTTCTATTTCCACCAGCATCTTTCGGTGTCGATACCAGGCATCCCATGTCCTGGTACTCAATGTTGCCAAAACCAATAAAGCAAAATAAAATGCTTTGATGCCCAGATTCGTTGTAAGTACTGCCATATGTATTAAATAGGACGAAAGAAATGTCAAGATTTGAACCTTGTGCAGTTGAGTTGGTTTTGATACTCAAGAAAACCAGACATACTAAATTTTGAAATCCAAATTCCTAAAGAACTGAGAAATTTCCTTTATTATTGAGGCAATACAAAAATGATGGAAAACTTTACAGTGAACAACTCATTAAGAAGATTGATTAAATTAAATGCAACCAACAGAACAGTAGGTGCCTCACGAGTAATATTGTATAAGACAACATGTGATGCATTCACTAATACGGCTGAGGGGTATACACAAATTTAAAAAAATCATTTCCAGATGAGATCATCGGACGGTACAAGGTAAACTGAACTTAACATCACCTCAGAGATTAAAAAATGGAGAAAATGAGTGTGCAGTAATTTAGATCTTCAACGCCCCTTCAATCCCAAAATCGACATGATTAGATTTGGGAATACCTCTTCACCCTTACTTGAAAATTCACCCCATGTAATTTCATATTGCATCGAATTCTTTTCCATTTTACTTTTTTAAACTTTTGCAAGAACAGAATTTTATGTGTTATAATAAAAAAAATGACACCAACCAACAGTGTTTCACCTTTCGATGATCAGATGCGTACCCCAGCCGTCAAAATATCTTTCAATCTCTGTAGATGGAAAACAACTGCAGAATCACAGGAAAGCCATGAAAAGGTCAGAGCACCACCTTGCAGATTAACCTTAATTCAGAGAACAAATCTGAATTTCCAAAAGTAGACTTATAAGTTAAGAAAGATCTAGCAAAAAGGGAAAACTTAAAAGTAGCTTAAATAAAAAGTAATGCATAGAAAACTGTAAAAGAACCTCTGAATCCAAAAGAAATGCTTAAAGGATGTCCAAAATAGTTGAATAAAAAATTTTTAAAAAAGAAGGATAAGAGTAAAGTAGCTGTATCACCTGCAATATACATTAAAAAAAAAAATTGCACGTCATGCCATGATCATTACATGTGATCCGCCAGAATTTGTGGCTATGACATCACAAACAAATCCAAAATTGTATATGCATTTTCATCAGCGATGATCTTTAGACATGAACAGATATAAAGTTGATCAATTGAAGAGAGCAAACCAGAATTATTTTCTAGAATTCAGTAATTCAGCATCATTTGAATTATTATCTAGAAATCAGTAATTCAACATAATTTAGGCATACACAAACATACTAACCAAGTTTGGATTCGGCAATCATTTGGTGGGGTGTCAGTTCAGTTTAATTTGGATAAATTTGGGGAAGATTCAGGGGAATTTTTGGAAAAATTCGGGAATTATAAACATAATAATAAGTTGTTAACATATACAAAAAAATATTGTTAACCTATTTATAATTTAAAAAATGATATCTTTAAGTAATAAAATAAGTGTACTACATAATCTTCACGCATTAACAATTTACAATCATTAAACAAATAAAAAAAAATTACGAAGTATGATTAAAGCATTTATCACAATGATAAAAAATTGTCAAATTTGAGAAAAAAAAAATTCCAATTTTTTTTATTAACTCTGAGAATTTTATAATTTAAAAAATGATATCTTTAAATAATAAAACAAGTGTACTACATAATCTTCACGCATTAACAATTTACAATCATTAAACAAAAAAAAAATTACGAAGTATGATTAAAGCATTTATCACAATGATAAAAAATCGTCAAATTTGAGAAAAAAAAATCCAATTTTTTTATTAACTCTGAGAATTTTGTGAGAGTATACAAATCGATGGACGATGAATCTAAACTCTAAAATAGGTCAGATGATAAAAGAGCTCCAAATCTTTTAATTTTTTTGGCTGAAAATCGTTTCTTACCTGGCCAGAACCCTCACGTTTCCACCAATTATTCCTACCTAGTACAGAGCTAATATACATATAAGCTTATAATAATAATAATAATAATAATAGAAGACTTTACGGAGTCACGGCCATGATCATCACATGTTATCCATCAGAATTTGTGTCTATGATCATCACATACAAATCCAAATTTGTATAAGCATTTTGTCAATTCAAGAAAAGTAAAACCTGAATTATTATATAAAATTACTGAACTTAACATTAGTTATATACGAATCGATGAATCTAACATGTCATCCATCAGAATATGTGGCTATGATCATCACATACAAATCCAAATTTGCATAACCATTTTATCAATTGAAGAACAGTAAAATCTGAATTATTATATACAATTACTGAATTTAAGATTAGTTACATACGAATCGACGAATCTAAACTCCAAAAGAGCTCCAACATGTTTGTTAATCGTTTCTTACCTGGCCAGAACCCTCAAGTTTCCACCAATTCTTGCTACCTAGAACAGAGATTCGAACTAAAACTCATGAAAGAAGAGAAGAAAATGGAGATCCTGCAACGTTTAGAATGCTAATTACAAAAAGAACCCTAAAAATGGAGAATTTTTCTTTGTGATAGAGACGAAGAGAGTTGCAGAGCATCCAAATGCCGCCTAAATCTTGCTTTTTAAAGGGGTCAAACTTTTTTTAAGATACCTATAAATGGAAACTAAAGAAGCTGGGGTTAAAACTGTCATTTTCCAAAGAAAACGGTCAAATAATTATAATTTGACTTTTTGACTTTTTGACTTTCGAAAAATAGGACGGTGCGAAATCCAGCGGACAGTAGACTAAATTTTTGGTTTGAATAATTTAAGGGCTCCGCACCACTGTTTGCGCCCACGCATTCTCTCAAAGCGCCCACCCTCCATACCCCTATAGAAGCATTGATCGCTTCTTATGATGATGGAGATCATTTTTCATCCCGTTTTTATTCCATGTATACAAATCCCCGAAAAATGACCTTTGAATAATATGGCAATCATTATGCTCGAACGCGATTGTTGTGCCATTTTTGGGGTATCTGTGAAACATGAAAATTGACCATCTAACATTGTGTCATGATCTCAAATCTATTGTGTGGAAGATTAGGGAGCTACAATTTGCACACGAAATTTGTACCATGGCACACGAGTTAAAAAAAGACTTAGTAGTTTTGGGACCTATGCCACGTGGAACACCATCTAAGCCATCTGATGTGAAAGTTGTGATGTAAAGATCTTTGATGCCAAAAATTGGCAAGAAAAACCATCTCGATCGTCTGATTTAACGTAGTCAACCATTAAATCACATGATTGGTTTTTACTTTGTTGAATCAAATGATAGAGATCAAGTTTCGTGCAAGAGATCGAGTTTTGTGCCATTGACATTATCGATCTTTACGTCTTGACCTTCAAATAAGACGGCTTAGATGATGTTTTATGTGGCACGGGTCCCAAAATATCAAGTGTTTCTTTTTAACCCATGTAGCACATTACACATCTCATGCATAACTCCCTTTTTTTTTTTTTTAAATGTCTAAATTACCCTAGTGGTTGCGCCTTCCTTATAAGGAGAAGAAGAGAAGTCTAGCCACTAGGAGACGAAGACTAGAGCGAGAGAGAGAGAGAGAGAGAGAGAGAGAGAGAGAGAGAGAGAGTGTGTGTGTGTGTGTGTGCATGGTATACACTGTAGAGATATGTAATTTTGAAGAAAAAAAAATATCTGCAAGGAAAAATTTTGGTTAATCCAGTGCAACCACTTAAAAAGCATGTGCAAGTAATAGCACCCTTGTTGTTATTTTTAAAAAAATTTAGTTTTGGTTTTTCGTGTTTTGTTGATTTTTTCTGATTTGTTTTGGTTTTCTAATCCTACCTAATTGGTTTTCAGTTTTTGCCACCCAAAACGGTCGGTTCGGTCCAAATCGGGTTTCTGACCAGTTCAATTCACTTGGTTTTCAGGTTGAGTTGGAGATTTGGGTCAAAACTTGCACCCTTAAGTGTACTGAAGGAAGTGAAGAAAGAACCCCTGTAATCCACGGATATTTTTTAGTGCAAAATCAGGGAAAAGTTATGTACTAATAATCGAGAATTAATCATTTTAACAAATGAGATTGATCAGAGCAACATTGATAGTGCTTGTGATTCCTACTTTATATCAATTCAAATGAGGGGAGAGAGGGACCACGGTAAGTGATAAGGGAGATAGGGAGGGACCATGTGAAGAAAAAAAAAAAAACTTGTTGAGGTTTTCTTTTATTAATTTTTTTTTAAACTATGGTTAAAGTATAATTATTATCTTTTCCTTTTTATTAATTTCTCTCTCTCTCTCTCTCTCTCTCTCTCTCTCTATATATATATATAAATGAGCGGACAGATGTGGATCCTGTGAATTTAAAAATTAGGGGATCACGTCGTCAAAGATGCCAACAAATCTGTGTATGCATGAGTCAAAATTTCGGGTATTGAATACGTATCGTCCGAGCTTAAAATCGATACATATCGGACGATAGTATCGGACGATATGTATCAAAATAGTAAAATATCAGACGATACATTGAATGTATCGTCTGGCATCTATATACAAAATGGCGATATGATACATTGAATGTATCGTATCATCTAAGTCTGATACCGATACGGATATATATCGGACGATATTTTGATCCATGTTAGTATATATAAGCTATGAATCTTAAAAATTAGATACCACCTAAACTAAATTTTTTATTAGATTGTTTTAGTGATGAAGACCCATCCATCAGGAATTAGTGATAAGGATTTGAGGAGGGAAAGGAATCTAGAGATAAAAAGTGGCCACAGATGTTTTTTATTAGATTAGATATTACCAATTTATGTTGTATATATTATTTATATATACTTTTCAAGGTATGCCATGATGACATTTACTTTTGCTTTGTGTTCCAGTGGAATCAATGTCTAGTCTAATAAGTAGTACATGATCTCAATATGTTAACGGTGGAACCATTAGTTGTAAAGACCAATCGTCGGTTGAAAAATGCTTATATCAATTTGTTTTCTTTTAACAAACCTCCTCATCTATGCCTATATATAAAAGTTAGAAGGGTATTTTGTTTAGGTTCGTTTCTATCACTAAAGACAAAGGAGCTACTATTTTTAATTTCTTTAAATTCATCCACCGAATAGTTGAGTTTACCCACACTGAAATACATGGGGTGCGTTGAATCAAATGACGGACATCGTTTATCTTCTCAATCTTTCGCATAATGGCTCTTGAGATCATGCGAGTACTATCAGCCGATCAGTGTTTTATTTCACAAAACACACATCTTTGAAAAAATGACCTAAACATTATGTGCACGCTCAAAATTGATCTTAAGGTTACTTTTTTGAGTGTGTTACATAAATTTCCACTGAAATTTTAGTGCCCTATGAATTTTTTTTTAAATTCAAAATTATCGGCCAATAACTTGAACTTATGGGCCGATCATTTGCTAATCATCAAATTATCGGCCAATATAATGAGATCGGCTGATAATTTTGAGTTTTTTTTTTCGGCCGATAATTTTGGATTTAAAAAAAAAAAAACTTTGGGAATCAAAATTTTGACTTGGATCACAAGATTTTGGCCGAAATTTCGTCCGGGATTTTCAGCTGATATCCCGAAATTTTGGATAAAAATCATGGCTTTCAAGTTCTCGGTCAATAATTTGAAATTATCGGCTAATAATTTGCTAATCCTCAAATTATCAGTCGAAATCTTGTGATCCAGGCCAAAATTTTGGTGCCCAAATTGTCTTTTTTTAAAAACTCAAAATTATCGGCCCGCTAATTTGAAGTTATCAACCGAAATTTTGATCTATGACCCCAACTAAAATAAAGTGTTTATCGTTTGGGATCAAGGTGTCAAACTCGGTATCGGGTATCAATCCAGGGAGGACCGATACGAATCGGCTAATACGTATTGGCCCTTGTGAAAAAAAAAACCAAGGTCTTGGTGCAAACCGATACATGTCGGCTGATACAGGCTTGTATCAGCCGATACTGATACCGAGTTGGAGGACCAAGAAGTATCATAACCGATACGTATCAGTTTATTGAAAAATCGATACGTATCGCCGTTATGTATCAGCATCGCCCAAGATGTCATACTTTACAACAAGGATCAAAATTTCAGACAAAACGAATCGGTTTCGAACCCCACTGAAATGTCGAGATTTCGGCCGAAAATCCGAGACGATATTTCAGCCGAAATCTTGTGGTTCAGGCCGAAATTTCAATGCCAATTTTTTTTTAAAAAAAAGCCACAATTATCGGCCGATAATATATATGATGATTTAATATCGACCGATAATTTGATGATTAGCAAATAATCTGCAAATAACTTCAAATTATCGCAGTCTGTCGGTCAATACATATTGGTTTGTGCCGAGACCTTGCGCTTTTATTTTCTTTTAAAAGGGCCAATACCGATACGATTCGACGGTCCTCCGTGGATCGATACCTAATGCCAATATCGAGTTTGCTACCTTCATCACAAATGATAAAGACTTCATTTTCGGTCAAAAATTGTGGCCTTCAAATTCATGACCGATATTTTGAAGTTATCAGTCGATAATTTGCTAATCAACAAATTATTGGCCAATATTTTAAAGGCCGATAATTTTTTGTTTTAAAATAAAAAAAAGAAAAGTATGAGCACCGAAACTTCGGCCTGGCCCACCACATTTCGGTCGAAATTTCATTCGAGATGTTCAGCCGAAATCCCAAAATTTCAGTGAACATACCAGATTCGGTTTGTTAGTCAAATTATTGGCTAATATTTTGAAAGCCGATAATTTTTTGTTTTAAAACAAAACAAAAAAAGTATGAGCACCGAAACTTCGGCCTGGCCCACCACATTTCGGTCGAAATTTCATCCTAGATGTTCAGCCGAAATCGCAAAATTTCAATGAGCATACCAAATTCGGTTTGTTGGCCAAATTATTGGCTAATATTTTGAAAGCCGATAATTTTTTATTTTAAAACAAAAAAAAGTATGAGCACCGAAACTTCCGCCTGCCCTACCACATTTTGGCTGAAATTTCGTCCAAGATATTCAGCCGAAATCCCAAAATTTTTGTGAACATATCGGATTTGGTTTCAGTCCTAACCAAACCGAAATTTCGGTGCCCAATAATTTTTTTTTTTAAATGTAAAAATATTTTTTAAATTTATATTGTAACGATTCATTCTCCAAATAAATTGCTCTCACGTGCATTTGCACGTGCAGAGTTCACTAGTATTTATAAAGATATGTAGGAGGACGTTTCTCGCTCTGCCACCTGTCAACTTGCCATCAAACTCCCAACCGTAATAACCTTTGTTTCTTGGTACCTTTATTTACAGCTCAGTATTATTTTTTCTCAAGAATTTTAGATTCAATGATTGCTTTGAATCATGCGATGTAAATCAGTTTTTGTTCCAATCTGTCCCAAAATAAATCTTTAGATGAGGAGTCTACCATTAGACAATCAAATATTGATTCCCACGTAGATCTCAAAAATTAAATGTGAACCATGTTTAATAGTATGGCGTGGTCATGTTTACTTTTTTGGATATGTGTGTCATGTCAAATTTATGTCTGACTATCTGATTTAGACCTATAATCGATCCCAAAATCTATTGTGTGGAAGATTGAGATGAAAATTAATCTTTATCATCTAATTCAAAGCAGTCAACTATTTTAGCACGTGAAACTTAAGTTGAGAAAAAGAAAATCTCAAGTAGTAAATAAAGGTATCCTTTTTCGATTTTGCTAAAAATATTTCTACGAATATCCAAGTTCTACCAGTTTAGATACACAGATTAGTCACACGTCTTTCAACTAACAGTGATAATATGAAAACGCAACAATTCATTCATAAGTTTCTACCATAGTAATAAAGTTTAGATTCAACAATCATTCGATGGGAATAATAATAGTAATAATAATAAATAAAAAATGCAACAATTCATTCATAAGTTTCTACCATAGTAATCAAGTTCATATTCATCAATCATACAGTGGGGTATCAATATTTTTTTAATTCGGGGAAGATTCAAAGAAAATTTAGAAAAAAATTTGGAGCTTATAAAAATAATATTAAACTATTAACACATATACAATATATGTTAACCTGTTTAAATTAAAAACAATGTCTTTAAATAATAAAATAAATGTATTATATATTTTGCACTCATTCAACGGTTAACAATCATGACAAAACAATATGAAATATGATAAAATTTTGAAAAAAAACCTTCAAATTTATTAGATCCGAAAAAAATTCCGAGAATCAACGAAGGAAGCGAATATTCGGGAAAATGTTTGGTAGACTATCTATTCAATTTTTAAATTTTTAATTAATTTGGAGAATTTTGTAACATATGTTTCTATCCAAAGTTGTAAAGCTTGTTTTCTTCTTTCCAATGTCACAAAAATCGCGTCAATCGGAGTTCGGAGCAAAAAGTTATAACAAAAATACAAAGATTGCATCCATTGAAAAGTTTGGCCAATTTTCACGAAAATCTAGGAAAATCGATAGATCGATTTTTCAGAATCAATCGATCAATTTTGAGCCAAAATATTATGTTTTCAAAGCCCAAAATTAGTTAAAATTGAGGAAAAAAATTTAGTGTTTCGAAAAAGAGCTCTATAAAAGGTAAAGTTAGAATTAGGATTAGAGAACTCTACATCATTTTTAAGCTAGGTTTAGTTTCTTTTCTGTTTTTGCTTTCTAGGTTTAGTTTTTTTTTTAGATTTGAGAGATTGATGAGTTGTGAGAGATTTGTAATCATTATTCCATGATCGATTCAGCGATAATGAAGATCACGACAATGATATGCGGTTAAAGACTCTTCAAATATGGGATCTCTTCTAATCAAAGACGAGTATTTAATTTAAATTCTTATTTCTTTTCTATTTTGAATTTTTGTGGTAACAATTGCATATCTGTGATTTATTTTTGTTATTGTAAATGCGCTTTTTATCGATTTATTTTTGTTGATAATAATTCTAGTAGCCTTGTAGAGATTAAGATTAGAATTAATAGAATACCCATCGACGGATTAATACTTATGGCCTAATTTCGTCGATTACATACAATGGTGCTTATTGATTAGGTTGCTAGAAATTAGACAGATCATATCGTCCCGACTAACCCGTGACTATGAATAAAACTTGATTCTTTTACTTGGCCTTAGCTTGTAGCGAAAGGAAGGTTGATTACCCAAAAATCGGATTAGATTAAGAATTGGATGCGAGTTAGATATGAATCTACTATTAAAAGGATCCCAAGTTGTTTCCTCATTATTTCTTAAATTTGCTTTAATTGTTTTTTAGATAGCTTAATTAGAATTTAATTTTTCAAACCCTTTCGTTAATCAAGGCTTTACACTCTTTAGATTTAATTAAAATTTCTTGCCTCCCTGTGATTTGATACCCTTGTATAGTAGTCACCCTCGTTCATCAGACTTGTGCACTTGCAATGATATTATTTTAAAACGATCATTCGGCAGTATACCTACTTTTATTGATAACGATAATTCAATATATTGATGATCACATAATAATTCATATATTTTAAGCTTCTTAATTGGTTTGTGAAGACAAAAAGACAGGAAGCGTCGTCTTCAAATCAAAGCACACCCATTTAATAACATGTTCGGGCCCACTAATCTTTGTTTATGCTTGTAAATAATAAATAAAGTAGGCATAAATTTTTTTAAATAATATTATAATATAACACAAGGGAAAGAGTACGTTGTGAAACATTTGCAACTAATTTTCTCAGGGCCCCTAATTTGTATAGAAATATATTTAACAAGAGCGGTGCTCAAGCGTAGCACTCGTTTGGATTGTGTTAGGTAATCACGTAGGGAGCTGTCGGAAATATGACATAAATGGAATGGTGTTTAACAAGGATCAAAATGTCAGATTTCGTTTCGATTTCCGGTATGACTGAAATCAAAATCTGAAATTTCGGCCAAAATTTTAATCCCCATAGAAAAAACTTTGAAAATTTGGATTTGAGTTTTCGACTGAAATTTTGATCCATAGTACGCAACCTTGGTTTTGCCAATGCAGGTAAAACCATCTCTGGCGGAGAGCAAACGGGGCAATGGGGTGGGCTCAACTCATGAACGCATATGACCCCTATTAATCGATGGCGGTGGGACACTTTGCAATCATAATGTCAAATTTTATCTAAATTTCATCAATATAGAGGTCCACCTAAACTTTCGATAACTCTTTTTAATTTCTTTGAATTGCCAATAGTTTAAATTCACTAAAATTATCTAAACATTTGGTGAATGTTATGACTTATGGAGTTGAATTTATGAGTTAATTATACTTTCTATTGTCCGTAACTATTATTTTTTAGGATTATAATGCGTAACACATTCGAAAAATGGATTATCAGATGCCTATTTTACTGCATAAAATAATTATTTTTTATTTTAAATATGTTAATACATGTTTAGTATATTTTATTGCGTAAAAAGATCAATCGGTGCTCTCTCTCTTTCTAGGCGATTTTGAGAGTCGGGAAAAGAAGTTTTATGGGAAGGGGTGGGAAGGGAGGATTTAATCCCTTGCCATCTACTTTTTTTATGCTTTCAATAAATTGATCCTTTGGAGATCGTCTTTTATTTGGAGGCTTTGGCTCTCCATATTTCTCTCCTTGTTTTTTCTTTATTTTAAAGTTAGAATATAGGAGTTTTATCTTCTTCTTAATAAGAGTCTTCTTCCCCGAGGAGATCGACTCTATGAAAGCTTTTTTGTAATTCATACTTGTTTCTGAAACGATTTTGGTCACGGGTTTTACCGACGTATTGATGGTTTCATTATTGCACGAACACATGCACTATATCTACGCCATAAGGCATTGTTTAAAAGTTTCGGTTGAATCGATGTATAAAGCTTTTGGTCGGTTGTTGCCCCAGTTTTCAACGTGGTGGGAGTTTTATGGATCGTAAGTTTGCTGATAGTGGTCGCGTCTCTTCGGATGGATCTTCGGTGTCGATTACCGACGTATCTTCAGAATGGTGGTGGATTCTCAAATTTTTACCTTATTTTTAAAGGTTCCTGAATTCCGTGTCATTGTTAGATGGGTCTTGGATGCTATTCAATGTATTTTAATGTTAGTTATTATAACTACAACTTTTGGATAGTGGCCCTATATTTTGTAATTGCTTCGGGTCATATAAAAAGAATAAAAGTTTCATCTCAGAAGGAAAAAAAAAAAAAAAAAAACATGTTTGGCATATTCTAGAGATTATATATTTTTATATTTTACCGATTATCTATATACACAATCAATCTCCGAAAATAATTTCAAAATTTTCTTGCAATTCAAGGGTGGATCTTATTCTTCCGTACCAATCTACATAGGGAAGAGACATGCCTTAATTTTCCTATAAAATATTATATAATATAATATTGGAATATGTTTTACATGAGTCCTGACAAAAAGAATTTGTTTTAATTAATTGGATGTGGAATCAGCGACCCTAACTGATTGATAAAGACAGATTCTGACACCTGTCCACTGTAATAGAGTTCATCAGCTACTCACCGACCAATTGATCTTAACCGTACACGTGGCCACGGAGCCTCCAACGGATGCATGACATCATCATCTAAATCATACAAAAAAGAGCGACGTGGCATTTTCGCTTTTTTCCAGTTGGATGGTAAAGTTAGTTGGGCGGTTGGAGGAAGCACGAGGGACGGTTGAACGTTTACACGTAAAGGTGTCAACGTGTCAAACTTGGGGTCACCGGCTTTCCCTAAACGACACATTTTTATTTTTTTTTAATACGCTAAACGACACTTTGTTGCATTGTCAAACGTCAAAACTCTTTGATATTTTAAAATGGGCCCACCGAATCTTTGAAAAGCGCAAACACTAAAATAATTGAATGATTTAAATCAGACGATGGAGATTATGTTTCGGTTTAATCTTTTGCACAAAAGATCTTAGGCTATCATCGTATCATCCATCGTACGGTTAGTTTTCGATTTTCCATGACACATATCTAAAAAAAATGACCTTAAAATCGTGTGACATATATCATGATCAAACATTATTTTATGACCACTTTTTGAGATGTGTACCATGCGGAATCAAAAAATGACAATCCGAATCGTCTCGATCCATTGTGTGAAAGATTGATGCAAAACAAAATCCCGATCGTTTGATTTAAAGCGATCAATATTTTTTGTGCTTTTAAGGATTTTGTAAGCATGTTTAAAGTCCCTTTGAAATGAGTACATTTGTTTACATCCCCATCTCCCCAAGCTGAAATGCATGTATTGACTCCTTTGAATCAAATGATAAAGATTGTTTCCATTCTTTGCTTCCACACAAAGGATCGTGAGATCATGAGAATACCTTCAAACATTCAATTTTTTCAATATAATACACATTCAAAAAAGCCCTAGCATTTGAGCGTGATGTGTGCCATGTGATTCTGAGGTCACTTTTGAGGATGTTTGCCACATGGAGTAAAAGAAGGGGCCATCAAAAGCTACGCTCATGATCGCAAGATCTATTAGAAGATTGGGATGAAAATCGATCTCCTTCCTCTTATTCAAAGCATTCAATGTATGTGTAAACAATTATATACATTTTGAGATGGGTACCTTTTTTTATACCGGCAGAATCTTTGAGGGCACCTATGCCAAAAACTCGTGGCTGCATCGCGTAAGACGATGGAGATGGCTTTTCACCCCCAATTTTCCACATGATGAATGTTGAAATCATGGGCCATCAAATATGCAATTCCTTTATTCCACGTGGCACACATCCAAGAACAGTGACTAAAAAGATGCGTCACATATATTAAGTTCAAACGTGATTTTTAGATCACTTTTTGGAATATGTGTCATGTTAAATAAAAAATTAGTCAATTGATGATACACCCTTGCTGTCAAGATCTATTTTGTGGATGATTGGGGGAAAAATTATACCTTCAAAGATTCAAGATATAATTTTGAAAATTTTGAGATGAGTACCTTAAATTCACCCACCTAGTCTTTGAGTTTACCCACCCTGAAACCTATTGACTTTTTGAATAAGACTACCGATATTGTTTTTCAGCCCAACCTTTTACACGAAGGATCTTGAAATCATCGACATACTATGAAATGGTCAATATTTCCTGTGACACGCATCTGAAATAAGTTACTTTAAAATCAGGTTTAAGTTTTCCATCTATGCTAAAGCAAAGAAACGCGAAACGAGTGCATCAAATAGGTAGGTATAACCATATAAGTTCCTTCCTTCCGAGCCAAACGTACAAGGATTCCAATGGTTGGTTCCACTCATTCTATCTACTTTTCATACACACCATTGGACCGGTACTAAACACCATCTATAAAGAGACAGTCATTCTGAGATTGTTTAATGGTAAAAGATGGTGAAGCATCACGACCTGATACTTGAGCACATACCATATTATAGCCCACATGATACATATTTAGAAATTTTTAATTAAGACTACGTCGACCGCTGCCAGTTGTCGGCGTAGATTACACTAGTCGTCGGTAAAAAGAATTGCTGACGGCTGGAAACTCTACGCCGATGGCTTTCAGCTGTTGGCGAATACCTACGCTGACGGCTATAACCGTCGATGTAGGGTTATTCTATTTTTTTATTTTTTTAATTAATTATTTTTTTAATTTATTTCCTCACCTACACCGATGGCTGCAGCCATCGACATAGGTGTTTGTTTTTTTATAACAAAAAATAATAATAATAATAATATATTTTTTAATTTATTTCCCCACCTCACTAGAAGCTCAACCATTTTCTGATGATTGTTTTCAACTGCTAGGTGAAGAGGTGCGTTTCCTTCATGGTCAAGTTCATTTATGAGCTTCTTAAACTCTGACCTTGTCGAAAGCATTTTAACTGTTTCGACCGCGTTCCTTAATACAACAACATAGAGAGCATTCCGGCCGCTTGCATCAAGCTGCTCAATGGAGTCTGGACAGTAGTCGAGTATCACACCTACCACATCCACGAAGTTACCAATAGCAGCTACGAGCACAGGAGAGAGCCATTCTTGTCTCGTATATAGACAAGAGCAGGATCTTTTGTTAAGTAACAAATATACTATGTCACTTGAACCTATCGATGTTGCTGCGTAATGGAGAGCCGTCCTCACAAACCCGTCTACTCCCTTAATCAGCTCGTCACTTCCTTCAATTAGCATTTGGATGATTTCTACCATTTTTAATATGGTTGTGATTCTTATAACAATCAAAGTATATGTTAGTACTTAGTTGTCACGACCCGAAATTCTACCCCATCCCAAGGGCCTAGAATTCCGGGTTATGACCCGCACATATCCCGGATATGCTAAGCGGACATACACTTAATCAGAGTTATCGCGCATGTCCGATTCCACGAAATCCGTGAAAATCAACATATAACAGTGGAATATAAAGAATCATAAATGCTAAAATAGAAGTGCTGAATCTGAGAAATCCATCAATAAACAATAGTAAACGTCGGAGACAAATCCGATAAAATAGAATCATAAAATCCATGGTAAAAAGAAAGACTCAAACTACTACCAAGTCCGCAATGCTCAATAATCAGTACTCGGATCGAAATCGGCACTATAACCCTCCCCGGTACTCCCCACACCCTCCTAAGGCTCCTCTCACTCAAAGACCATGGATCAAGAAAATCGTTGTCTGGATCGAAGGCCGATGTCCACTCCACCGGAAATCACCGCAATGTTAGATTATCGTGGGATGAGTTTACTCAGTCACGTAAACCCAGTGGGATACACCACCAATCCACCCCATACTTCTCAGGTGCATTGTGGGTGCATCTTGTGAGTGATAAAAATAATAGTATCTCAAATGATAGCAAAAGAATGACAAAATCATATGCATATTATAAAGCTCATACCATAAATGCAAGACCATGATCTAGATATCGATGTCCTAACGTACTCACCATATCTCATACCTTATTATACCATGTCTTATTATCATTCTCGCACATACGCCCCAGACATCGCATGAGCGTAATTCAACATATTAGTGAAATCTTATACGACATGTGCGAAGTCACGCCTCGAGCTACTATGAGAGGGTCAACATAGTATCATACCACCATATCATAACGCCTCGTGTCATACTCATACTCCACCATCCATAATGGGGAGACATAATGGCCAACCGACTTGTAGACATACTCATACTCATAATCTCTCCCGAGATCCGTCTTGGTGAAGACGTTGTTGCCTCTTACTTGGCTACGTGAAGGAACGCACGCATGAAACTTAAGTTATTTATCTTTTGTGGCCTACACTGTAGATCTTATTATCGCATCGTAACATATCTTATTTCATACTCATAACATACTTTTATAACTTAATTCTAAGATCTAACTATAGTGAGATAGCCTCACCACCGTTAAAGCCTAATTTGAACCTCATAACTTACTCATAATCTATACTATCATATTTGAACTCTGGTGATAGGGTCGCCAGATATGCCACCGATTTAGATTACACCCGAATTCACACTCACCGACATTCCACCATGAGTTGTAAGTCATGTGAATACGGTGGATTCCTCGCTTCGGGGTCATCTCAGCGAATCACCACGCCCAAGTGTACGCATGATCTGATACCCTCTCGCACCCGTGTTCTACCATATCCTTAATTCATATAACTTGATTTAGTTACAAACACAACAAAGATCACATCAAAAGTTTACATTTAGGTTTTGAGTATATCTATATTTATGTTTATTTATATAGCACTAATATAATTATATAATAGGGTGATGATTGCAATTTAGGTGCTTGACCTAATCTTAGTTCACATTAATAGGGAATTTATTTCTAAAAGGAGTAAGGAATTCCAACAATTTATTAATTTTCGTTTATTTTAAAATGGAATAATTTACAAGTTTTCAATAGGCAATGACTTAGGGTATTTATTCTATATAAATACTTGCTAAAAATAATTCATATTCATATAATATATATATTATATTAAATGTAACCTTAATACAAACATTAACAATAAAAGCATTTATGACTTGTTATAAATAAACTTTTTATTATAACAGAATTATATAATAGTAATATTCATGTACAAATTTTAATAATTCATTAATTAAATGATATATAATACAACAAATAATCTTAATATTTAATATTTACTTTATTAATTTAATTCATTTATCTAAATATCATTAATCTAATTACTAATTAATAATTGTATTATTATCAATTATTATAATAATACTAATCAAACATATAAGCTATATTTATCATTATTCAATTTATTATTCAATGAAAATATTACTTTTTAATAACTCATCACATTTACAGCCCATTATACATTTTTACTAATTATTACATTTTTTTTTTTATCAACTAATTTATTATTTAATTAACCTAATAATATTTTACTCTTTAATATAATACCACTTTCATACAATAATATTTATTTAACGTAATCTCTTTCGTAAAATTTATTTATTATTTTAGTTGTTAATTAATATTTTAATTTTATATTTTTCAACGGGGTAGGGAGTGGGTGTGGGTGCCACGGGGTAGTAGGGCACGCGCTCCCATAGGGTTTCAATCGATTGACGGCCACAGATTCACAATAAAGTAAATAAAAATATAGGGTTCCGAAAATAAAACCCAACAATGCATCAAAGATCTCACAAAATTTTATACAAAAACAGATTTCACAAAATTTCATACAAAAACAGAATTTACAAAATTTCATACCAAAAACAGATTTCATTATTATTATAATCCTAAAATAGATTTTAAAAAATAAATAAATAAATAAAAACAGTTTTAGATTTATTTTAAATATCCCATCGATACGCGATCAACATATTTTACGCGATGGGATCTAAGAAGGATGAGACGGATAGATGGGTACCCACCTCTTGAAGCGTGATCGGCAGATCTATGGCGATTAGAGCACGGTGTCCACACGATGGTCCGTCCACGATTACGCCGCCTTCTATCTCCACGATCCGACGGTAGAAAACACCACGGTGTTCTTTATGATAGAACACCCAAGAGATCTAAAGGGGTCGAGTGTTTTTTTTTTTTTTTTTTTTTTTCAAGAGGATGGGGGAGATGAAGGGACGGCTAGGGTTTTGAGAAGAAGAAAACAAAAGCAAGAGGCTAGGTTTTCTTAAAGTGAAAAGTGAGGGTTTTGGACGTATCCTCTACTTAAATAGAGGTCTCCTAATTAGGTTAGGCTTCGGTGTGAAGCACTAGCACCGAGTTTGGTGCAACACCCATCATACACCACAAATAAAATAGCTAAATTTTAGGGTTGTTACATTAGTACCATCAAAGGGTTTGGCATTAGGTAAGCACCCATGATAGGTAGTTTCAGTCAAAGAAGTTTCATTATACTAAGTTCCAAACTGCAATAAACAAACACCTAAATTACAAGGATGCACAAACAGAGTGACTTACTCCCTTGGCATAAGAAACATATAGTACCTGCATATCAAAATAACTTACAAGAATGCATCAATTAAGTCAATAATGCCATATCCTAATGCTAGTCACGACCCTCAGGTCAATCTCCTTCTGTCCAAATGGTCAACCCTCAGGAGCTACACAACTATTTATGAGCAAGCAAATCCTTCAGTCTAGGTACCTTATAGTAAGTCCTATGTGATATGCCAATAAATTATCTAAAGAATATGCATGAAACTGATCAGATGCTAAATATAAAACTTACTATCCATTTGCATAAATTGTTAGTCTTTTCTTGAAGCGAAATGCTTCTATTTTTTTATTTAGAGTGTATAAATCTGACAGCTCAGATTTACAGATGAGAGTAATTTTTGTGCCTACTTTAGTTCAGTAATGAACTACCATCTTGAGGAATTGGATTGCTCAAAAACATGTGTGATGCAGTGTATAAGTTGACAATCATAGCATAATCTATGGGTGCACTTTTATAATTTTTCGATAAAAAATAAATCACTCTAAATTAACTATTTAAAATTCTTACCAGAATGATGAACATCGACTTTAGTGGTATCATCAAACAACAATGGAATCTTGGCAAGAACATGACTAGAGGAAAGATTTCATTGCATAATAACGTTGCTATTAGGTGCTTGACCTGTGCACGATTGATCAATTTCCTCCACCAAAATTGTCAAGCCTCAGGAGGTGCACATATATTTTAAGGGTGTTAAATCATAAAATTTTAAAAAGAAAATTTTACTTATTAGAATTAAACAATAAGTTGAAACTATGGAGAAACGCTTTAAAGTTAAGAGATTTAAAATTAGCAAAAGGGAGACAAAATATATCGGTGCAAGTTTATGAGCATAGGAGCAAGGAAGATGATTCTGATAAAATATAAAAAAGTCAGAAGCCTCGAAATGTCAGCCACCAAATTGCGCCTCAATCTATAAAATAATAAAATAAAAGATATTCAAAGACAAGGTAATATATGTGCACCTCTAATCCTTGTAATCAAGAACCTAGACGAGTCAAGCCTATACCCACTGAGTTAAATCTACCCAACATCGATGAATTCAATGTAAAAAAATTAACAACGAGATAGTCGTTTGACTTCTCACCAACAATCATATTTTTTTTTTATCATCACCACTTAACCCATCTGATAAATTTACAATGAGTATGGCTTTTCACATTTGAAAAGAGTATTTCTCATCGTCATCTTAAACCTATTCTATTTCAGGCTAAACACTCTGTTACTCTGCTCATTATATGGATGACAAAGATAACTATTCAGCAAGAAGGAGAGTACAACTAAGATACTTTTGCAGTGAAAATAGTAGCAAAGGTTCTTCATAATTCATATGAAATTTCATGAGCAACATATTGCTTTGACCATTTATTTAGGGTTAGCTTTGTGAGTCCTATTTCATTACTGATTTCTAAAACATCAATATAATTGCTATGAGGATTTACTAGAACTCTATCAGCCTGTACTAACAGTCCCTCTTTTTCATTTGCGCTTGTGACCAACATATAAGGCGTAGTTTCAAAATATATATTGTCCTCACAAATCAACATAACCTATAACATTCCCCGAAAAGAATAAACTCCTGTACAAATTATTTTCCCTAAAAAATTGAAAAACAATCTAATCAACATGATCTTATATGCCACTTGATCCTACCTCAATTCTACAATCTCCAATGGAATAGGGTATGGAAAAAGTAAAGAAGAAATCAGAAAAATTGTAAAAGAGTGTAATATATCAATTCAATTACAACATTTCTATTCACAACATTATATAAATCACAAAAAATCGTATCTAGGTTCAATCATCTAATGAATGTGTATCTACATTATAAAAGTCTTAGATAGTTTCATGGTCAAGCAAAAAATATATATTTGCATAGTTGCCTTGATAGTTAGCAAGCAACATATATCATAACAGTACAAAAATAAGGGGTTTCAGTGGCACTTGCTATTAAGGTATTTTTTAGTAGCGGCAGGATTAATAACGACAGTTTTTGGTAGCGACAGGACTAATAGTAACAGTTTTTTGTTAAAAAAACTGTCGCTAATAGTCTTCTTTTTTGTAGTGTAAATCCAAATGTATATTCAGAATATAAAAAATAAACTACAAGTAGTCCCATCATATCCTAAGTGCTCTTCTGGCTCTCGTAGTGGATGGCGCTTCCACTCTTCTAGCTGAAGATCCTAAATGCTCCTGCTGATGACAAGTGGAGAATATCATAAAAACCATCAATATAATCGGAAAATTTGATATACAACTAAACATACTAAGCTTCTCCGTTACTTGTAGTGTATAGGTAAAAAAATGAGCATGAATTTGTTTTCATCTTTTCTGAATATGGAAATTTTAATTAATGAGTAAAAGCTAAAACAAGACAGGTCATGACTGATGAGCATAATTTTATATTTATGATTCAGTTCTTTTTAACATAATCATAAACTACTTCAATTTGTTTAGCATGGTCACTACTGATTTTAGTCACCAAGTCTGGGATTCGAGATTTATTCAGCAAGGGTATATATATATATATATATATATATATATATATATATATATATATATCCACGCACAACATAAATATACACAATATATATGCACAAAAAAAAAATTAAATAACCATCATAACATTATACAATAAAAATTTGATTAACAATATTAACTTTCAAAGTAATAACCGAGTAACTAACAAATAAGCATTGATCAAGCAAAGTACCATTCCCAAACACCAATTAAAAACAAATGAAGTACAAACTAGTGATTAGAAACATATTATATTACTTATTTATTTATATTGTTTCAAGGCCATGACATCAAGATCAAAATAGCGGTTTTATTTTCAATTTCGGACATGACTGAAATCGGAAATTTGAACCGAAATTTCGGCCAATAATTTCCCCTCCATATATATTTAGACTAAAATTTTGTTTCAAGTTATAATTTTGGTGGGGACCAAAACCGAAACGATTCGACCGATAACTTGAGTTATCAGACGAAATTTTAAACCATGCATGAAGCTAGCATATAAGCATTTGTATACAAATGAAATTCCACGTGGTTTATAGATTGGATAATAAAATGGGAAATGATATAATTGTTATCGCCAAGACAAAAGGAAACTAAATGTATTTATACTTTTAAAGCATTATTCTATAAGTTGAGCTGTCTTTGGACTTCTGTACCTTTATATCATAACCCAATGTGATCCTCATCATTTCTGATCATTTCTCATTAGATTCGGTAGCAAGACTTTCCAGCTACCCATTTTGAAGTGAAGTTGGGACGTCTTTAGTAGACATGAAATAGGGTTGGATCAATCAAGATCCAATCCAACCCAGTTGAAACTACGCCCGGGTCCAAGAATTGAACTTGATGGATTGGGTCCAGTTAAAAAATTGGATCTTGTTGGAGATCGAGTCGGGTCTTAGTCAGAAGCCAAATAAGGGTGGAGATATTGAGGTTGAGATGAGAAGATGGAGTAGGTGTTGGGGCTAGGGTTTATTAAGAGAAGAGAGGAAAATAGCTTAATGAGGAAATGATCCTCATTAACTGTTAAATTAATCAAAAGAATGCTACATACACATCCAGTATCCCTCTTTGATATGGGCCTAGGACCGATTAAAGTCATGTTAGGTCTATGTACCCTCAACTAAGATCTGGCATGTCTCAAAGTTTGGTGAAGTTGGGGTACCGATATTTGCAACCTAGGTAAAGTTGGGTACTGATATTTGCATCGGAAGATATTCTTTTAAATACAACAAGTGTTTTTAGCCTTGAGGTCTGTTGACTGCCTAGAATCAGATGGTTGAGATCGTTTTTCATCCTAAATTTCCACACAAAAGATCTTGAGATCATGGCCACCTATCAGACTTCACGTGCTGATTTAACGTGACATACATTTCAAATCATATTTGTATCATGAGAAAGGTTCTCTAGTCACTTTTGAGGATTTGTTCCACATGTAATCAACATTTGACTGTCCACTAAGTGATCCATGGTCTCAAGATCTATTGCAGGATCTTTCCATTAAACATTAAAAGAGTCCCACTAAATAAAAGCACCACTTTCTCTCCCCTACTGTATACTTTCATTAAAGGGTCTCTCCCTATTAAAACGCCTCCATTTTACATGTTAAGTGGATGTACCTTTCAAAATTTTAAAATTCTTCTTTAAAATAAAAAATTGTATAATATATAGGCGCTCTTGCTTTCTAGATTTGAAAATTACTTTTTTAAAATAAAAAATTATATAATATATAAGTGTTTGACCTCACTGAATCTTTTCAATACAAGCTTTAGTGCACCACATAATTATATCAGGTCTTCTCTTCAAACAACACACTTGATTTCACATGTGACGTGTCCACAATCATTAATGAAATAGCACTACAAAAAATAAGACTATTAACAGCAGTCATAAATTACCGCTATTAACAAAAAAATTGTCGCTAATACCCTTGCCGCTAATAGTCATAATAATTTTTTTATTAATAGCGACAATTTTTTGCTGCAAAAAACTGCCGCTAATAATCTTATTTTTTGTAGGGTATGTTCATTAAGATATAAAAGGTTAGGATTTTTCAACTCTCACTACAAAAATTAGAAGTTTTAGCGGCACTTGCTATTAAGGCCTTTTTTTATACCGGCAAGACTAATAGCGACAATTTTTGGTAGCGACAAGATTAATAACGACAGTTTTTTGAACTGCCGCAAATAATCTTATTTTTTGTAGTGTCTTTCCATCTAAAGGGGCCCACGAATTTAAAGCTTTATCTCCTCTCCGCCTTGCATCTTAGCTGCCCATAATACATGCACTTTACCCAAGGCATATAATATCAACAGTTTAAAAAGTGCACATACTATAAATTTATAGAGCATGGGCTAATGTATTAAATATCAAGTCTTTCATTAAATTAAATAATTTTATATTAATTCTCATGATCTCATCTAATTAAGTATAACTATTTTTTTTTCTTTCTCTTTATATATATATATATATATATATATATATATATATATATATATATGTACACACACGCACACACACACTTCCTAAGCTCTCCCGCTTTCTAGGTTTTTAAAAATTGCCGTTTCACTGCTCCCACTCCTGAAGCCGCTCCAGCTTCATGCTACTAAGCTCTAACTGCTGCTCTCAGGAACATAAAAAACCGTGACTTACTCATACAAAACCGATCCACACTTGTGTAATCTAGGCTTAAGTTGCGATCCCATTCCTTCAGATCCATGAAAAATCAATGGCGAGAGTTTGATAGATGAGACAATACTAGTCTAAGAATTGAAGTTGTAGACAATGGTGTTCCGATCAAAATTGTGCCTTTCGTTTTGCATTTTGAGGTCAAAGAGTTGACCGGTGCTTTCGTTAGCAATCACACACTTTTTTTTCTTCTTTTTGGTTTCTTCAACTTTGGTTTCTTTTTCTTCAATCATAGCTGCAGAACAATTCCTTCTTCGTCTCTTCGTCTTCTCCTTTTATACCCCCTAAAAAAAGGCAAAAATACATGAAACATGAAGGGGAAAGAGGAAACCACATATAACATGATAGCTGCAACATGAAGCTTTTCATGGTTAAAATAACATGAAATCTGAAACCCTAGTTGGAAATGAAAGGGTAACACATGTTGGAGAAACCCTAAACAAAACATGTGGATCTAACCCTCCCTGATACCATGATAAATTTAGGCATTCATCTCAAAGCCAATTTGCTATGAGTGGAGGGGCCCAAGATCTTATAAGAGGAGACAAGGCTATGAATACCGGATGTGAGAGTAGACTTCAACACCGAGTCCACTCTAAATCCCCACAAACACTGGACTGGTCAATGAACGCATTAGCTAATTTAGGATATTTCTCTCTTCTCTATTAAGGCAGTGAATTGTGAGTTAGTAGAGCAAATTGACTACAAAACTCACTGCTGTGGCAGTCTGGTGTGAGTTGATAAGAAAACCTCTGTGGTCATAAATTCATCTGTAACTTTTTGCATTGAAAACTATACGTAAAGTTTTGCTCTTCCCTTTTCAACTCATGTCTGGCATTGGCCTATTTTTTTTTGACACAACAAATTTTCTTAATCAGCCCATGGCAGTTGGACGCGCGAGGTGTTCTACAGTCTCTCCTTCGGATCTACGAAGTTCTATAAATTCTCATCCTATAAAAGAGGATTTCTAAGTTGTTTTTTATATATACAAAACAGTTTGTAGAGTTCTTTCTAAAATATTTATTTTCCTGGATTGTGAAATAGCGTCTTGGTGACAGAAATCAGTTTTGGTTAGTTTTATGATGTGCGAAGAAGGAGCCCCAAGGGAACACATTAAAATGTGTAATATCTAATGTGCTCATTCTCCCTACTCGACCTGCAAGGGAAAGAAATTCCTGTTGTTAGTTCACTCACCTGTTAGCCCAGGGGCACCCATGCTGCTGCCATAGAAGTTTACTTCACCCACCTCCCTACATTTTTGCCTTCCTTATATATTGTGGCTAGACCAACTGCTGATGGCTATCCAATGCTTCGACGATTCAACAATGTCATTAAGGAATCACAATAGCATTCATGAGTCGATCTCTTTCTGCAGCTTCAATGACTACTCATTGGATTTCAATGCTTACTTGGATGGTCTCCTGCGTTCCTCTCTTTCCATACTAATCAAAGCACTGACAAAGTAAAATGAACCAGAAAGCTTCTTCCTCAACTGTTTCCACTTGGCGGCCTACTCAATAAGCGCCAAAAATCCCGAGTGCTTCATGCATATATTCCAGATTGTTAGGATTGTTTGATTGTGTGTGATTGATGAAGCATCTGGGCTGCCAGCCCATATGCATGTCAATATGCCACAAGCAATATTTCTTACTTAATATGAATTTATACCATGTCATATTATGGTTTCTACTTATATTTATCTTTTATCTTTTTAATTTTTCTCCTCAACTTATGGATGTATTCAACAAGATTTCATAACTCTTCCCCGGGGTGACGAGGTCACCTTAGACCAAGGCCAAAGCCACATTTCCGGGTTTTAACATCTCTTATTTTCTTATCCACCTTTTGCATGCCCTCATGATGAGTAGGATTGACCATTCATGCTTTCGTATGTGGTGGGAAGCCCACCATCATTTAGCAGCTTCAAAGGACTTGGATAAAAGGTAGCAAACAGCTTCACTATTCCTCCAGCCTTACTTCTCATAAGTTATTGGTACGGACGTAGTTTTTGTGCTAGAGGTGTTAAAATATGTAGTTTCTCTCTAGTATTTGTGGTGTATCCTCTTTGCTATCGGTTTGAATTACTTTTAAATAAAACCAATTCTCTCCAGGTATTGGATAATATATCAAAGCTGCTAGCGATCCATAGTGCTGTCAATGGGTCAAGCCAAACATATAGGTATGCCCGACCCCTCGACCTGAGTCAGGGTCATGGGTATATGCTCGACTCAACCCAGAAAACCAGGTCCGGTCCCAGTTCAAAATCCTGTAAATCTTTAAATTTAAATATAGAATATAGGATTATGGTCGGATGCTTTATCCCCACACCTGATGATCAAGTTTATTTGCCCAACCAGGTTAGTTATATATATATATATAAAGACTAGTACATATCGGCTTATCTACCGGCTCCCAGGCCAATACATATTGGATATATGGGATACGTCCAGCCAAATCGGCCAATATTAAAGTCCCTTTTTTTAATTTTAAAAATATTAAAAAATATATTTAATAAAATCATCAAAAGGGCATTCTTAGTATTTTATACAGTTCATACTAGATATATATCGACCGATATGACCTGATATTTGACCCCATACCGAATCAGGTATAGCGTATTCAACATGGCCTAACCTGATACATATCAGCTGATATTTATCAGATATGGCCGATATTTAAAACCATAGTAGGGAGTCATAGTCGTTCTTCCTTTGTAAATGGAGTAATGCCTCTTAGGTGTGGCTTTTGTGAAATTTTAATTTCCATAAATTTCATGGATGAATTGATAAATTGGTTAGCCTGGGAATCAAATTTTCTTTTTTGGGCAGTGTGGACCATAGTGCGATGGTATGATGGCAAGTGATGTCTGCCCAAAGCGATAGGTCGTGGTTTCGAGTCTTGGGATCAACCTCTCCAAAATTGGGGGCCGGGTAAGGCTGCCTAGCATCTACCTCTCCTGGACCTGCGAAAGTGGGGGCCTTGTGCGTTGGGCTGGGTGGCTTGGGATCATAAGCCCGCCGCTTGCTCGGCCCATTGCCACCCCTACTTTTATCCTGGGAGGCTGTGACTTACAAGTCTTTTCATCCCAATCTTACCATTTAAAAAAGGTAGCAAGACTTCATAAAATAGAGGAAAGGGGGCCACATGGACGTTCAGATCAATTGAGTTAGGTTATCCTGAACGTTCAGATCAATAATACAATAAAAAATACCCCATTGACCATTTAAGTGTTACCTGTATATAATCCTTGGGCTCAGCCCAAATGGGTGCTTCTCATTATCTCTTTTATCCATCCAACCGTTTAAAGTTCCTTACTACAGCTAAGAATTAGGGGTTCCAATCAGTATGTGAAAAAAATTAAGAAAACGCGACTCAATACCAGTATGTCTTTTCAAAAAAAGTCAAGAAGACAATTATAAAAAAAAGCAATCATTTTTTTTACTATTTTACACGACAGTTGTTTATGAACTTTAGCAACGATTGCTCTTAACAGATATAGAAGAACGACTAATTTGGAGTGCCATTTTTGTATGCAATTTATTTTATTAAAATATTATTTTTTTTTAAAATAATCTAAGCCGTTGGTTTTTTATGCAATTTTTTTTTTAAATAATATTTTATTTTTTTTTGTATTTTTAAATTCTTTTTTTAATGCTTTTTTTTTTTAAATGCTTTTTTTTAATACAAAAGATAATAAATTTTCTTCTAATGAGATATCAAACCACAAGATAGAACCATATAATGCTATGGACCTACAATAACTTATATGTCGATTTTTGTCTTTAGGTACGAACCAAGTGCGGTGGAGCCTCCAATTATGGAGGCTCATTTCCTCACATGTTCGCGACGTGAATACTTAGTGGACATAGTTTGCATTAGCTGGAAATTTTAATTAATTAAAACAAAAATCAAAAGGAGTTAACAATGTCGGTAGAACAGTCTCATTCCAATTGGATCAGAACTTCATGGCTACAAAATCTAATTTCCAATGCACAAAGTCTGCTTTATGAAGAGATGGTGTTCATTTCATAGTCTCATCCCTAAACTCAACTACACTGCAGTACTTTTGGGCCGTGACATTTCTCTCACTTGCTTCCACACTAAGGCATCCGCGTTGCTCCAAATACGCGCATTGAAGCTCTTCACTCGATGCCCAGGATCGCTGTGGAAACTGTTGTTTTGTCAGGCGATGGCTTATTTCTAATACCCAATACTTCGGGAACTAAGCTTCGCTAATATTGTCACATCCATGTGCCAATGAAAGCTGAGCAGGACATATGGGAAATAACAACCTTTCAGTAGAGGAATAAATTATCAGATAGTTCTATATGCCTACAACTTTTAAGGAAAAAAAAAACATTGGAAAATGAAAGCATACCAAATTTTGTAGTTCCAATCTAGAAATGAACCATGGGTTTTTCTAGCAGCTGCAACACCCCATCCCATGGAAGAGATCACTATTGGCAATGAGAAGAAGCAACCAAAGTAGTACTGCAACAGTGAAAATTTATTTTACATAATTTCTCCCGAGCTAAAAGAATAATACAGACCAATAAATACAAGTACACTACATATAATAAACAGGGGATTATAGCTTTTCTAATGAAGAATATTTTTACAAAATCTTAGAGATCAACAGCAAAATACGGAAAACAAAAATCTAATGCCATGAGAGTTTCATTATGAGTTCCAAATAAATGACTAAGCACAACGATGAAACAAATCAAATAATTGAACAACATAAAAAATTGAACAAGGTATTCAGATTGATGCCAAATTTCCACGAACTGAATTTTAAAAATTACATGGTCTGGCATATTAAATGAATTAATTATAAATAATTGGACAGGAATAATTTTTCCGAATAAGAATTCTGCAGTTTTCAGATTGATGCTGCAGGCATCCACACTCACTCAAACTTACCCACACAAAACATAACCATACAGATGCATCGACACCAGGACACTACTGATTTCTAAATTCTATGAACTGATGCATTCTATATATCCAAAATGTATTAGGAAGAATCCCTACTACATGGTCAATTACATCGGATGAACAATTACAAATAATCGGACAGCAGTAAGAATTCGAGATTCAGATTTATGTCATAATTTCGGTAAATTGAAGTTTCAGAAAGAATTCTAAAGATATGGTCAACCAAATTGAATAAACAATAATAAACTATCACATGGCAAGTATGGAGCACTGCTTTTGCATGTACATGCTTGCCCCACACAACACATAACCATAAAATAGACTGGGAGGGCATACGGTAACATTTTTCCTTTCCTAGCAACCAACTCAGACTCTACCATCACGATTATAGGGTCCCATAAGAATTTATGCGGTTTGCTTAAACAGAGAGGAACCCCCAGATTTCTACTATGTAGTTTCCCTGCTTTGCAACCCATGTTGGAGGTGATTTTAAGTACAACTTGGTCAGCCAATCTTATCCCAATAATTTTCATTTTATTTAAATTAATCTTTAACCTGAATCTGCCTTGAAACATCACAATCTGTGGTTTCCTCTATATGACTCCAACAAAAATCAGTGTCATCGGCAATTTGTAGGTGTGATATGGTTGATGCATTTTCAGACACCTAGAAGCCTTTTATAAATCCCAAATGATGGGTATTAGAGACCATCCTACTAAGGACCTCTCCTATTATGACAAAAAGGAAGGGAGATAGGAGTCCCCCCTCAGTCCTCTCATTCTTTCGAGGTAACCAGGGTCTAAGGTTCAAGCCTGGCTTAACTATAAAATTTAATTCTCTTTTTTTTTTTTTCAGTGGTGAAGTATGGTACAGAAATGGAACCCCTGAACCTGACGCTAAATGGTTGAGTCAATCAAGTTTGGGCAAGGTCTCACACATTGATGCCAAGCATAAATGGGGATAGCTTCAGGACTGTCTTAATACAGAAATTACGTGAGAAGCTAGAATGGATTCAGAAATCACGAGATTCAAGGAGTCCGGGAATAAGATGAAAGAGATAAAGACTGCAAAGCCATTGAAGTGGGCTGTTTCAGGGACTGCTGACATCCAGAAAACTGGGGCAGAATAGAGATTTATTGGGGATAGGATTTGGAGTTCAAAGGGGGATATAATATGGCACATGGGACCCCTTTAAGTGATCAAGCGAGCCATGAAATGCGAGATTATTAATCGCATAAATAAGCGCCACGAACACTTCAAAGTGGTCACTTGAGAGTTGAGATTTTAATTCATGAGAATTAATTCTCGGGCCCATTAATCTCGAGAGCAGTTTTTATGTAGTTTTAAGTCATGGCCTAAGAATCGGGGGGGGGGGGGGGGTAATTACCATAGTCATTTCTCTATTTACTCTCTGTAAGTCAAGTTGTGCTAGTATTCTTTATGTAGAAGTTATAGCTAGTTTCTAGTTAGGTTCTTTTTATTATTTTCTCGAGAAAGATTTACATGCACTTTTGCCTGCCATCGAGATTTTCATCTCAGCCTTTGAAAGCTCCGAGTTTCTGCAGAAATCTCTGTATTACCGGAAAACTGCTGCCTTTATTCTCAATGCTGCTATATTTCTGCTGAACTGGTGTTGATTCTCATCTTTTGTGCTACACTTATGTTGTTCTTTATCTTCTCATACATATCAGGTGCATGGTTTACTTATTGAACTTAGAGAATACAGCCATTTGCACATGGTTTTCACAGCAACAGTGAGGGTCTTGTGGACATCTTACTGGGATTTCTGGGCAGGTTTTGTGATATTATCGCCGCTGTCCTAGCTGTGTTTTAATGGAGATTTGAAGGGGTTGAATCGCAGTTCTTAATGTTGTTCTATCTGTCTATTTATGCAGAAATCCCGAACCTAGTTACCGTAGTATCAGGGACTGGTTCGCTGTGTTTTGACACAGAAACAGAGGTTTCTAGTATGTTTTCATCTAGTACCATAATCTATAGTATTCAAGGGCTGCAAGTTTCTCATCACACATTGTATAGGAATGTCAATCTGTTGATTACAACTTACAAGAAGGAAAAAAAAAAAGCAGGTAAAAAAAGCAAATTAGGGTTTCAGGAAATGGGAATATACTTTTCCGTGAGATATTATCCTGAAATTATCGAATTTTAATGGAAGGTCTTTCAAAAACTACAACCAAGATGTTACATTTCCCAAATTCCTCTTATGAACCATTACCCAAATTACTAATAAATATAACTCATCATAACTTATCCCTAGACATCTAATATATAGTATAATTCTAAATGCATAAGAACTGAAGTATAGGATACTAAAATATAAAAAATTATCCAAAGCTCATCCAAAGGAACCTATCGTAATTTTGTATCAAAATTAAAGAACAAAATATGGGTGTAACTGTATCCAAGTGACGAAGGCCTTGATCAAAGAAAATTACATTTTCTGTAGCATAGATTGGGTTTAGCTTCAAATATTTGCAGCTTCTACACAAGAAATTAACCTGTGAATAACCAAAATTGCTTCTTACATAAAATAAGAAGATATAACTAAAACTTGGACTAATACCTAAAAGAATTTAGGTCAATAGAAAGCAACTTACCTGATGTGAGAGATCCGATTGGGCCAAACTTGGACAAAAAATATCAACTTGAACATAAATTTGATATCTAACCATATAAAAGTAAGAGGTTAAATAAATCACCAGATCTACTACATTCTGCACGAGTTGTGATTGGTTTCCATTGAAACCTTCATGTACACTTAACAGCTCCAGTAAGAAAACCCCATAACTTCAATCCTTGCTTCCTTCAGAAACCCAGCTTGACATCCTCAACCCGAAATGAAGTTTTCATAAGAATTTCAAATCAAATGGATCATCATCAATTACACAAAATAAACTTGATCGAGAACACAAAAACTTAAAGTGAACTAAATATGATCGATAATAAGGTTATGCAAAAGGAATAACTTGATTATTTAAACATGAGAATAACTGGATTGAATAGCTGGAGTTGTCCTAGTTTTCTTGACTATGTCGCGTGTTTACTACTGGATCAGGTACTACAAAAAGTAAATCAAATGCTTCCAAGACTTATTAATTCCAAGGATTCAAAGTGTTTTTGAATCGAAAGTACTTGGCTGACTATTGAGTTGCCTAAACTTGGGCCATCATCAAGTCCAAGTCAAGTTTCAAGTTTTTGAACCTTGACACTGACTGACTCCTTGTAGGAACTCTGATTGTATCGATTGAATAATCTCATTATATGATCGAGATGGATGAAGAGCATACTCTAGATCAATGAAGTAATCAATGGCTGATGATGAACCAGCAAGGGTACTCCTAATCAGTAATGTGGACAGTCCAAAATCAGGTACCTCATCTGTGAAGTTTTCATCACCAACGACAGTACTTGCTTTGAGGTGAATCTGCAGGAGAGGAGGTGCCAAACTGTGCAAATATTCGAATCCTGATGTGATATGTACAATAGAAAAAACACTACTATTCATCATCATCAACATCATCATCATCATATATATATATATATATATATATATATAAAATGAAATGGGATAAACGAGAAGTCAGGGCCCTACCAACTGAGCCCTCAATTTTATTTTATTTAAAAAATAATGATTGATGAATCTAATAGGCATTTCGAAAAAGCTTTTCTCTGCTGTTTTTTTCTTTTTTTGAAAACGTAACAAAGTAATAGATTAGATAGCAAAAAAGAATACAAGGAGAAAACCAAATTTCACAAAATTGTTAGAAATAAAAAATCCACTTAATTTTTCACAAAATTGTTAGAACTAGAATTCTAAATTAAAAAAATAAGGACATTTCATAGAGAATAAATCAAAATTTCCAATTACAGTGTCGATAAAGTGTCTCATTTCAGAACCATACAGTTCTAAACAAACACATAAAACACCCAAAAATCAACTTTGTAAGACCACACTTAATTATACGATTTCATCGAATTTTTTTTCTTTAAAAAATAAGGAGCTTACTTGAGAGCCATTTTTCAGTAGGCGCTTTTGATCTCCTGGTCCGAAGAGTTGCGAGAGACTCCTAGAACCTCATACGAAATTCTCCTATGTTGCTTCTTCTCGACGCCATTGTTTTTAGGTTTCAATGAAAAATCAGGGACGAGCATTTTCCAAATTAGGGAAGAAATAGATCAATATAAACCCTAGAAATCCTCCGTCTCATCTAGAATTTGTAGACGCAATGCTACAGAGATCATTGAATCTGCCAGAGAAACCTCTCTGCACGTAATGCCCCGACGCCACATGTCAAGATATTGTCCTTTTTCGGTGGCTCCACATGGTCCCACCAGACTTCCCTGGTCTCACCAGTAGCCCTTTCCCTTCACGGTTTTGTTTTTGGTATAGGTCGACCGGACACATGGCCGCCGCACCCACCCAAAACGCATCTTGTATGTAAGGGTGGGGCCGCTACTTATCTCCCAGGGTCAGGACAACTATTTACTGGATGTGGGACTTTACAATCTCCCCATCTAGTAATAGAGCCATCCTCGGCTCTCATACCATTTTGTAATGCCCCGACGCCACATGTCAAGATATTGTCCTCTTTGGATGGCTCCACGTTGTCCCACCAGACTTCCCTGGTCTCACCAGTAGCCCTTTCCCTTCAAGGTTTTGTTTTTAGCATGGGTCGACCGAACACATGGTCGCCACACTCACCCAAAACGCGTCTTGCATGCAAAAGTGGGGCCATTACTTATCTCCCAGGGTCAGGACAACTATTTACTCGATGTGGGACTTTACACTGCAGGTCTCTCATTTTCTCCAAATATTTCAATTTTTCTGCAAAAACAACAAAAAATCATGGATTTCATGAGAGCTGATAGGGTTTCAGAGACCACGAATGCTAGAGATTTGAAGGAGAGAATATAGAGAACAAGGAAGACGACAAGAAAGGTCCAAACTCGGCTTAAACCCTAAACGTAGCTGTGATCGACAAGAAAGGTCCAAGCTCGGCTGCAAGGGATGCAACTTGAAGCTTCTCGGCGTTGCCTGGATTTCCAACGAGCTGGAGCCGTGTTTCGAACTAATGAAATAGGGTAAAGATGAAAGGGTGTATTTATAGCCTGCAAAAATCTCTATTTTACCCCTTTAAAACAACGGCTTTGGACTGTTGTTATGTTTAAACTGCTTTCAGCAGTCGTTTTTCTTCAACAAGAGGTGTTGCTTTTTCTTTGTTTTAACGTAGTGAATGGGGCATGTCTGGACAAGCTCCACTAGAACGGTTTTACCAGCTTTGGCTTAGGCCTCATTTTTCACTTAAGACATATATGCCTACCAGCGGAAAAGGTGCAGAGAACAGGTTTACCAAACGCTCTTCAGGCCTAGTCACACCAGATTCCAAAAACTGCTCTTAGGCCCCAAGAGCTAAGCTAAACACACCCTAAGCTCTGCACACGCCCCAAACTCAAGAGAGTTGAATGTGGGATGACACACCATGATCTAACTCAACAACCCAGTTAGGCTGTCAAACAGATGACCAGTGTTCCTTTTTGGAGTATGAGTCAATTTAGGATGCATTTGGATTAGTCTCCCGAGCCAAAGAGTGTTTGGTATGACAACTCTTCACCTTATTTGCTCTTGCGGGGAATGATTTTAAGTTATAAAACAGCTCTCTGCCTTGTCTCTATCAAAAATGATAAAAACCTGTTCTATAGCGGGCTTCCGTTGAAGGAGACTGACCTAAACGCAGCCTTAGATTAATCTATAGGTAATTAGTGTGACTCAGCCCAAGTATATTTTCGTTTCGAAGAACTATTTATTATTGTTATTAGCATTCATGTATTTACTATGGGCTCAATGACTTCAATCTCCCTATGGCCTTATAGTAGGGGTTTAGGATTTGTCAAAATCTGACTTCCAAGGCATTCAAAGTCTGTCATGATGGTTCCTCTAGCACCCCATGAATTCTGTCTGAAAATTTCTCAGTCTAGAGCAGAACCTGGAGGCCATTGGCAATTTGACTTTCATGGATATTAAGGCTGACAAAATTTTCAACTTGAGATCAAAGAGATTTTATGGATGAACCACAACGTTCGTCCTGAGTTTGCTCGAGAATTTATGTGGAGCATCAACAACCAATCAATTCTTGAAATTGACAAATCGACGAACTACAGACTTGCGCGCTGCTTATCTTTGGGGCTAGCAGAGGAGATCCCTGAGATGTACATTGTCCCTCAGTTTTAAGGTTGATGAGAAACCGGAAAGGAAGATACACATACGCATGTATAATTTCAAAATACTTGTGAAACATAACAGATAATTTTCTACTTCATTTTATTTTAAATAATAAAATAAGCACATGTCCTTCACACCTTGTTTTACAGGAAGAATTTTTTTTTTTTAAATGAAATAAAATAAAAATTAGAGCTTCTATTTATTGTATTCTATGATAAGAAGTAAGAGAACACTTAAAGAATATGCCTATTGAACCAAAAATTTACAACAATGGATGACACAAGAGAGACAGGGAGCGAAGCATTCTACACTAGTCAATCACCATTACCAATTTGGTGCATCCATATAGCCAAATGAAGAGAGAATAATAAAACCTTTCATCTTTAAACATTAACATGGTACATGTATCCATTATTTGGACCAATTTTTTTTCTAAGGATAAATTTTGGAAGAGAGCATATACTAATATATTAGGATTATTCAAGCTACGAATATTATTTGGACCAATTTAATCACAATAAAAAACCCTTTAGTTTCATGCAATGTTCTAAAAACCGAACTAGCGAGTGCACGGATTCGGTTATCCAGGGTTGGACCAAATTGGTTCAAAAATAAAATATAACTTTAAACAAATGTATAAATAAATTATTATTATTATAATATATATATATATATAAATATATAATTGCAAAGAAATTAGGTTAATATAAGCGATAGATACCCTTCTGTTAAGCGATGGATAACCTTTTTCTAACCACAGTTAAAACCAAATATTTCATGCAAGACATGTGTCGCTATGGGAGATGCTTGGGGTAAGGGTGTGGAAAAAGGCTTTAGGTTAAGGGGCTCGAAAATTAGCCGAACGGAGAAAAAATATACTGGCGCAGGTTTAGTGAACATAGGAGCAAGGAAAATGATTTTGCTTAGAATCTGACAGGGAAGTACTAGACTGTCAATAAGCCTTCCATGGTGTACGTTGTACGTCACTCATAGACTGTTTAGACAAGAAAAAAAAAGTAAATGATAAGTTCAAACTATGGAGAAAGTATTTAAAGTTAATGGACTTGAGAATTAGCTCGTGCAGGTTTAGAGAACACAAGAGTAAGGAGGTGCTTGACCCGTGCGCCAAGGTGATAAAAAGTTTTATATTGAAAAAATATGTCTCAATATTGTCCACATGACCTTGAACAGTTTATAGCGATTGGAGGGCCCAAATGCCAGTAGAGGATTGATAAACAAGAACTGCTCCAACTTTGATTAAGATACAAGATCTGACACACTATATTTGTTCCACATTAACATATGATTATCCCACTCACATGTATAAATTTAAAAATTGGCATATGGAGAGACCGACAAACCAACTTTGCTTCTAGATTAAAGGCCAACCAAGAAAGAATCATTGAGCTAGCTATAGAGATGAGATGTAGTTGGGGTAAGCTCCCGGCTATGTATTTGCGGTTACTCCTTTGCGCATGGAAGTAAAAAATAAGCCAATAGGACCCAATAGTTTAACACTTCGATAAGAAACTCACCAGTTTGAAACGGGCACTTCTATCCAAAAGTGGGAGCCTCATAGGGATTAAAGACACATTATCCAACCCATTCATATACTTATCCATGAGTGGATGTCCCATGACTGTGGCGTGAGAAAAAACAGAAGAAGAAGAAGATACACATTCTAAATTGGAATATGGTGAGCTTCCCTAAAGGAGAATGAGATTTTGGGATTCAATCCATCCGAAGAATGAATTTGGCGTTACTAGGTAAATGGCTCTGGAGAAGTGGAGAAAACAATGATTCTTTATGTGTCATAGGAGGAGGTAAAAAATACATCAAGAAAGTGGGGAATGGAGCATACGAAGCTATAGTGGAATACTAGGATCGGGTTGATAGAAAAGAGGAAACAAATCATGTTCGAGTCAGGTATTAGCTTTCTTGTAGCATCTTGCCTAGAGTTAGGTTTTGGTTGGATATGTGGTGTGGTAAGGAGACTCCAGGCATCAAGGATGGCAAGATCTTCGATGTAACCATTAATAAAGAGACGACGACATCTGAAGTATGGGATAGATCTATTATCAACTCTGTCTGATATATTCAATTGTGAAGAAACCTTTGCGATGATGAATTTGAGGAGTTTAAGGCTGCGTATGACATAGCTCTCTGCTAGCCCCAGCCATAGCAGAATTCACCTGCTTTAGCAGGTTCCCATCCTCTTTGTTAACATCCTACTACCTGCTTTAGTAGGTACCCCTTTTCCTTGATAACTCCTTGCATAGCAAGATTTTATGCAAGATTTACCTGTTCAGCAGTTTTACCCTCCTCTCTACTCACTCCTTGTCAGAGCTGATTTTATTTGCTCTGATAGGGAGCTAGTAGAGAGCAGGGAGGTTACTGCTAGAGCAGGTAAATCCTCCTTTGCAGGGAGTTAGAAGAGAGAATGAGAATCAACTAAAGCAACTGAACTCTACTGTGGCAGGGGCTAGCAAAGAGCTATGCCATCACAGCCTAAATGTCTATTGGAAGAGCCATATCCAATACCTGAAAATAGGAACAACTAGGAAAAGACAGTCAAATTCTCAGCGAGATCCTTTTATTTGAGTAACCTAAACAAAACGTTGGACGTTACAGTGGAAAAAAAGGCTCAACATAATAACAAGTTATTCACGAAGCAGCATGGGGTCGAGTGTTACCGTATGTACGAATTAGAAAGAGAGGTTGGATATGTCCGTTAAGTGTATATTCTGTTAATAGGGAAATGAAAGTGCTATCCACACTTGTTTTTTAGATGCAAATTTGCTTCTAAAATCTGAACTGGTTTTTGAGATGGTTTGAAATGGTTTGCTATCAACGTATGCCTGGGTTAGTCTTCTGCCTAGGTCTTGGATGGTTACCTAGGAAACCCACTCGAGGGATGTGTGGATACAACCGGAATGCATCGACTCCAGCAATCTTCTAGGTAATCTTGAATGAACGGAATAGATGAATTTTTCAAAATAAATTTCAGAGTCTCAGATTCGTTGAAACTAAGAGTATTGACAATATCTGTTGGAGGTGTACCTCAGTAAGGCTCTATCCATGACAGAAAATTTTCTTGTGCGGGAACAAGACAAATTGCCATAGTAGTTTCTATGATATTACTTACCCAATATTCAATAAGCCTTTTAAGGAGTATGTAGTTTGCCAATTGTGTCGTGTAACTTGGTTAGATAAATAAACAAGTAAATGATAAGTTGAAACTTGAAACTATGGAGAAAGGGTTTTAGAGTCAAGGTATTTCAAAATTAGCAAAAGGGAGATAAAATATATCGGCGCAGGTTTAGTGACCAGAAGAGCAAGATGACTCGGAAAAATATAAAAAGTTAGAAGCCTCAGAATGTCAGCCACCAAGTCATGCCTCTATCTACAAAAGTTATAATGAAAGAAACTCAAAGACGAGGTGTTGTGGATAGATTTAGCTTATGATAATGTTAAGTGTTGACGGGGGAATATCTGACCAAACACTAGACCGTCAATAAGCATTCAATGGTGTATATTTCTGGCCAAAGGTATCCTGCTAATTGATTAAACAAGAAAAAAAAGTTAAATCTATGGAGAAAGGCTTTAGAGCTAAGGAGTTTGAGAACGAGCAACAAGGAGAATATATTGGTACAGGTTTAGTGAGCACAAGAGCTAAGAAGAAAGATTTCATTGCATAATAGCATTACTATTAGGTGCTTGACCCCTGCACTGGTGATCAATCTCCTCCACCAAAATCGTCAAACCTCAAGAGGTGCACATATATTTTAAGACCGCCAAATAATGAAATTTCAAAAATGAAATTTTACTTATTAGAGTTAAACGATAAGTTGAAACTATGGGGAAACGCTTTAAACTTAAGGGATTTGAAAATTAGCAAAAGGGAGACAAAATATATCGGTGCAGGTTCTAATATGAGCATAAGAGCAAGGAATATGATTTTGATCAAATATAAAAAAGTTAGAAGCCTCAATATGTCAGCCACCAAGTCGCACCTCAATCTACAAAACAATAAAATAAAAGAGACTCAAATACAAGGTGACTTGGATAGATTTAGCTTATGGTAATGTTAAGTACTAACGGGGAAATCTCTTATCAGCAATAGACCGTCAAAAAGCTTTAAATAGTATATACTGCTTAACAAATTAAATCTATTGAGAAAGACTTTAGAAGGGGTTTGAGAATAAGTAACAAGGAGAGAAAATATAATGACGCAGTTAAGTGAATACCAGAGCAAGGAAGAAAGATTTGGTTGAAATATAAAAACGTAACTGTTAGGTGCTTGAACACGCGCACGGGTTGTCAATCTCCTCCACCAAAGTATTTTAATTCTGTTTGGTTGAAATTTTTTTAAAAAATTGAGATTTGAGAAACAAGAAAAAAATAAATTAAATTAATAGTTAATATTACATACAGTTGTATCATAGAATTATGATTACTGCATAAAAAATAATTGAGGCAATATGCACTTAAATATCATATTGGCAGGCCTAAACACTTTGTATTGGGTTATATACTGATTTGCCTTTCCCCTAATCCTTGTAATCTAGAATCTCGACGAGTCAAGTCTATACCCACTCAGATCTAGCCAACCTCGATGAATTCAATGTAAAAAACTTAACAATGAGATAGTCTTCTGACTTCTCACCAACAATCATCACCACTTTAACCCATCTACTGAATTTATAATGAGAATGACTTCTCAAATTTGAAAAGAGTATTTTTCATCATCGTCCTAAACCAACTATTTGATGCACGGGTCAAGCACCTAATAGTAACGTTATTACACAATGAAAATTTTCTTCCTAGCTCTTGTGTTCACTAAACCTACACCAATATATTCTCCTTGTTGCTTATTCTCAAACTCCTTAGCTCTAAAGTCTTTCTTCATAGATTTAACTTATTTTCTTGTTTAATCAATTAGCAGGATACCTTTGGCCAGAAATATACACCATTGAATGCTTATTGACGGTCTAGTGTTTGGTCAGAGATCCCCCCGTCAGCACTTAACATTATCAAAAGCTAAATCTATCCACGACACCTCGTCTTTGAGTCTCTTTCATTGTAATTTTTGTAGATAGGAGCATGACTTGGCGGCTGACAATTCGAGGCTTCTAACTTTTATACTTTTCCGAGACATCTTCCTTGCTCTTGTGGTCACTAAACCTGCACCGATATATTTTGTCTCCCTTTTGCTAATTTGAAATACCTTGACTCTAAAACCCTTTCTCCATAGTTTCAAGTTTCAACTTATCATTTACTTGTTCACAATTGGCAAACTACATACTCCGTAAAAGGCTTATTGAATATTGGGCAAGTAATATCATAGAAACTACTATGGCAGTTTGTCTTGTTCCCACGCAAGAAAATTTTCTGTCATGGATAAAGCCTTACTGAGGTACGCCTCCAACAGATATCGTCAATACTCTTAGTTTCAACGAATCTGAGACTCTGAAATTTATTTTGAAAAACTCATCTATTCCATTCATTCAAGATTACCTAGAAGATTGCTGGAGTCGATGCATTCCCGGTTGTATCCACACATCCCTCTAGTGGGTTCCCTAGCTAACCACCCAAGACCTAGGAAGACGACTCACCGAGGCATACGTTGATAGCAAACCATTTCAAACCATCTCAAAAAACAGTACCAGATTTTAGAAGCAAATTTGCATCTCAAAAACAGGAGTGGACAGCACTTTCATTTCCCTATCCACAAAATCTACAATTAATGTACATATCCAACCTCTATTTCTAATTCGTACACACGGTAACACTCGACCCCATGCTGCTTCATGAATAACTTGGTATTATGTCGAGCCTTTTTTTCCACTGTAACGTCCGAGATTCTGTGTAGGTCACTCAAATAAAAGGATCTCGCTGAAAATTTGACTATCTTTTCCTGGTTGTACCTATTGTCGGGTATCGGATCTGGCTCTTCCAATAGACATTTAAACTCCTCAAATTCATCATCGCAAAGGTTCCTTCACAATTTAGTATACAAGACAGAGTTGATAATAGACCTATCACATACTTCAGATGTCATCGTCTTTTTATTAATGGTTCCATCGAAGATCTTGCCATCCTTGATGCCTAGGATCTCCTCACCAGACCACATATCCAGCCAAAACTTAACTCTAGGCAAGATGCTACAAGAAAGCTAATACCTGACTCGAACATGATTTATTTCCTCTTTTCCATCAACCCGATCCTAGTATTCCTCTATGGCCTCGAATCCTCCATTCCCCACTTTCTTGATGTATTGTATACCTCCTACGACACATAAAGCATCATTGTTGTCTCTACTTCTCCAGAGCCATTTACCTAGAAACGCCAAATTCATTCTTCGAATGGATTGAATCCCAAAACCTCATCCTCCTTTAGGGAATCTCACCATATTCCAATTTAGAATATGTATCTTCTTTTGTTTTTTCAACTAGCGAGTTTATTATCAAAGTGTTAAACTATTGGGTCCCATTGGCTCATTTTTGGCTTCCAAGTGCAAAGGAGTAACGCAAATACGTAGCCGGGAGCTTACCCTAACCACATCTCATCTCTATAGCAAGCTCAATGATTCTTTCTTGGTTGATCTTGAATCTAGAAGAAAAGTTGGTTTGCCGGCCTCTCCATATGCCAATTTTTAAATTTATACATGTTAGTGAGATAATCCCATGTTGATGTGGAACAAATATATAGTGTATCAAATCTTGTATCTTAATCAAAGTTGGAGCTCTTGTATATCAATCATCTACAGTCATTTGGGCCCTCCAAGTGCTATAAATTGTTCAAGGGCATGTGGACAATGTTGAGACAAATTTTTTCAATATAAAACTTTATATCACCTTGGTGCACGGGTCAAGCACCTCCTTTCTCTTATGTTCTCTAAACCTACACGAGCTAATTCTTATGCCCATAAACTCTAAATACTTTCTCCATAGTTTGAACTTATCATTTACTTATTTTCTTATCTAAGCACTCCACGAGTGACGAACAACATACACCATGGAAGGCTTATTGACAGTCTAGTACTGCCCAGTCAAATTCTAAACAAAATCATATTCTTTTCTCTTGTGTTTATTAAACCTGCACCAGTATATTTTTTCTCCCTTCTGCTAATTTTCAATCCTCTTAACCTAAAGCCTTTTCCACACCCTCACCCCAACCATCTCCCATAGCGACACATGTCTAGCATGAAATCTTTGATTTTAACTCTGGTTAGAAAAAGTAACAAATGGCTGGATAACCCAATCTGTGCACTCGCTGGTTCGGTGTTTAGAACATTGCCTAAAACTAAAGGGTTTTTCTATTGTGATTAAATTGGTCCAAATAATATCCATAGCTTGAATAATCCTAATATATTAGTATAAGCTCTCTTCCAAAATTTGTCCCTAGAAAAACAATTGGTCCAAATAATGGATACATGTACCATGTTAATGGTTAAAGATGAAAGATTTTATTATTCTCTCTTCGTTTGGGTATATGGATGCACCAAATTGGTATTGGCGATTGACTAGTGTGACGGCTCTCGCTCCCTGTCTCTCATGTACCGAGCATCGTTGTGATGGACATGTGCTTATTTTATTTTTTTAAATAAAATGAAGTAGAAAATTATCTGTTGTGTTTTACAAGCATTTTGAAATTATATATGTATCTGTGTATCTGCCTTACTGGTTTCTCATCAACCAATGTACATCTCAGGGATCTCCTCTGCTAGCCCCAAAGATAAGCAGGGCGCAGGTTTGTAGTTCGTCGATTCCTCAATCTCAAGAATTGAATGGTTGTTAATGCTGCACATAAATTCTCGAGCAAACTCAGGACGAACGTTGTGGTTCATCCAAAGAATCTCCATGATCTCAAGTTGAAAATTTTATCAGCCTTAATATCCATGAAAGTCAAATTGCCAATGGCCTCCAAGTTCCGCTCTAGACTGAGAAATTTTCAGACATAATTCATGGGGTGCTAGAGGGACCCGTGTAAGTGTGTTGTGGTCACCATGGACTCGAATATGATTGTTGATGCTCTTAAGGGCATTCAAGCCATGTTGATCACTATGAATGAGAGGATGAATGTCATGGAGGAAGCCCAAGCGGCTATGGTTGCCTCTAACGAGATGTTTCATAACCGTTTGGATCGGTTGGAAGGAGAAGAGGAGCATCCCGACCGACGCAATGAGCGCAACGGTCCGCACTTTGAGCGTGGCAACCTGCCCGAGGGGCGACATCGAAATCATAGGAAAATAGTTCATTGCGGAGATGACTACGACCCGATGAGAAATTCCTCAAGAATGTTCGAGTTGAGTTTTCGACCTTCGACGGAAGAATGGACCCTAAAGTTTTCCTCGATTGGCTCTCCGATATGGATCACCACTTTGAGTGGTATGGTATGGACAATGAGCGGTGTATTAGACTTGCAAAGATAAAGCTCATTGGTCAAGCTCGACTCTTTTTGGTCAATGTCGAACGAATGCGTACCAATGCGGGACGTGCACCCATCACCCGTTGGGAGGACATGAAGGAGTGACTTACGGAGAAGTACGTTCCTTTATCATACTACCACCGCCTACTTGACCAATGGCAAAATCTGCGCCAAAGTAGTATGCCCGGAGCCCAGTACATTGGCAAGTTTGAGGAGTTCATGATGAGAGCCAATGTATGGGAAGATCCTCAAGTCATTCTTTCAAGGTTCTGCACCGGGTTGCGATTGGACCTCCAAAAAGAGTTGATCTCTCACCCCGTCAACACTCTTGAAGAGTGTTACGCCGTTGTGCAAGACCTTTAGAGGTACTTGAAGACGACAGTAGTGAGACGATTTGAGCCCCATACCGGTAGCCATAGAGTCGGAGAAGGAAGGCCTAGTGCTGGAAATCTACCTCCCAAACCGACACAACCCATTCCTCCAAATGTTCGGGTTGACAAAGGAAAGGGTGTGGTAGATGAGTCCTCAAAGGGTGGCACTCCAAACAAGTGCTATAAATGTCATGGGTTTAGCCACTTTGCCGCCCAATGCCCTACAAGAGACCCCCAAAGGACTCTCTTGGTTGAAGCAAAAGTTGATGAGGGAGAAGATGAAGAAGAGGAAGTGTATGAACCAGAAGTCACGCCTAGTGATGAGGAGGGTGACAACGGTAACCGAGCACTGGTTTGCACTCAAGAGTGCTTGGTTGTGAGGTGTGCCCTTGCACAACCTCAACGTGAAGATAAGGGTGATTGGCATAGAGATAACATTTTATATACTTTCGCCAAGTGTGGGGAGAAGAGTTGTAGAGTCATCGTGGATAGCGGGAGTTGCACGAATGTCGTGTCAACACACACCATTACCCGTTTAGGGCTTACACTCGAGCCCCACCCGAGACCGTACAAAGTCGCATGGGTCGACTCCTCTTCCATCCTCATGTCCCAAAGGTGTCGTGTGTCGATACAATTAGCCTCGTATTTGGACACCTTATGGTGCAATGTGGTGCTAATGGATGTGGGCCATATCATCTTGAGAAGGCCATGGCTCTATGACATGGACGTGACCCTCCCTGAGCGGTCAAATGTGTGCATGTTCATGCATGGGGGCAAGAAGATAAAATTAAACCCCTTGCCTCCGAAGACACCATCGGACAAGAAAGTTGAGAAGAAGGGCGGTCAATCTAAGACTATCAATATCGTGAGCCCTTCGGAGTTTGAAAGAGGGTCGTTAGATGAGAGTGTGATGTATGTTGTCATCACCGTTGAGCGTGCTCTCGAGTCTAAGACTACCCCAGGGAGGTTGAGCCCGTCTTGGAAGAGTTTGTGGATGTCTTTCCGGAAGACTTGCCCAATAAGCTCCCTCCCATGCATGACATTCAACACGCAATAGACTTGGTTCCCGGATTTACCCTACCGAACCTACCTCATTATAGGTTGAATCCGGTGGAACATGCCAAGTTATCACGGCAAGTTGATGAGCTCCTTCGGAAGGGGTTCATCCAAAAGAGCTTGAGCCCATGTGCCGTACCCGCACTACTCACACCCAAGAAAGATGGCACGTGGAGGATGTGTGTGGATAGTCGGGCCATCAATAAAATTATGGTCAAATATCGGTTTCCTATACTGAGGCTCGATGATATGTTGGATATAATGGTTGGAGCCACTATCTTCTCTAAGATAGATCTCAAGAGTGGCTACCATCAAGTCCAAATCCGCCCCGGTGATGAATGAAAAACCGCCTTCAAGACCAAAGATGGTCTTTATGAGTGGATGGTCATGCCTTTTGGGCTCTCAAATGCCCCAAGCACCTTCATGAGGCTCATGTTGCAACCATTTATTGGGAAGTTCCTTGTGGTGTATTTTGATGATATTTTGACCTATAGCCACGGTAAGGAGCAACACTTGATCCACCTTTAGTTGGTTTGTGAGACATTAAGGGGGGAGAAACTATACGCGAATTTCAAGAAGTGTACCTTTATGCAACAATCCGTTGTCTTCTTGTGGTTCATTGTCTCGGCTGATGGTATGGTTGCGGACCCGGAAAAGGTAAAGGCTATTGTAGAGTGGTCCGAGCCTAGGAACATACATGAGGTTTGTAGCTTCCATGGGTTGGCCACCTTCTATCGTCGCTTCATTCGAAGCTTTAGCACCATTATGGCTCCCATCACCGATTGTATGAAGAAAGGGGAGTTTCAATGAAGCAAAGCTGCGACGAAGGCCTTTGCCGAGATAAAAAGGAAAATGTCTAGTGCACTAGTCATGCACTCACCGGACTTTTCAAAAGTCTTTGAGGGCGCTTGTGAAGCTTCGGGTGTAGGGATAGGAGTGCTTAGCCAATAAAGACACCCCGTGGCCTACTTTAGTGAAAAACTCAACGAAGCAAAGCAAAAATACTCCACCTATGATAAGGAGTTCTATGCGATCGTCCGATCTTTTTGGTATTGGAAACATTACCTTAGACCGCAGGAATTTGTCCTATTTTCCGACCATGAAGCCTTGCGCTTCCTTGCTCCCAAAAGAAGTTGAACCCAAGGCACGCGATGTTGGTCGAGTACCTTCAAGGGTCCACATTTGTATTGAAGCACAAGGTCGGTGCTGAAAACAAAGCGGCGGATGCGCTTAGTCGCCAGGTAGCGACTTTGCAAGCCATGAGCATCGAAGTCGTGAGGTTTGAACAATTGATCCAAGACTATCCCGAGTGCCCAGATTTTGGGGCGGAATACATTGCTCTACGGGACAATCCACCCAATACTAACTCCAAGTATACCCTCTAAGATGGGTATTTGTTTATGGGAAATCGTCTATGCATCCCTCGCACGTCATTGCGTGACTTCCTTACTTGGGAATTGCATGCCGGAGGAATTACCGATCGTTTTGGGCGCAACAAGACCATTGCACTAGTTGAAGATAGATTCTTTTAGCTTGGTCTTATGCGAGACGTCACCCGGATTGTGCGACTATTTCGTACTTGCCAAGTTTCCAATCAACAAGGGTAAAATACCGGCTTGTACACTCCTTTGTCGGTACCACACACACCTTGGCAAGATGTCTCGATGAACTTCATGTTGGGTCTTCCCAAGACCCTCCGCAAGCATGACTCAATTTTCGTTGTAGTAGATCGTTTCTCCAAGATGTCCCACTTCATACCTTGCAACAAGACCACCGACGCAACCCATGTTGCGAAGTTATTTTTCGTTGCGGTAGTACGCCTCCATGGATTACCCAAGACCATTGTGTCGGATAGGGATGTCAAGCATGGGTTAAAATATCGGGTTACCGATACGTATCGTCCGAGCTCCAAAACGATACGTATCGGACGATACGTATCGGTACCGGTCTGTATCGGACGATACATTGAATGTATCGTTCGATACATTCAATACATTTGAATGTATCGAACGATACATTCAATGTATCGTTCGAGTCCAATACCGATACGTATCGTCCGATACGTATCGGTATCGGACGATATTTTGATCCATGATGTCAAGTTTACAAGTTACTTTTTCAAAACCCTATGGCAAATGATAGGTACGATGCTACAGTTTTCATCGGCATACCACCCTCAAATCGATGGTCAAACGGAAGCTACCAATAGGAGTTTAGGCAATCTCTTTCGATGTCTCGTTGGTGATCACATTAGGACTTGGAACTCCATTCTACCACTAGCCGAGTTTGCTTACAACAACTCTGTCAATAGGTCCACAGGTAAGAGTCCATTTGAGGCGGTGCATGGTCACAAGCCAAGAACACCCTTAGATTTGATCCCTATGTCCGCATCTCACCGCACATCCGAGTCCTCGAATACATTTGCACAACATATTTACAACTTGCATGCCGAAATTAGACGTAGAATTAATTCGAACAATGATAATTACAAGTTATTAGCGAATTCCCACAAGTGTTTCAAGGAATTCCAAATTGGTGAGCATGTGATAGTTCGGGTTAGGCCGGAACGATTCCCATCAGGAATCGCGGAGAGGCTCCAAGCGCGCGGTGCCGGACCTTATAAGATTGTGGCAAGGAGTGGTTTGAATGCATGTGTTCTTAAGATTCCTCAAGATGTGGGGGTTAGTTCAACCTTCAACGTGGAAGACCTAGTTCCTTATCTAAGCTGAACCCCATCCCCCTTGTAATCCTTTCCAGACGCCCACCACTCATGAACCAACCCAAACCTTGCAACCCATTTAGGGTTATCAGCGTTTGGCTGGAACCCAGCCGAATGGGCCTGGTTCGGCTCAATTTTTATATTCAAGCACAGGGCTCGTCTTATGAAAGTGTTTGACCCGAACCTTGCCCGGCCCGTTTAGCTTGAATTTTTTTTTCTTTTTTTTTTAAATGCCCTTTAAAAGACTATAAGCCCGGCCCGAATAGCTAATCGAGTTGGGTTTGGGCTATGGATTTCATAAACGGGCTCGACTCGGACCGGCCCGATTAGCTATTCGGGCCGGGCCAGGCCCTATTTTTTTTTTTTTTTAAACAGGCTGGGTGAAAATCCAGCCCGAACCCGGCCCGGCCCGTTGACACCCCTAAACCCATGTGGATCCAAAAACCGGAATCCGAAAATACATGGATCACTGAAGAAGTCTGCCGCCTAGACCCCGACATACTTGATCGCTACCATAACCGTTCTTCATCGATGATAAAGCCCTTTCAATCTGGGGGAATTGACGGGGATGCCAACAACAAAGACCTAGGGTTCAGGCCGTACAAGGTGTATCAACGGCGAAAGAAGCGACAAAAGGGCCAAGGAACGTCAAAAACCACCAAAGGAGGGCCCTAGAGACCAGCTTGGGAGCACCAAGCATCGTCAGGCGATGAACGTCTGTGGCTTCAGGACGGACGTCCGGATTTGGAGGTGCTCACTGTTTTAGTGAGCACGGACGTCCATGGAAAGTCGACGAACGTCCTTGAGCCCTAAGTCGGACATCCGTGAAAATCCGTGCATCAGCGTCTTAAGTGACGTAATTGTCCTTAGATTTTATCCTTTTGTAAGTTACCACTTAGGGTAACTTAGTACTTTTCTATTTTTAGGTTTATTATCTTTGTAAATGTTATAAAGCACACTTTTGTAAGCCATTTTTGACACTGATTGAATTAATGAAAATTATGCTTTGCATTTTGCTTGAGATGAGCTTGAAGAGAGAGTCTTCTTCCCCATATGGGTTTGGTGTGAGGCCCATGTTACTTTGATTTTTCCCTTTATATTTTGTTCTTATTTGATCCCCTATTTTCTCTTTGAATCTTTTGCATCCTCATTTTCCCTTTTCAATCGATTTTCTCATTTCCCAACCTAGATCTAGAGTAACCTTGATGTCCATCCTTATGGATCGAATCCAATCCTAGCCCGTCGATCCATAACCGTTGTTGGACTCGAGCTTGCTCGATTTGAGCCGTTAGCCATTTCGATTTCAAAACCCTAGCAAGGAGCTACCGATTTCACGAAGAACTACGACCTAACGCCCCGACCTAGACGAAGCGAGAGTTCTATCTCTCTGATCGCCTCTTTCGCCATCCTAACGAATCCCACGCGTCAGATTGGACCCTACGTGAATCAAAGCATGGTCACCTAAGCAGAATCCCACGAAACCCCAAGGTATTGCTTTAATTTGTGATTTGATTGCTCCATTAATTAGTTTAATTTCAGACAAATCATCTATCATGGACATTCACAGATTTCAGGGTTATTGTCCTGCGTCAACTTTGCTATTGTCATTAGCGGCTACATGCACTACAAACATAAGATCTTTTCATTGGACAATGAATTAAAAGGAAAACAACTCATCAGTTTAGGTTCAATATGCTAGCACATTACTACTCAACATAATCTCCTACAAACATAAACTCTGCATCTATGTAATTTACAGAAGGTTAAAATAAGCCAACAGAAATCAATGAAATTCCTATAGTTGAGCACATACGAATTAATACCCAGGAATTAGCAAAGTGGATGGGAAGCTGCTAAAGCAAGTGAATTCTGTTATGACAGGTGCTAACGAAGAAGAGCTATGCCATACATAGCATGTATATCTTCATCTGATAATCTCAGATTTCGGCACCATGAAACTTTAGACCAAGGTCATCAAATTAGATGACACCTGTACTAAATAACAATTCGTGAACCAAGGCTGCATTTGGATTAGCTCTTATAACAGCAAACACAACTCTTTGCCTGCTCTTCATTGTAGCATATAAAATCTGTTTTAACAGAGAGCAAGTAAAGAGCAATTTTATTACTTAAAAGTTAAAACAACTCTCCCACAAGAGCAAATGAGACTATATTACCAAACATAAAAACCATTCCCTGCTGGAGCGAAAGAGCTGCTCTTTGGGCGACTCGGGCCACTTACCTAATACCAACTCACATGAGATTGGTTTAGTTTCTTGAAATCCGTGCTAGTGTTTTTTCATCGAAACCTATAACGTACAAGCGTGTGATTGATTTTCAGTTTAGAAACTTACTGCATCATTCTTAAGGCTTTCAACGGGTCGTTACAAAATTTTGGTCGCCGGACAGAAAAATGGCATATGTCAGACCCGATACGATCTAACTCGACGGGTCAAAAGTATATGCCCAATCTGATGGGTCAAGGGTATGCCTAACTCAACTCGAAAACCCGAGCTAGCTCAATGCCAAACCCAAAAACTTGAACCCGACCAGATAAAAAGCCCCATATTTCGCATATTTTTCTTGATTTCATGTATTAAATATCGGGTCAAAACCTTGCCAAACCCAAAAACTCGAACCCGACCAGATGAAAAGCCCCATATTTCCCATATTTTTCTTGATTTCATGTATTAAATATCGGGACCCCGACCAGATGAAAAGCCCCATATTTCTCATATTTTTCTTGATTTCATGTATTAAATATCGGGTCAAAACCTTACCTTTGCTCGACCATAACTGAACCATTCTTCAAATAGGCCCAACCCGACCTGATGGGTCAAGCTTATATGCTCGATCTAAAAGGAGTGGCGGGTCGATCGGGTTACGTAATCGGGTCTACCCGACCCGTTTAAAGCCTAACTTCGTTCACACCTTTTAAAGTCCCCATCTTCCCTCCAGTTCCCACCTTGAAACGAGGGTTTAGCTCAGCTTTCGATTTTCCTTAAATTTTCGCGAGATTTATTCTGAAATATTCTCCCTTTTTTTTTCCAAATTTCTCTTCTCCATTTCTATGGTTTTCAGATCTTCAGAAAAAGCATCTGCTTTTTATATTCAAGCAGTAACCCTAATTTTTTGCTAAGGTTCAGATAAGCTTCTTCTTTATTTAATGTTTACTGTCTTCTTCTCCATTTTTTTGGTTGATTAAATTGTAATCTGATCTCAACTCTATCTGCATTTTACTTGTTTTTTTATCTATAACTGTGTGTGAATCTGTTCATGGAATGAATCTATTATATAGTAAAATTCATATTAAGAAGCTTACATTTATGTCAAACTACTTATTTATTTGTAACTAAATTAGTTCCAAGGGGTTTAATACTACAAATTAGCTTCTTGACCACAGGCATTATCAACATTGGTTCAGTTAGGGCTGTCAACAATTGGTACCGGCCCCACCCGAGATTTTTATTGGATCAAGCACATAAACTTGACCTGTCGGGTCAGGTCAACTAAAAGAATGGATCAGTTGGGTTCGGGAAAGATAGGGTTTTGACCTGATACTTTATATGGGATTTTTAATTGGGTAGGGTCGGGCACCTGGTCGGGTCATGTTTTCGAGTCAGGTCGGGCATTATATACCCTCGACCTGTCTGGTTGGGTCGTGTCAGGTCAGGCATATGCCAATTTCCTGTCAGGGAACCAAAATTTTGGCATGACGCCCTTGACAGCCCTAGGTTCAGTGCTCATGTTTTAATTGGCACAATACTGTAAGAACTAAGTTTTTTATGCCTTGGTGCATTCATCAGTTCATGGTCAAATATGTAATTTATCCGACATGTTGGGAATGCATAGAAGTATATATTTACGGATGTAATGTTCCTTAAGTCCGCACCCTCTTATCCTTTTTTCCATTGCCCTCTTCATGGGGAAAATTATGAAGAAGAGAGCACTATGCATGTCTTGCCTTATCCGGTACATGAGGCATTGCTAAAATTAAAAGTTGAAGTTGGAGACCAGTGCCTTCAAGATGTGTCCATTGTGCAACAAGAAGGTGTACCCATTAAGTTCATTGAAAAAGTGAAGGATAAATTTGGAAAGATAAAGGAGCTTACTCTCTCGTAGGCTATGGACAAAGTGAACCACCTCGGGTGTTGGACTTGGATCTACCCATTCCATTGCGCAAAGGATCTCTCTCTTACACATCTCATTCTATCAGTAAGTTCGTGTCGTAAACATGCTCTTTCGCTTCACATTCCTCATTTATTTCATCTTTTGATTCTATTTCGATACCTTCTAGTGTCTATAATGCTATGTCTCAGCCACAGTGGAAAGAGATTGTGATGCAGGAGATGAAGGCTCCTGGACATGAGAAGGCTTGGGAGATAACTGTGCTACCTGAAGGAAAGAAAGGTGTGGGCTGTAATACTATGAAGTACATGCATGATGGATTTGTGAAGAGATACAAAGCTAGATTGGTTGCTATGTGCTCATGGAGATCAACCAGACTCATCATATCGACTTCCAAGACACCGTTTCAACTATGGAAAGGTTGAATTCCATTTGGGTTCTCTTCTCACTAGCTGCACACTGGGACTGAATGCTATATCGGGTAGACATCAAGAACGCTTTCTTCCATGATAATTTGCAAGAGGAGGTATATATGGGCCTTCCACCATACTTTTCCCTTCATGAGGAGAAAGGCTAGGTTTGCAGGTTAAAGAAGACAATCTGTGGATTGAAACAATCCCTTCTTGCATAGTTTAGAAATTTACTGACGCCATCGTTAAGCTTGGGTATTAAAGGAGTCACTATGACCATAGCTTGTTTGCTAAGAAGGGATCTCACCTCCCGACCCTAATTGTATATGTTATGATATGTTCGTTGCTGGTGATGACAAAGATCACAAGACTTATATATTATCTCAATCAAGTTTTTGACATCAATAACTTAAGCCCTCTCAAATATCTTCTTCATACTGAGGTGGCTAGTTCAATAAGGGGATTATCATTTCTAAACTAATGTACACACTTAAGATTTTCAGGTAGACATGTATGTCGGATATAAGCCAATCATTTCTCCAATGGATCAAAATCATAGGATTAATGGGGAAGATATTAGATGTACCAAAGGCTTGTAGGGAAGCACTATGACCCATCCTGATATTGGTATACTGTGAATATGGTCAGCCAACATGTGCAGTCACTTTGGAATACCCACTTGGATGCTATGTATAGGATTATGAGATAACTGAAATCAACTCCAGGAAAGGGCCCTTTAATGTAGAGGCCTTCACTGATACTGATTGTTATGGAATATGGATCACTAAGTTATGAGAGGTCCACTACTGGATAATGTGCCTTTCCTGGAGGCAACCTAGTCAAATGAAAGAGTAAGAAATGTATGGTATCTAATTCAAGCGGCTGATTACAGCGCCATGTCACAGGGTGCTTGTGAAGGATGCAGATCAGATTTATCCTATCGCAAATCAGAATCCATAGGAGGCTTCCTACAATTTTTTATGGTGACAATGACTCCACGTTGCCGCCAACCCAGTATACCATGAAAGAACACATCGAGTTGATTGCCACTTGACAAGGGAGGAGGTGGGATGAAATGAGTTTTGTACTCAAAACAGTTTCGAGGATCGACTTGCTGACATGCTCACCAAATCCATACGAAAATCAAGATTCTATGGATTGCCTCAAAGTTAGACATGATTGAAATCTATGCTCCAACTTGATGGGGAGTGTTTGTGTGTCTCTGGTCTCTAGTAAGGTGTTGGTGTGTGTCTAGCAGTCATCGAATGTGTAATAATATGTTGATGGTTCATATGCTATTATTGTACTTTGTGTGTGTATATATGCATATGTATCTCATTAGGTAAAGGGACAAAAACAGCTCTCTCATTTGCCAATTTCTTTCTGTCTCCTTTTTCCTCCATTTTTTTCTAACCCCTCACTTCCATCTAAACCTAATCGACTCTTCTTAATACCGTTTAGAAAACTTAATTAACAGCCACTTCAATATGCTTTGTTCGCTCATGTAGAGCTGAATTAAAATCAAGGTGGATGGCCATCTCATTAGGCATGGGAGAAGAGAGTGGGTAGCCCAACTCGATAAGGACGGAGCACAACTAGAAAAAGCTCGCAACATAGTAACAAATTTCTCTGAATTATTCGCTGAATGGGGGCCCACTGAAATTTTTGGCGAATCACCAACATTGTTTGAAAATTTGACAAAATTTTACAAATGTTATGACTTTTGAAGTTGGATTCATGGTTTAATTACAATTTCTATTGTCCTTTTGTAATGTTCTTTTTATGATTGTCGATTTGTGATCGATGTGGATTAGGAATTATATGATGCACCTATTTTATTGCCTAAAAGTTATCATTTTTAATTTTAATAGGTTAATAGATATCTTTACATTTTAAAAATTATTTATTTTATATACAACATGTGTGTGTGTGTGTGTGTGTGTGTGTGTGTGTGTGTGTGTGTGTGTGTGTATATATTCAAAAGTTTTCTCGGATCTTTCGAATTTATTCAAATTGACCTGAAACAACCCATCACCAAAATATTGTCGAATCCGAACTTTGTTACTACGGCTTGCAAAGAATGCGCCATCACCCTATATACTGGTTCAATAATAGAGTGGGAAATCTCCCCCTGTTTCTTGGATTTCCATGCAATGAGGTTACCACCTAAGAATGCGCAATAACAAGAAGTAGATTATCGGTTGATGTCATATCCAACATAATCAACATTAGAATAGCTAGACATATCAAGGCGGTCACTGACAGAAAACATAAGTCTATGACAAGACGAGGACTTATGATACCAAAAAATCCGATGTGCAAAAACAGGCTGAGGAGCTCGTAGAGAGTGCATGAACTAGCTAACCACACTGACGGCATAAGCAATGTCATGATGAGTGATGGTCAAGTAGATCAGACATCTTACTAAATGCTAGTACGCTTGAGGATTAGGAAGAAGGCCCCCTTTAGCCACGTGAAGAGAGTGGTTCGGCTTCATGGGAGAGTGTGAAGGATGACAGCCAAACATATCGGTATCTTGAAGATTAAGGGCATACTTCTGTTGCGAGATGGATACCCTTTGCGGAGCCATCCACCTCTATAACCAAACAATATTTAAGAGTGCGAAGGTCTTTTACATCAAAGAAACGACCAAGTTAAAATTTTCACTTGTGAAATGAAGTGTGTCATCACCAATGACAATGATATCATCAGCATACACCAAGAGAATAGTCCAGTCCATCGAGTTGTGGTGAACAAAGTCTTGTTTGAGTGGAAGTGATGAATTTATTAGAGTTAGATTGATGGTATTAGGGTTAGGTTAGTGGTATTAGGTAAAGAGTAAAGATTGGGCATGCAGCTTAATGGAAGGTGCACATTGATGTAACCTTGAGGTCACAGGTTCAATCCCAGCTTACCTATCAAAAAGAGAGAGCCCTACTATCTTTTACATTAAATGGAAAAACAGAAAAATACAAGATTTCCCTAATGGCACTCCTACACACCAAATTACTAACGGACACACAAAAACTACTATCCATTAGAATCAACATTATTCAATTTTGATTCTATAGAAGGAATCCTTATTTAATACGATTAAGAATGACTGAAGCAAGGATTCACGAGCATAACCTTGGGAGTGGCAACTTCAATAATTTCAGATCTGATGAACTCAATCATATGGAGGTCTCCTTCGTAAAAATGTCAGCAAATGGAGGGCAAAACTGTTGCTAAACAGAGTAGTACTAAATTACTAATCCAAAATCAAATATGTAGAAGGAAGGATAGTCCCCACTTATCGATTTTTCAGATCTGACAATGGTAGAATTTTCTTCATTTTTGTTGTCTAGTTTTAGAAGAATATTTTCTTCTATCTATTACATCGATGTTGCAAAATACCGGACAATGCTAATATGTATTGTTCGATATGATACATGATACATTGGTATGTACTGTTGATACCAAAACCAATATATCCATTGTATCACTGATACATTGAATGTACCGGCGATACCTGATTCATATCGTCTCAGTATCGATGAGGAATGATACGTATTGGTAAACCGAGATTTTGAACCAGATTATATCTTATGAAAGCCTTGAATTATGTAAACTAGAACATGTCTTTCCAAGAGTTATAAAGCTAAATCTAGATCATGTATTTCCTGTGGTTTTGGAAGGAAAGTTTGGTGTTGCAAAAGTGTTATTATAGTATATTTGGTGAGGTAGTAGGCATGCCAATGTTGCAAGATTTTTCCTGCCTTGGAACCTGATAAATTTTGAACCTTAGTATTTGATTCCCAATTTTTTATTATTATTATAAAAGTCTGATATCTTCATTTGTTATTTTTCCTTGCTTTGTAAATTTTGACTCATTGTATTTTGTAGGTTAATTCCAGAATATGGACCTATTCTGATTGTTTGAAGATTTTGAAGCTGAAGCTAACATCCAAAATTTGTTATAAAATATTTAATTGTTACCACTTTAGTATCACAAAACATGGAACATGAAAGATGCAAAGAAAGCAAGCAAACTTCCTTGGATTTCAAGTGTAAAAAGGTTCTTCCCGGCATAGAGAAATCGAGTATCACATCCCCTGCAACCATTCAAAACATAGGAGCTGATGGACAACAACATTTAGATATCAATCTTGCATCTCCAACTCCAGAGAAGATGATCGAGCCCTCAAGAAGGAGTAAGAACAAAGAAATTTCCCTGCCAATGGGGGAAGTTAAACAAAATTTGAAGAATATTCAGAATACAGTTGTTTCCATTCACTCGGAAGTTGAAAGTCCACAAAACAACGAAAATTTTACTGTTTCAGAAATTCCACAGGCAAGCCTTCATTTGTTAAAAAATTTAACAAAGATTGAAGCAAGCGAACTTCCAGAAAAGTGGGTAACTTCAAAGGGTGCATTTCTTTTCTCTCTCTCTCTCTCTCTCTTTATCGTGTAGCATCTGGAACATAAAACTAACTACATACATGTTTTCTTTGATACCAGTTACAAGACCATAGCTGAGTTTTTTGATCATATGGATAGTTCGATTAGGTTGCTTGACCTGCGTAAAAAGCTGTCAACCTTTCAAAACATATGTACTCAGGTGGAAATATTTACAAAAAGGTACTTGGTAAAAGAATTTGGCGAGAATTTTCCTCCTTTTGGTTTGAGATATATTGGAACTAATTTATTAAATACTTTGTTCTTGACACATTTTATGCACTTGTTCAGATATTAAACACATTTATTCAGAAAAAGACATTTGGTTATTTTTTTGGTATTAAGCGTGCACTACTTATGTAGTTTTCATGCATTAATTTTATCAAGATGCATATATCATATGTTATTGTGACTTTGTGAGCATTATTTATACAAAAGTCCCTTTTGATATTATCATATGACTGTGGATAAGCAGCATGTCAAGATTTCACTGTTTCATTGTCTAGAACCTTGTAACCATGACTGTACTGACTATGGTACAAATTTTGGTGAAATTTTGGAACTTTTTGCTGAAACAAGGGTCAGACGAAACTTTTGGTGAAATTTCGGTGATTCGGTGAAAGTTCCAAAATTTCATTAATTTCGGAAAAAAATTGTTAATTTCGCTGAAAATAATAATTTTCTTTTAAGTTTTGACTACTTCTTTAAATAATAGATAATATTTTTAGAAATATTAAACATATTTCTTTATATTTGTTTTTTGTACTCCCCGAAATTTGCCCGAAAATTTTCTGATTGCTTCCCGAAATTTATCCAAAATGAACCAAAACAACCCCCCACCGAAATATTGCCAAAAACAAAATTTGTCACCATGGTACTGACGAATGTGTTTGTGTCTAGGTTACATAAGTTTTGAACTGGAATGGTAACTTTTTGTTCATTCAGGAAGTTTTCGTACTGCCATCTTGCACAGCTCAAGTATATATTTCCTGAGGCTATCCGGATAGAGAAGGTTCTCACACATGATGAGAAAAGTCTATGCATGAAGGCAGATCTGAAGATTACTTTATTATCGGATGCGTTGGAAGTTCATCCAAACCAATCAAGATCTATAACTTTGTGTTGTGCTTTTCGTGCAAGGCTCTTGGATTTTTTCAACACCAATCCAGGGGTAACTTTCTGTAAATTTCTCTATCTCATGTTCGTGCCTAACTAGTTGGTTAAAACATATAACATTTATTATTGACGGTGTATGGGAGCCACATATGATCTTCCTGTGTGATCAGATATATATATATATATATATATATATATATATATATATATATATATATATATATATATATATATATGCATACTAATGTTTGGTATGTTTGTTAAATTAGATAAGTAAGCATGTGAATGAGAGTTTAGTCTTTTGAGAAGCAATGAGGAATGGTCTCCTGTCGATTCTATTTTGTGCTCTTTTATATAGGAGCTTGTAGCTGTTTCTTAGATCATTCAAGCTAACACAATGTAGACCCTTGTAGCTTACCGTCTTTTACTTCTACTTTCTTTCTTAATTCTTTAACTAATAACATTTATTTCTATCTAGGTTTTAGTTTATTTATTTCTCAACTTGGTATCAGAGCCCTATCTTAGCTTAGTTTGTTCTTTTATTGTTATTTCGAAATGCTACATAGCTTCGTCTTATGTTTTCATTTTCATCCTAGAAGCAACAGGGAACTACTATTTTTCAGCAACTTCACTTGTATGCTCAGAAACAGTATTTTATCTCTTTTTTCAGCTTTTACATCCTAGGGTTGTATCTTCTATTGTGCAATCTCTTGGTTTGTAGTTTTTCTATTGTGCAATCTCTCTCTCTCTCTCTCTCTCTCTCTCTCTCTATATATATATATATATATATATATATTGTTTCCAGCAGCTACACAATTTTTTTTCCCACGAAACCACTACATTTGTTTGCATGGTTCTTTGCCAGAGTCAACTCCTGGTTTGATTAAAACCAGTCATTGAACCTCTCATCATCATCATCATTATCATCACAGCCTTATTCAATCTATTTGGGGTCGGCTTTGTGAATCCTATTTCTCCACTCGTTTATGATTAGCACCAAGCTGTTTGTAACTCCGCAATCCTTCATGTCTCTAGTCACTGCTTCCCTCCAGGTCTTCACTGGTCTTCTTCTTCTCCTATTTCTTTGTGCTTGTAGCATCTCAACCCTTTGTAGCCAAAGAACCAACCAAACCATCTCAAGTGACATTCTGTACTTTGATCCTTTAAAGGTGCCACTCTCAAATATCCTCTTACATACTCGTTTCAAAATACTTCCTTGTTACTCCACACATCCATCTTAACATACTAATCTCAGCCACATGTACTCTATCTTGTTACTTTTTTGTGCCCAACATTTTGCACCATATAATATGATAGGTCTAACCGCCGTCTTATACAATGGTCTGTTCAATCTAGGTAGAAAAAATGAAATATAAATAATAGTGTGTAGAATATATAAAAATGATTTTAAAAACACAAAAATAGCATCGCCATGTTGACGCTATAGTGTAGTGAGCATGGTTTCCATTGCATGTGTGTGATGAGATATGTTAGTGTTTGGTGTGTTACTAAAGTGAGATAAGTAAGCAAGTGAGATAAGAGGGTGCACTGTTTTGGGATTAGAGGAATAATGCCATATCGATTGGATATATTTAGGACTTTTGTATGCTTTGTTATAACGCTTAGATGATCCAAGTTATTACAATGTAGACTCTTGTATCTCACTGTCTCTCTCTACTCCTTTTCTTCTTTATTCTTTAGCTAATAATATTTCTGTATGTTTTCGCTTTAGTGTATTTATTTCGCAACTCAAATGAGGATGATTCAAAATCAGAGCATGCAATCAACTAGAAAGAAGATTGGAGGATTGGAAGACTAAATGTAGCTATTAATAAATAAATAAATAAATAAACAAAGGAGAAGTCCTCTCTTTGAATAAGTTTCTGGAATTAAAAAAAAGCAGTCTAAGGGCCCATTTGCCCCTTTTTTAATATATATGAATAGCCCTAAGCTTTAAATAAGAGATCCCTATTTAATTTGGTCAATGGAGACATGATGCCAACATAAAATAAGTTGATGGAAAAAAGGACCGTTTCTTTGGCATTCTTTTCATGGATATAATGATATTCAATTTTGGTGGGACACATTTTTTGTGTGTACGCCCAAGCAGATTTTAATTTAGGATTGCGTGTTTTAAAAAAAATATTAAGATTAGATATTTGATGGGACCTCAATATCAAATTGTGTTTGTATGGGACTAAGTTACCCTGTGATTCAGCGCACTTCCATATGCTACTCATTATAATTCACCCAAAAGATGACAATATTTTTTTATTCTTCCATGCTTTCACGTCACGTATGAGCAAGGAACAGGCATGGTTATAAATTATCATTTTAAAATGGGAATTTTGGAAAAAGGGCACAGATAAGGAAAATAAGTGAATTAAAAAGTAATAAGCTCGACCAACATGCTAATTTGGAATCCCTAAGTTGCTATTTAGTGGAGATGGATTGAATTATAAGACTAGTCTTCCGTACCTTCTATTTGTGGTTCGTTAGTGATGGTGATGCGGAATCGAAACTACACGTCGAGATCGTGGCCGGATAAAGTGGAGACATTGAAAGAGAAAGTGGAGACATTGAAAGAGAAAGTGGATCCGCGAATGAGTTTTTGAAAACCCATTAAAGACCTGTTGCACGTTATTTTAGGCATTTTATCTAGGTTTAGTAACGCAGGACAATGACCCTAAATTACATGAATGCCCATGATATGCTAATTTACCAAAATTAAACTAATTAATTGAACAATTAATCACAAATTAAAGCGATACCTTAGAGTTTCGCGGAATTCCGCTTAAGTGGCCATTCTTGGTTCACGTAGGGTCCAATCCGACGTGCGAGATCTATTAGGAAATGCGGAAGAGGCGACCTAGAGATGGAACTCTAGCTCTTAGGTTGGGGTGTTCGATCGTAGTTCGTGGTGGAATCGGTAGTTCTTCGCTAGGGCTTTTAAATTGAGGCGGTTAACGGCGCAAATCGAGCCCAACAACGGCCAAGGATTGACGAGCTAGGATTGGATTCGATCCACAAGGATGGACATCATGGTTGCTCTAGATCTAGGGTTTGGAAATTGAAATAATCCATGAAAAGGGAAAAATTGAATGCAAGAGATTAATGAGAAAATATAAAGATCAAACAAGAACAAAGACTAAAGAGAGGATCAAAGATAACATGGACATCTCACCCTTGGCCTCACACCAAACCCACATGGGGAAGAAGACCCATTCTTCAAAGCTCATCTCAAGCTTAATGCAAAGCATTTTCATTAATTCATCAACAACTGCCAAAATTGGCTTATAAAATATGCTTTATAGTAATTACAAATGGGAATAACCCTAAAGAAGAAACGTACCATGTTACCCAAAAAGGTAACTTATATTTGATACAAAAAGAAAAACAGAAAAGGATAAAAAGGACAAATCTCGTTACGTGACTTGCTTGAGCGGATTTGGTTCCCGCTTGAGCGGGAATCTTTACGGGAGGTCGCTTGAGCGACAACCAAGGGTTGCTCGAGCGACAACTGGGGTTTGTTCGAGCGAGTCTTGGCCGAAAGTTTTGGCCTGGGTTTCTGAGGTCCTCTCGCTTGAGTGACCAAAACTCGAAAATCTGCCCTCATGTTTCTGAAGCATTCTCGCTCGAGTGACCCTGGGCAGGAACTTTTCTTTTGGGCCGCTCCTTAAGGCTTTCCTCCGGTGGCTCCATGGCTCCTCCGTCTCTTCTTCTTCTTCCACCGGTACACCTTGTACGACCTGAAATCTAAGTCCTTGTTGCTGGTGTCCCTGTCAATTCCCCCAGACCGAAATGACTTCATCACTGATGAAGAGCAGCCATGATATCGGTTGAGCATGTCGGGTCCAAGGCGGCGGACATCGTCTTCGTTGATTCATGTATTCTCAGATTCTGACTTTTGAACCCACTTCACTAAATACTTTTGAAATTCGTCGTCATGAGTAGAAACCACAACGTCATCTAAGATCTTCTCTATCATATCTCTTTTCGGCTTGCTTAGAGGAGGGGGTGGCATAGGTTGCGGAGGGTCGGTTCTTGAGTATATGACGTTTTGAAAAGATTGCAAGGAGGTGGGATTGAGCCTAGATAAGGAATTAAGTCTTCCACGTTGAACGTTGAACTAACCCCCATGTCTTGAGGAAGCTCGAGAACATAGGACCACTCCTTGCCACAATTCTGAAAGGTCCAACACTGCGGGCTTGGAGCTTCTTTGCGATTCCCGATAGGAATAGTTCAGGCCTAACCCGAACCATCACATGCTCACAGATTTGGAACACTTGTGGGAATTTGCTGATAACTTATAATCATCATTGCTCGAGTTAATTTTATGTCTAATTTTGGCATGCAAATTATGAATATGTTGTGCAAATGTATCTGTGGACTCGAATGTGTGGTGTGATGCGGACATAGGGATCAACTCTAGGAGTGTTCTTGGTTTGTGACCATGCATCACCTCAAATGGGCTCCTACCTGTGGACCTATTGACGGAGTTGTTGTATACAAACTCGGCTAGTGGCAGAATGGAATCCCAGGTCCTAATGTGGTCACTGACAAGACAACGTAGGAGATTGCCTAAGCTCCTATTGGTAACATCCGTTTGAGGGTGATTTGCTGATGAGAATTGGAGCATAGTACCCATCATGTGCTATAGGGTTTTCCAAAAGTAACTGGTAAACTTGACATCCCTATCTGACACAGTGGTTTTGGGTAACCCGTGGAGACGTACCACCTCTCCGAAAAGCAACTTTGCAATATGGGTTGCGTCGGAGGTCTTGTTGCACGGTATGAAGTGGGCCATCTTGGAAAAACGGTCCATGACAACAAAAATGGAGTCGTGCTTTTGGAGAGTCTTGGTAAGACCCAACATGAAGTCCATCAAGACGTCTTGCCAAGGTGTGTGTGGTATTGGCAAAGGAGTGTATAGGCCAATGTTTTACTTTTTTTGCTTGGAGACTTGGTAAGTACGAAATTGTCGCACAATCCGGGCGACATCTCGCATGAAACCAGGCCAAAAGAACTTATCTTCGATTAGCGCAATGGTCTTGTTGGCCCCTGAAATACTCGACAATTCCTCTGGCATGCAACTCCCAAATGAGGAAGTCATGCAATGAAGTGCGAGGGATGCATAGGCGATTGCCCACGAACAAATATCCATCCTGCAAGGTATAGGTTGGGCTGGTGTTTGCTGGGTCATTAAGGAGGGTGTTGTAATCTTTCCCGAAATTAGGACACTCCTCCCTCAACCGATCAAATCTAATGACCTCAGTGCTCATGGATTGCAAGGTCGCCACCCGACAACTAAGCACATCTGCGGCTTTGTTCTCAATGTCGGCCTTGTGTTTCAACACAAATGTAAACCCTTGGAGGTACGCGACCAATGTCACATGCCTCGGGTTTAACTTCTTTTGAGAAGCAAGGAAGTGTAAGGCCTCGTGGTCAGAGAACAAGGCAAATTCATACGGTCGTAGATAGTGTTTCCAATGCCATAGGGATCAGACGTCTGTTAGAATTCCTTGTCATAGGTGGAGTATTTTTGCTTCGCCTCATTAATTTTTTCACTAAAGTAGGCCATAGGGTGACCTTCTTGGCTAAACACTCCTCCTATACCCACACTCGAAGCATCACATGCGATCTCAAAGACTTTAGAAAATTCAGGTAGGCGCATGACGGGTGCACTAGTCATTTTCTCCTTAATCTCGGCAAATGCCTTTGTCGTTGCTTTGCTCCATTGAAACTCCCCTTTCTTCATGCAATCGGTGATGGAAGCCATAATGATGCTAAAGTTTCGGATGAAGTGATGATAAAACGTAGCCAACCCATGGAAATTGCGAACATCGTGGATGTTCTTGGGTTTGGGCCACTCTATAATAGCCTTAACCTTTTTTGGATCTGCAGCCATCCCATTGGCCGAGACAATGAACCCCAAGAAGACAACAGATCGTTGCCTGAACGTGCACTTCTTGAAGTTCGCATATAGCTTCTCTCCCCTCAAGGTTTCACAAACCAACCGAAGGTGGGCCAAGTGTTGCTTCTTGTCGTGATTATAGATTAAGATGCCATCAAAATACACGACAAGGAATTTCTCGATAAACGGTCATAACACTTGGGTCATGAGCCTCATGAAGGTGCTCGGGGCATTAGATAACCCAAAAGGCATGACCATCCACTTATAAAGACCATCCTTGGTCTTGAAGGCGATTTTCCATTCATCACCGGGGCGGATGCAAACTTGATGGTAGCCACTCTTAAGGTCTGTCTATCTTAGAGAAGATAGTGGCACCAACCATTATATCCAACATATTGTCGAGCCTCGGTATAGGGAACCTATACTTGACCGTAATCTTGTTGATGGCCCGACTATCCATACACATTCGCCAAGTACCATCCTTCTTAGGTGTGAGTAGTGCGGGTACGACACATGGGCCCAAACTCTCTTGAATGAACCCCTACCGAAGGAGCTCATCGACTTGTCGCGCTAATTCGGTATGTTCAACCGGATTCAACTTGTAGTGAGGCAGGTTAGGTAGGGTAGACCCGAGAACTAAGTCTATGGCGTGTTGGATGCCACACATTGGGCCAGTTTCCTGGAAGATATCCACAAATTCTTTCAAAATTGGTTCAATCTCCTTAGGGTGTTCGCCCATAGACTCAAGAGCACACTCAACGGTGATGACAACATACACCACGCTCTCATCCAAAGAACGTGCACACATTAGACTGCCCAAGGAGGGTCATGTCCATGTCATAGAGCCAAGGCCTCCCCAAGATGATGTGGCCCACATCCATCAGCATCACATCGCACCACAAGGTGTCCGAATACGAGGCTAATTGTATCGGTATGTGACACCTTTGGGACACAGGAATAAAAGAGGAGTCGACCCACATGACTTTGTATTGTCTCGAGTGGGGCTCGGGTGTACGCCCTAAGCAGGTAATGATGTGTGTCGACACGACGTTTGTGCAACTTCTGCTATCCACGATGACCTTACAACTCTTCTCACCACACTTGACATAAGTATAGAAAATGTTATCCCTACACCAATCGAACTTACATTACGTTGAGGTTGTGCAAGGGCACACCTCACGACCAAGCAATCTTGGATGCAAGCTAGTGCACGATTTCCGTTGTCACCCTCATCACTAGGTATGATTTCCGGTTTATACACTTCTTCTTCAACACCTTCTCCCTCATTGACTTCTTCAACCAAGAGGTTCCTTTGGGGGTCTCTTGTAGGGTATTAGGCGACAAAGTGGCCAAACCCATGACACTTATAACACTTGGTTTGAGAGTCACCCCTTGAGGACTCACTGTCATTTTCAAATACCGTTCAAGGTCTTGCACAATGGCGTACCATTCCTCAAGAGTGTCAACGGGGTGGGAGATCAACTCTTTTTGCAGCTCCATTCGCAACCCGGTGTGGAACCTCGAAAGAGTGACTTAAGGATCTCCCGACACATTGGCTCTCATCATGAACTCCTCAAACTTGTCAATGTATTCGGTCACAGGCATACTACCTTTGCATAAGTTTTGCCATTAATTAAGTAGGCGATGGTAGTATGATAAAGGAACGCACTTCTCCGTAAGTCGCTCCTTCGTGCCCTCCCAACGAGTAATGAGAGCACAACCCGTATTCGCTTGTATACGCTCGACGTTGACCCAAAAGAGTCGAGCTTGACCAATGAGCTTCATTTTAGCGAGTCTAACACACCGCTCATTGTCCATGCCATACCATTCAAAATGGTGATCCATATCTGAGACCCAATCGAGGAAGACTTTAGGGTCCATTCTTCCATCGAAGGTCTGAAACTCAACTCGAACATTCTTGAGGAGTTTCTCATCTGGATCGTAGTCATCTCTGCGATGAACTACTTACCTTTGATTAAGATTTCGGCCCTCAGGTCGACCACCGTGCTCAAAACGTGGACCATTACGCTCTTTGTGTCAGTCGTGTTGCTCCTCATCTCCTTCCAACTGATCCAAGCGGTCGAGAAGTATCCCATTTGAGGCCAGCCAAAGCCGCTTGGGCTTCCTCCATAGCATTCATCCCCTCATTCATGGTGATCATCATGGCTTAGATGCCCTTAAGAGTATCGACAATCACATTCGAGTCCATGGTGACCACGACTCACTACACGGGTTTTAAAATGACACTCAACTATGAAACACAAATGATTGAGTAATTTTATCAAACACGAGATATGCACGCAAATGCCTTAACCTAGAACCTAAGCTTTGATATCAAAATTGACGCGGGATAACGACCCTAAATTATGTGAATGCCCATGAACTCATTTGTTGAAATTAAACTAATTAATTGAACAATTAATCACAAATTAAAGCGATACCTTACGGTTTCACGGAATTCCGCTTAAGCGACCATGCTTGGTTCACGTAGGGTCCAATCCGACACGCGAGATCTATTAGGAAATGCGGAAGAGGCGATCCTAGAGATAGAACTCTAACTCCTTCTAAGTTGTGGCGTTCGATTGTAGTTTGCGATCGAATCGGTAGTTCTTCGCTAGGGCTTTTGAATTGAGGTGGTTAACGGTGCAAATCGAGTAAGCTTGAGCCCAACAACGGTCATGAATCGACGGGCTAGGATTGGATTTGATCCACAAGGATGGACATCAAGGTTGCTCTAGATCTAGGGTTTGAGAATTGGAACAATCAATAAAAAGGGGAAAATTGAATGTAAGAGATTAATGAGAAAATATAAAGATCAAACAAGAACAAGGAGTAAAGCGAGGATCAAAGATAACATGAACATCTCACCCTTGGCCTCACACCAAACCCATAGTGGGAAGAAGACCCACTATTTAAAGCTCATCTCAAAGCTTAATGCAAGACATTTTCATTAATTTATCAACAACTGCCAAAATTGGCTTACAAAATATGCTTTATGGTAATTATAAATGGGAATAACCCTAAAATAGAAAAGTGCCATGTCACTCAAAAAGGTAATATACATTTGACACAAAAAGAAAAATAAAAAAGGATAAAAAGGACAAATCCCGTCACGTGACTCGCTCGAGCGGGAATCTTTACAAGAGGTTGCTCGAGCGACAACCAAGGGTCGCTCGAGCGACAATTGAGTTTCGCTCGAGCAAGTCTTGGCCGAAAATTTTGGCTTGGATTTCTGAGGTCCTCTCACTCGAGTGACCAAAACCTGAAAATCCACCCATGCTTCTAAAGCATTCTCGCTCGAGCGAGAATGATGCTCGCTCGAGCGACCCTGGACAAGGACTCTTCTTTTGGGCCGCTCCTAAGGCTTTCCTCCGGTGGCTCCATGGCTCCTCCGTCGCTTCTTCTTCCGCTGATACTCCTCGTACGGCCTGAACCTTGGTCCTTGTTGCTGGCGTCCCCGTCATTTAGTTTCCTTTTATTAGAATTCTTTTAATAAATAATTTATTTTAGGATTAGTTTTCTTATTTGATAATTTAAGGGTTAGGCACATATATGTGATATGTGACTGCTAATTTCGTCACTTTCAGTACAACCATTGGAAAAATGGTCATCAATCTATCAATATATTTCAGAATTGCGTGATTCTTGCCTTGTTGGAAAGATACTTCGATAAGCTTTCAAATAAGACCAATTTCACGTCAATCGGATATCGTTTGACCCTTAAAAAATGGTCGCATAATAAAAAAGGGATTAATGGTGAAATTAATTATGACCGTTAGATTAGAAAGTTTTAATGGCTGATTAAGAGTTTTAATTGTAGTGGTATTCTTATGGTTTCTTTTCTTTATAAATATACATTGTAATATCTTATTGAATAGTGAATGGTTAATGAAAATTTGCTTTGCAAAATTGAGAGCTTTGAATAAAATTTTCTTTGAGGGTGCGGTTCTCTCAAAACTTAGAAGAGCGATTCTTCTTTTCACGTGCGGTTTGATGTGAGGCCAACTATCTTCCTTGGAGCGATCCCTTGAATCTTCTATCCATTTTTTATTTTATCTTTTGATTATTGTCAGGTAGTTTATCTAGTTTGTTTATTCTATTGAAAACCCATAAATTCAAAATATCTTTTCCTTGTTATATTGTTGATTCCCTTTGAACGATTGAAACCCGTCGGGCCTTAAATTATTCAAATCCTAGCAAGGAGTCAAGAGACAACATCGAGATTGTTGCTTGGTGCCCTATACTAGATAGAAATTAGAGTCTATCTTTAGACCTATTTTCTAGACTGGGAAATTCATATGCTAACGGGCGTTAAATCGAATCAATTAAATTATCCTAATAAAGTTATTAAATGTTTTGTGTTTTGGGAATGATTTCGATATCTCCATTGCTCAATTAAATCTCAAATTAATTTCAAAATTGTATAACTAGAGTTTTAGTGTTTTTTTCCTGCATCAAATAGGTATCAAAACACAGTTCTAGTTTAGGGTGTTTGCTTTAGGAATTTTATTTTGTTTGCAAGTTATGTCAAATAGAGTTAGGGGATACCCTCATCATCGTAAACTTGAGTACGACCCTGGCGAGAAGTTTCCAAATTTCATTTGGGATGAGGTTCCAAATTTTGAGGGATGGATGAACCCTAAAACCTTTGTGGAGTGGTTGTCTAGTGTAGATGAGTATTTTGACTGGTATGGCGTACCGGATGAGTACAAAATTAGGTTAGTTAAATCAAAGTTGGAGGGTAATGCTAAAAACTTTTGGTTCCGTATAGAACGTTATATTGAATTTCTTTGGAGTAAATCCATCTCCACATGGGAGGACATGAAGGTGAGACTTCTTGAAAAGTAAGTTCCTTTAACATTCCGTCACCTTCTACGGAGTTTGAAAACCAAGACTGATAAGTGTTCTGATTGCTCTAAGTGTCAAGGGTTCAGACATTTTGCATATCATAGTCCCAGGAAATTTTTCATTCAAAGTTTATTCATCAAAGATGAAGAAAATAAGGAGCAAGAAAAATTGAAAGTAGAAGAGGAAGTGTATGACCCTAATACCGTGATGAGTGAAGAGGAGATAGAAGAGTGTATGACCCATCCTAAACCTAATTTGTGTTGAAGAAACCTCTATTTTCGTTATGAATGATAGTTCCGTGTTAGTCCCATATGAGTCACTCAAGGCACTTACGCATGAGTCGATTACACGAGTCGTTAGTGTCAGTAGTGTCACCTACACATGAGCATATAGAGTCCGTAGATGCACGTACACCTCATATTCTCGAGTTGCATTATGAATCATCTCATGAGTTGCATACTGATTTACGTTTGCTGTCATATTGTGAATCAAGTCTTGAGTCACATTCTGCATTGCATTGTGAGTTACCGTCTGATTTTCATTATGAGTTGCATGAAATTAATGATAAGACTGTATTGAGCAATGGAAGTATCGAAAACTTTTCTAACTCACAAAATTTGTTTAATGAATTTAAGGATGATGATTTTGTTTTGGTTCAATTTAGATCTGAACAAATCCCGCAAGAAATTATAGAGGGTTTGTTCAGATGCTATATTGGAAATATTCCGATTTTTAAAATGGGTCATTATGATAGTTTAGATTTTCCTCTAGACATGGGTACTAATGCAATGATCATGTTGGAGGATCTTACTCTTTTTTTAGGTCCATCAACAAAACTTTCAGACCCAATCCTTGATGCTCATCCACTTGAGGCCAATCTTACCTACCCATTGATTTCCAAATACCTGCCTGAACAATATGTGAAGAGGTTAGATGGAAAAGTTTTGGGAGATCCATGTTTTGTTTACAAGGTCAAGACACACCGAGCATATCGAGATTATCTTCTTAGGTGGAAAGGTAAACGAAAATGATATCACTTGGACTGCAAGGAGAAAACAATCTAGGAAACATCAAGCATGCCTCATCAAGTGCCCGATCGAGGTTCCTTATATATTATCCGTAACCTCTGCGATGAAAATCCATGTCAGCGAAAGTTTGAGGTTGAACTTCTTCAAAGTAGGGGGAATGATGCGGAATCGAAGCCTACACGTTGAGATCGTGGCCGGATAAAAAGGAGACAACTAAAGAGAAAGTGGATCTGCGAATGAGTTTTTAAAAGGCCCGTTAAAGACCAGTTGCACGTTATTTTAGGCATTTTATCTAGGTTTAGTTTCCTTTTATTAGGATTCTTTTAATAAATAATTTGTTTTAAGTTAGTTTCCTTATTTGAATCATTCAAGGGCTAGACACATATATGTGATATGTGACTGTTAATTTCGTCACTTTCAGCGCAATCATCGAAAAAATGGTCATAAATCTATCAATATATGTCAGAATTGCGTGATTCTTGTCTTGTTGGAAAGATACTTCGATAAGCTTTCAAATAAGACCAATTTCACGTCAATCAGATATCGTTTGACCCTTAAAAAATGGCCACGTAATAAAAAAAGGGATTAATGGTGAAACTAATTATGACTATTAGATTAGAAAGTTTTAATGGTTGATTAGGAGTTTTAATTTTAGTAGTATTCTTAAGGTTTATTTTTTTAATAAATATACATTGTAATATCTTATTGAATAGTGAATGGTTAATGAAAATTTGCTTTGCAAAATTGAGTGCTTTGAATAAAGTTTTCTTCGAGGGTGCGATCTCTCAAAACTTAGAAGAACAATTCTTGTATTCACTTGCGGTTTGGTGTGAGGCCAACTATCTTCCTTGGAACGATCCCTTGGATCTTCTATCCCTTTTCTATTTTATCTTTTGATTATTGTCAGATAATTTATCTAGTCTGTTTCTTCTATTGAAAACTCATAAATTCAAAATACTTTTTCTTTGTTATATTGTTGTTGGGATTTTGTTTCAAACTTCCTAGCCCTTATTTGTTGATTCCCTTTGAACGATTTAAACCCGTCGAGCCTTAAATTATTCAAATTCTAGTAAGGAGTTAAGAGACAACATCGGGGTTGTTGCTTGGTGCCTTAAACTAGATCGAAATTAGAGTCTATCTTTAGCCTTATTTTCTAGATCGGGAAATTCATATGTTAACGGATGCTAAATCGAATCAATTAAATTGCCCTAAATAAAGTTATTAAATTTTTTATGTGTTTTGGGAATAATTTCGATATCTCCGCTGCTCAATTAAATCTCAAATTGATTTCAAAATTGTATAACCAGGGTTTTAGCATTTTTTTCCTGCATCAGATCGATTCTAAAATTCATTGTTTTAGTATTAATTGTTTTAGGAGCATTTTATTATTTGTTAATAAGTTTTTATTTGGAATAAGGGGCCATTGCTTGGTGCAATGGTAAGCAAGGTAGTTAAGACGGTGTGACATAGTCATGGCGAAGAGGCTCACTACGCCATGGCGAGGCCATAGTGAGGCTCTGTTGAGAGTATTTATTAAAATATTAATTTTATTTTTTAATCATTAGTATTCTTATTTAAAAAAAATATTTTTTATGGATGAAGGGAAAAAAAGTTCAACTATTTAGACATCATTCTTTGATTCTAATATTGAAAATTTTATATTCTAGGTATAAACAAATATCATTAAATATGAATAAAATATTAATATCAAATATGGAACATCAACAAATTTGTAACATGGGCAAGTATAAATAAATAGGAAATATCAACATATAGAATATTAAAAAATATGAAATATCAGATACTAATGGCATGTCTCCAAAATACCAATTCTCTCTTTTAAACTATGTGTGAGCTTTCTGGTGTGCAAGTGATGACTCTAAAAAAAAGAGATAAGAAAATAAAACAAAAACAAAGAGAAGGAAAGAAAATAGAGCTAAGGAAAAAAAGTGCCGTCGACGTTGAGCTACTGTCAATCAGTAGCCCACTATGGTGTCGTTGACGTTGGTGTTGGTAGTTGTTGTGACAGGAGAGAGAGAGAGAGTCGATGGTTTTGTAACTTATAAGTTAGGGTTTTGTAACAGCTATGTTGTATAATGTTATAACGTATAAGTATTGCATGTTAGAACAATGGTGTACTTTTAACTTATTTCGTAAGTATTGTAAATTATAATCCCAAAAAATAAAATAGCGTGCATAGTGATTCCATAGGGCTATTCCGCTATGGTGACGTTTTGTCGTTGCTATTTAGCCATCACCGCTATTTGGTTGTATATGGCGTTTTCCATCGCCATTCGACGTACCGACGCCATGGCGAGGCTATAATGCCTCCTTGACAACCATGATGGTAAGAGGCTTGGGCTGTCAAGCATGAGGACGCAAGCTCGAATTCGGAGAGTTGTGTGAAAAGCCAGAGTGATGCGGGACAAACGCTAAAACCCTAAATGATGAAAGTTCGGATTAACCTTAAATTAAATTGAATAGCGGAAATATTCAAAATCACCCAATACATGAAATTAATTTAATGAAGTCAATAAAACAATTAGATTAATCCATTTTAGCGTTCGCATGCATGATGATTTCCCGATATAGAGAAACGGTTCCGATGAAGGAACTCGAGTTTCGCTCTAGTTTAGGGCACAAGCGACAATTACAATATTGCCTCTGGACTCCTCAGGGATCTAAATGAAATAAGGCTTGAAGAAATAGTTCAATAAAAGGGAAAAATCAAAGACATCAAGAAATAGGTTTTGGGATTTTTTTTTTTTTTAATTTTTATCAACGGAAATAAAGGAAAATATTACTTGACAATAATTCTAGAAAGACAAATAAAAGGATAGAGTTTTAAGGCTTCACACCAAGGATTTGGAGACTTCACACGAAGGCTGTATGTCGGCTTCGCATCAAGTCGTACAAGAAACGATTGCTCACTCCTCAAGTTTTGAAGGATTCACTCCCTTGGTTGAAAACTCTTCACAAGTCTTCTAAAGTTTGCACCAAAGCTAACTCTTTTCATTCAATAATCATCATCTCATTAATAATGTCTTTACAAGCCTTTATATAGTCTAAAAACCCTAAACAACTTAAAACTCGAAAATAGGAGAGTCCTAAAACAAATAAAACTCAAAATATTAAGTTTTCGCCACAAAGTCCGTTATTCCATCAAATCTCGGACGTATCTCATGGATGCTCGTTAAGTGTCCACGGACGTCCGCCGTCTACGATGTGCACTAAACCAACGAGGGGTTCTTTTCACGGACGCCCGCCAATGGGTCACGGATGTCCGTCAAGCACTGATGGCGCTGCTTCTTTTTCTTCTTTCTTTCTTGTTTTCTCTTTGCGCTTTCCTTTGTTTTATCTTATGGGATGCCCCTATCAATACTCCCCGGGTAGGAAAAAGCCATCTCCGATGAGTTGCAAAACCCACAGATATCACATTTCGAAAATTCAACTCTTGGCTTACCTTTCCACGCTGTGAGATACTCATGATATTTACCTGCATTGGCATTGAAGCTTGGAATATCTATAACGTCCTCATTCGTCTTTTTCTCATATTGCACAAGTAAGGTACGAGATATGAACTAATTAAGTGGGTGTGGTTCGATTGGTTGCCCAATAAGGAAGGAATCAACGGGTGTGGTTGCTGGATCTAGAATAGGCGTAAGATCCGATACTGCAACTATTGGATGGCCACCATTGTCTAGAGGAAGATCTAGACCTCGATCATTACCCATTTTTGAGATTGGAAATGATTCCACTTGCTCGAGACTATAGGAATTAATATAAAATTGTTAGTATCAAATTCATTAAACATATTCAAAGTGTCAGTATGATCAGACATATTTCCAATGTCCAATAAATTCTGATTGTTAGTCTCATGCAAGTTAGAATGATGATATGCTCCTACCCATGGTTTTAAAACACGAAAACTCAACTCGACTGGAAAGTCAGCTAAGTAAAGTCAACTCGGTCCGACTCGACTCACTCCGACTCGGGTTATTTAATATATATATATATATAAAATTTAAATAGATAAAAATTCATTATTGTCCATATCCCATCCATTTAATAATTAGAAATTCATAAATAAAACACCATCCATATCCCATCCATTTTAAATGTTTATTACATTCAAACAAAATGTTAACTCCATCTTTTTCCCAATTTTTTAACATACTACATGATAAAAAAATAAAAAAATAAAATTAATAAACAAGTGATTAATTTGTGTATGAAGGGGAAACATTTACAGATATTGGGCACTAATATGTGACAACATTGAACAAAAATTTGTGTACGAAGGGTACTATTTAAGCCACCTGTGGCTTATAAATTTGTGGCTAAAAAAAAAACAGATCATTTAAAGAATGGTTTGAAAGCCAAATTTTAAAAACTGATGTTTTAAAACCATGATTTAAAGCTAGATTTTATTAGATTTTAAGCCACATGTGGCTTATAAATTTGTCGCTAAAAAAAATCAGATCACTTAAAGCATGGTTTTAAAGCTAGATTTTAAGCCACATGTGTTTTAAAATCATGAGTTAGAGCCTGATTTTAAGCCACCTGTGACTAAAATAAAAAAAATCAAGATTTTAAGCCACTTGTGGCTTATAAATGAATGGCTAAAAAAAAACTATATTAGTTAAAGTCAGGTTTTAAAGCCACCTGTGGCTAAAAAAAAAAAAAAGATTTTAACCCACCTATGACTTATAAATCTGTGGCTTAAAAATACCAAATCACTTAAAGCATGGTTTTAAAGCCAAATTTTAAGCCACAGGTGTTTTAAAACCATGATTTACAGTCTGATTTTAAGTCACTTGTGGCTAAAAAAGAAAACTCAGATTTTAAGCCACCCGTGGCTTATAAATGAATGGCTAAAAACAAATATATATCATTTAAAGTTAGGTAAAAAAAAAAACAAATCATTTCAATATTTCATTATTTTAGGGCTTATAAAAAAAAAAAAAATTACGCACATTTTAATGGCTGAGCTCTGTCGGCTGAGGGCTTCTTCTTTTTTCTAAAAATAAATAAATTATTTTACTGTTTTAGGGTTTATAAAGTGAAAAAAAAATACCCACAAGTGTTTTGTCGAGACGATGGGCTGGGGCTGAGGCTGCTTCTTTCTTCTTTTTCTTTTTTCTTTCTTTCTTTCTTTCTTCTTCTTCTTCTTCTTCTTCTTCTTTCTTTCTTCTTTCTCTCATCGTCGGGTTCTGTCAGGACGATGAGTTGAAGCCCTTTTTTTTTATGAAAGACTGAAGCCCTTAAAGCAAAGGCATATATATATATATACATGTAAAGGGCATACGTGCAAAATTACAAGTATGCCCTTACTAATCTTTAAAAAGACCCGCCAGCTAGCCAAATCTGTGAGGTTTAAGTCGACAAACTCGGCCGAGTTTCCGAGTCGACTCGGCGAGTTGACCGAGTCTTAAGCTCAATTCGAGTTAGTAGCTGAGTCGACCCGAAACTGGGTCGAGTTGAATCGACTCGACGAGTTTTGAAACCATGCTCCTACCAACTCTAATGACTCATTTGTTACGGGAACGCTACCAACACTGTCCTCGGTAATAGGAACCTTCCTAAGACAACCTACGGGTTTCACGGGGGGGTTTCATTCTTCTCGTCACTGGGTGTTTCAGTGGGTTCATAAACTTCTTCGTCCAACTCATTATTCTCATTCTCGATATCCTGTGGGATAATCAAGGTTTGCGATTTACTGGGACACTGAGACACAAAGACCAAAGCCTTGGCACTTATAGTATTGTTGCGGTGCACGCCTAGAACTCTATATTAGGGGCTCTTTTCCTTTGTCAATCTGAGGAATCACGAGTTTTGAGGACTGGCTAGAGGGCATTATTTGCCTTTTCTGTAGGATTAGATCGATACTCGAATTTGGAGGATTTAGATCGATCATTGCTGGGTGTGTCAAGATACCTTTCTAATTCTTCAACCCTAGCGAAACACTCCTCTAGATCAACAATGGGATAAAGAATGAGCTCCCTTTGTAATTCTGGGTGAAGTCCCATTCGGAATCGGGAAAGAGTAATTTTTGTCGGCTCCTCTACGTCGGCTTGGGTCATCAGGTCCTCAAATCTGAAGATGTATTCTGAAACCGGAGAATACCCTTGACGCAACGACTGCCACTGAACAAGAACACGTTCGCCATATTATACCGAAACATATTTCTCATGCAGTTGGACTTTCATATCAGCCCATGTGGCAATAGGATGAAGACCTTGGATTTGCCTACGACGCTCGACTCCTAACCAGTAAAGCCTAGCTTGACCCATAAGCTTGACTTTGGCAAATTTGACTTTACGATCTTCGGATATGGCATACCACTCAAAGTAGTTTTCGAGGCTGGTGACCCATTTAAGGACTTTGGGTTGTCTTTTCCCGTCAAAAGTGGGGGCGTCCATTTTCACTGTTTTCATGATCTTATCCTCTTGATTAGTTCGGGTCTCACGACGATGATGACCTTCCCTCCCACGGTCATTGGTGTTGACTCTATTATGGTTTTCAGCGATGAGCTCATTGATTTCCTCAAGACGAGTTTCTAGCGCCTCATACTGAGCTTGTTGATCATGCAACTGTTGTTGCACTTGATCAAGGCGTTCCTCCATCAGGGTTTGATTCGCGGTCGCCTTAGATGAAAGATCTCAAATCAGGGCTTCTAAGTTACTGGTAGACATGACGGAATTATGCAGACTAGACGATGCAAGATAAAACACTCAAACAAAATTAAACCCTAAACTAAAACTCTGCTCTTATACCAAAACTGATGCGGGCTAAATGCTAAAACCCTAAATGATGCAAGTTGGGATTAACCTTAGATTGAATTGAATAGCGGAAATATTCAAAATCATCCAACACATGAAATTAATTTAATGAAATCAATAAAACAATTAAATTAATCCATTTTAGCATTCGCATGTATGAAGATTTCCCGATTTAGAGAAACGGTTCTGATGAAGGAACTCGAGTTTCGCTCTAGTTTAGAGCACAAACGACAATTACAATATCCTCTCTTGACTCTTTGGGGATCTTAAATGAAATAAGGCTTGAAGAAATAGTTCAATAAAAGGGAAAAATCAAAGACATCAAGAAATAAGGTTTTGGGATTTTTTTTTTTTAATATTTATCAGCGGAAATAAAGGAAAATATTACCTGACAATAATTCTAGAAAGACGGAAATAAAAGGATAAAGTTTCAAGGCTTCACACCAAGGATTCCGAGGCTTCACATGAAGGTTATATATCAGCTTCGCACCAAGTCGTACGAGAAACGATTGCTCACTCAGGTTTTGAAGAATTCACTCCCTCAGTTGAAAGCTCTTCACAAGTCTTCTAGGGTTTGCACCAAAGCAAGCTCTTTTCATTCAATAATTAATAATCTCATTAATAATGTCTTTACAAGCCTTTATATAGGCTAAAAACCCTAAACAACATAAAACTTGAAAATAGAAGAGTCCTAAAACAAATAAAACTCAAAATGGTAAGTTTTCGCCACAAAATCCGTTATTCCGTCAAATCTCAGACGTATCTCACGGATGTCTGTCAAGTGTCCACGGATGTTCGTCAAGTGTCCAAGAACATCCGTCGTTTACGATGTGCACTAAACCAGCGAGGGGTTCTTTCCATGGACGTCCGTCAATGGGCCACGGATATCTGTCAAGTACTGACGGCGCTGCTTCTTTTTCTTCTTTCTTTCTTGTTTTTTCTTTGCGCTTTCCTTTGTTTTGTCTTGTGGGATGTCCCCATCACAGAGGTTCCTGTATCCCGCCCACCCCTCCCAGTACCATGCACATCTGGGGACAACATTGGGTCATGGCCTTTATATGTTTTTATTTGAAATGTAAAGCGTGGCTTAAAATAATAAATAATAAGTCAACACTAAGTAGTTTTAAACTTAGAGAGTAGCTTAGGTTTTATTTTTTTAGTAAGGAAATTAGGAAAGTATAGTTTGACAATATAGGGCTAAGATTTGATGTTGAGATTAGGTGAATCAATGTGCATCAATAGGAGTATATATATAAATTGGGTCGTGCTTCCCCAAACGAGGTTGATTTTGGATGAATCATATTCCTCTCAAGTTTATAGGTTGACCCTAGGGCTTAAAATAATAAATAATAAGTCAACACTAGCTAGTTTTAAACTTAGAAAGTAGCTTAAGTTTTATTTTCGTAGTAAGGGAAGTCTAGTTTGACAATATAGGGCTAAGATTTGATGTTGAGATTAAGTGAATCAAATGCGCATCAATATGAGTATATATATAAATTGGGTTGTGCTTCCCCAAATGAGGTTGATTTTGGATGAATCGTATTCCTCTCAAGTCTATAGGTTGACCCTAGGTCTGATTTTCTTGAGTTTCAGATAAGTTCAGTGGTGTAAACGGCCATCTAAAGGCTCTTTATTAATTTTTCTTCTCTTCATCATCCTTCTCTCTTATTTTCTTGTTGAATTTTCAACTAGGTTCTTATTGCTCAGTTAATCGGGGTAGCAAGAGCTTCACCATTAGTAGTTTCTTATTTTATAAACTGTTTCCACAATCTGCTGGAAGTTACCACTTTATAGTGTTTAATCAAAGCCTTAGATATGCATTTATTTGATAGCTTCGAGCATCTTCACATTTCCATTTCATTGACAGTGAGTACATGACATCTATTTGATACAATATAGGTCCAGGGTTCTTTCAATTCTATAGCTAACGCCCTATTTTGATAAAAGTTGAATTGAGGCCTTGGATATGCATTTATTTGAGAACTTTGAGCATTCTTACGTTTCCATCTCATTAATACGTGCGGGGATTTTGATAAGGCCATATTTTTTTTTATAAAGGGCATAAGGCTGCTCCGGGATACAGAGGGAACTAAAATTGCAAGGCTCAATTTAATGCAGTATCAGGTAGAACAAGCATTTTGAAAGTAATAAACAAAGCGTTTACTCTCCAACCAAAACTGACAGTTTCATGGTTAGGTTTTGGAAGGTAGAAATGGCTGGAGGGCCAAGCAAGCTTCTCTACTCTAGGACAAAGAATAGTTTAGTATTTAACTTATCGTGTTATGGTTTCCATCAACCTTGTGATTAGCATCACCATTTTTGTATAATGCAGTCGAAACTGGGAGAATTACATGAACAATCAATAGCCCTCATGTTTCGATTCATTATTGTAATATAAATTAGGTGATTTTTTTGCATGTTAAAGGACTGAAAAAGAAAATATGGAGTTCATTCAAAAGGGTGAGTTCTGCAAATTGGAAAACACCTCTCAAATGGGGATGTCATGTGGAACTGATACATGCAATTTTTCAGTGTATCTAAATCTATTAGGTGATTTTTGGGCATGGTAAAAGACTGAAAAATAAATATGGAGTTTATTCAAAAGGGGCGATGGCACATTTTGGGATCTGCAGATTGGGAAATGCTGCTTGATGGGGGTGTCATATGGAACTGATACAGGTAAGTTTTAGTGTATCTAAAACTAAAACAAAGTTGGATTTGGAAACTATGTTGATCGAGCAATGGTCTATTGAAATATTTGATGTGAGACACAATGGCTGCTGTTGAAATTGATTGCTCTTTGAATAGAGACTTGGTTTTATTCTTTTATGCACCGAGCTTATTAATTGATAGCCTTCTCCCTCTCTCTCTCTCTCTTGTTACACTTATCAATTTCTTTAAATTTGGTACTTTGCAAGTTGTAGTTACATCATCCAAAAAGATTGAACATCCCTATGTCTTAAAGTAAGTAATAATAATATAAGTAAACCTTACACCTATCATGTTGCAAAATATGTTGAACGGCTTAAAACTCTAGTCGCATCCACAATGTCTTCGAAATTTAATGTTCTACTTTTCCATCTTTGTGAATTGAGGCCATATTCTCATTTTTTAATATTAATATGAACTTTATTATAGGGATTTCTCTTGCTCTGTTCAGATTTTTAAGCATGGTGTGTATTGTTTTGGAGAACAGGGTGGTGACATCCCCGAGGCCTTGCTACCAGAGCCATTCAACCAGCGAAAGCATGCTATGATACCGGGATTATTGTTTAGATCACCCATGAAAGAGCCCGAGCCAGTCTCTGTTGAACTTGAGCCTTTGTCAAACATCTCCCACTTGTCTCCATCTCTCCATAAGCAATTTTCTCAAAAGACTATTGTTCCAGAAACAGAAAAGACTCGACTGTTAGCATCCCCAGCCCCCTTCTCATCGATGGCCCCTGCTAATTTAAAAAATCTCAATATCAAAATACCTCTAAAGGAGGGAAATTCCACTGTGTCTGCCAGCATCAAGGCCCCAATCAAACTGATTTTCGGCCCAGACAGCTGTACAAATACCCACTTATCTGAAAGCCCTCCAGCGAAACCTGCCTCAACTCCAGATAAGTTGATAACAGAAACTCCAGCACAAACAACACCCAAAAGATCGATCCCTACTCCTGACGACAATATCACCACCATCGAGACTGGGCTATCGAGCAGTTCAACTCCTAGGAGGTTTTTAGACTTTTCCTCACCTATGAAATCTTTCAAAACCTTAAGACCAATTGCCGGTGCAACAGAAAGAATTCTTTTCGAAGAAGAAACTAAAAGCTCTTCCTCACTTTTGCAAACGGTATGTTCTTTTTTGTGTCTTTTTCCATCATATTTCGGAAACCTGTTAGCTGGTGATGCACTTGAGTCCACTTGTTGAGAAGGATGGGTGTCTGTATGAGTCAAGTGACTTATAAATTTCGATAATTGGGAAACAGAAATACCCAACAAGTAGGATGGGTGTCTGTATGAGTCAAGTGACTTATAAATTTTAATAATTGGGAGAGAGAAATACCCAATTGTACCGTATCAATTTGGATGGGTTGGGTTTTTCAAGTTTTTATCGCTGCTTTATATTTTAGTCACTCCGCTATATTCTTTTATATTTAGTTCTTGGCCAAGAGAGGAGAGCTTTCAAGTGTCTCAATATTTAAGATCTATGTTTTTAAGTTTTAGCATATAAGGTAATTAGGATATACTATGATGTTAGTTTCTTTATCCATAGGGTAGCCCTAGATAAAGACTTGTATTTTAAAAAAGGGTACCTCTGTTTGCACCTACGTGATTTCTGAGGGCGCGTACTTTCGAAACCCACTGAAACCGGTTGAATGCTTGGATTCAGACGATGGAGATCATTTTTTCACCTCAACCTTCGACATAATGGATCCTGAGCATGGGTCAAAATATCATCCGATACCGCTACGTATCGGACGATACGTATCAGTTTTGGACCTCACCGATACGGTACATTCAAGGTACTGTATCGGTGCCTCCCATACAAAAATCTAAATTTCGGATGATACATTGGAATGCATCGTCCGAAACTGATACGTATCGTCCGATACATATCGGTTTTGGGGCTGGACGATACGTATCGTTTTTCCGAGATTTTAACCCATGATTCTGAGACCATACCCATACCATCAGATGATTAGTTTTTTATTCCATGTGGCATGAATCACCAAATATGTCCCTAAAATCACATGGCTTATATCAAGCTCAGACGAGATTTTAGGACCATTTTTTGGGGATATGTGCCACATGGAAGAAAAAAACAGACTGTATGATGGTAAGCTCATGGTTTCGAGATCCATCGTGTGGAAGATTGGGGGTGAAAATCGATCTCCACTGTCTGATTGCAAGCAGTCAACAGTTTCAGTGGGTTTCAAACGTAGGTGCCTTAAGAAATCGCGTAGGTGTGAACAGAGGTACCCTGTTAAAATTGCCTTGAGTTCTGCAAGAAATTAGATATTCCTTGTGAGATTGGTTGCGGGTGGTAGAACTAAGAAAAAGACGATGTTCCTGAGCGAACGCGGGGGCAGGATTTCATGATGGGAAGGGAAGTACACCTTGGCTAGCAGATTCCATGCTAGAATTTCTTCATCGTTCCAGCTCGTATTCGGTGGCACTCTGTTTCATTTCTTTAAAAATCAGTTGTTTCTTTAACCTTGACCCTATGGCTTAACTAATATAATTGTTTCACCAATGACATGAAGCCTTAGTTTTGCAGGAAAAAGATGATGGGTATGTTGTTACCGATGATCAGAAGATGAATCAAACTAGTATTGGAAAACGTGAGCAGATGCTTGCCTGCTTGCCAGACCTCTTTAATGTGGTTCACCTTATCTTTCGGTCTGCCGACTCCTCCTCAATTACAAAACAAGAGCTCGTGCACAAGATAATCTCTTATAACTGCGATGTCGTTGATACAAGTAGGAAGAATCACTGCAGAATTATGATGCGGTTTCAGGCTATCTAATTTAATTAATGACCAACTCCTGTTCAATTTTCCTTGCAGGAGAAGTAGAAGAACAACTGAAGCTATTAGAGGAATTGGTTCCTGATTGGATTTCTGGGAAGACATTGTCTAGTGGAGATTTTCTCTATTGGTATGGTTTTCCACCTAGATTTTGTATAGGGTAACCAACCAGTTCCCACTTTGGATTGGGAATGGATCACTTGTTTTGGACTGTGGCTCTATGTTTCATGAAGTGTGCCATGCGATTGAAAGGACCTGATGTGAATTGGTTGAAAATTGCATAAAAAAACATCTCCATTGCGTGATTCAAAGCAGTCAAATGCCTTATTGACCTCTTTGAATCAGACAATACAGGTGTTTTTCGATGCAATCGTTGACACCGCAGATCGTTAGCTCATGGTCTTTGCATCACACGGCATACTTGATGAAAAATAATCCATGTGTCCAAAAAAGTGACCCCTCTCCAAGCTCCATTGGGATTTTAGGTCGGTTACCCCATCGGGTCAGGCATATAGTCATGACCCATCGGGTCAGGTTGGATTGAGTTGAACATATGCCCTTTATCCGTTGGGTAGCCTTTGACCCAACCAACCGCCAGAAACATCAGACTTGGCGCAAACTGACACAAGTATCCAGACTACATAAATGCACGTCTCTTTCTTTAATTAGCTCCTGTATGCATCAACTAATATCTGTTTTGTCGATGTTTACAGCATCAGGAAAATGTTGGACCCAGATTTGATTCGTGCAAGGCTTGTAGAAGCTGTGTAAACTGTGAGCGAGGTATTTATTTTAAGCTTCTCCATCTTATTGCCAGAAAGAATTCAAATGAAAAGGGTGATTTCTAACGAGCGCGTTGTAGTTCCTGCCTTCTGTTTGTTACTGACTTGGCTTGCACTGTGCTGAATCCCATAAATATGCATCTCCAACCTCATTTTCTAGAGACTACTTTGATGAAAGGCTAGTAAGATTTCCTTTATTTGTTGAAATATTGACTTGTTGCAGGGCGTGGGCTAAGGTAAGTAGGCCCAATTCATAAATGGCCTGGCCAGGCCTGACCAGATTCATAATTCGGTCGAGTATGGGCTAGCACCAAAAGGACCGATTATGATTGGCCTGTTTAAGGCCCTACCCAAACACGTTAAGCCTCTTTTAAGATGATGCCTAGGAGTTTTGGCTTAGGAGGCTAGTCCTCATAAGCCTTGTCCATGACATGTTAACATGTTACTGATATACGGGCAATCAAGGTAAGTTGTTTGATATCATTTACCTCAAACGCATAAAGCCTCTTTTAAGGTGACACTTACGAGGCTAGCCCTCGTAAGCCTCGTTCACAATGCTTTAAGTCGTGGACGATGTGTTAAAGTTAACATGTTAATGATATATGGGCAATCAAATGTGCCCTAAATGTGTTTAAATGACAGTAGGGATGCGACTTTCTTGACCGTCATTTCAATACCAAAATAGTGTTAAATGATCTTACACCATCAATGGTTTAAGATGTAGGTGACTTATACCATCAAAGTGATAGATCACAGATCAAAGAGCAGCAGACCCAAAAAAATGTTTTAGAGAATAAAACCATCTGGTTTGATATCAACCGTTTCTTTAGTTTTAATAGCTGATGTTAAATTTCATCAATCTGATGGTTCAAACCCACTAATAGGCATGTTTCTGTGGGGTGAGACATGTTCAAGATGGATTGCAACCTAGAAAATTTAGATTGATCACAGATGTCGCCACATGGCCTAATGATAAATTACACTTCAATTTTGAGCTGCATTCAAAATAATAGCTCAGTTCAATTATAATATATAATCGAGCTTATATTCTGGGTTCGGCCGTGGAGCCAAGCAATAAGAGCTTGTAGCTCCCTTTTTCATCTTCCTACTCAAACTATGTCGCTGCACCTGCTAAATTATTGATTGCTTTGAATCAAAAGCTGGGGATCATTTTTAATGCCAATCTTTCACGAAGATTTTAGAAAGGCCCCTCCCTTCTCAATGCTACTGATGAGTAAATGAAGCTTTAGATCGGATCTACCTCTACCTCGGTTTTGAGGATGAGTATGCCCCTTAACCTAGAAGCTGAATATTGCAATTTTCAGTTTGTTTCAGTTGGAACCAAACCAAACTAAATCAGTTCAGGTTCAATTTGGTTTTTTTAAAACCAAACCAAATCAAAACCAATTTTTTTTAGTTTATGTATTTTTTTTTTTAAACATTTCTAAGTTATTTTTTGGTTTTCTAATCCTACCTATTTGGTTTCAGTGTTTGCCACTCAAAACCGAAACTGTACTAGAATCGGCTCGGTTCGGTCAGAATAGGAGGTTTTGCAGGTTGGTTCGAAAACTTGCAACCGTGCAACTCTCAGGAAGGTCCCTGCTGAAATATCCATTTGCCAAACATGGTTGGCTGCATTGCTTGGGTCACTCCACTTGCAGTGGATTGCATCATCAGCCGCCGGCTGCACAATATCCATTTGGAAAACGTGGCACACATATCAAAAAAATGAAATGATCACATCGTATCATCCAACGTTGTCTATTGACCCTACCTGAAAGTGACATCTCAACAGCTATCGATCATCCAAATCTCTATATCCCAACAACTTCATTCCACATCTCTTTCTTTTGTCTCTCTCTCTCTCTCTCTCTCTCTCTCTCTCCAGCTTCACAACCCCATCCATACCCACCATTGTTAAGATCTGACAATTTATGAAAAAGGTTCGAACATAGCCGCTAGTGACTATTGAGTAATCATTTACTGTGTACCGTTGGATCTTTGCAACTGCTTATCGGATCGATCAAGGCCTTCAATTTTAAGAACCAACAGACACAATCGCCCCTAAAAGGATGCATCGAACATTATAAATAGAGAGCATAGGAGGGGTTTCAAGCACTTGCAAACAAGGATCAAAATTTTGGATTGAATTTTTGTTTTGAGCATGATCGAAATTGAAACCAAAATTTGAAATTTTGGCCGAAACCCCATACAAATTGGACCGAAATTTTGGATTTCGGTTTCGTTTCGGCCATTCTCGAAATCGAAACATTTCAGTCGAAAATTTGAAATTTCGGCCAAAATTTTGGTCCATGCTTGCAATCTCGAATCCTATCTTCATGTTTTTGAAATTCGTGTGCCTATTGGAGTGATTATGCTTGTTTATTTCGTTGGGTCGCACACTACGGTATAATATAGTGTGTGACAGATCGGCGTATCACCGAGGCTTTATTGTATCCTGGAGGCAAATTTATCGTTATCTCGTTACATAGTAAAACAAATATTGTCTTAAAGATAACGATCTAATCGCACCTTGAAGCTATTTTCAGTCTATTTCTATTATTTTCTGTGTAACCCACTAACACACACTTTCATTGAAAAAACACTAGTAGATTGCACGTAATAAAGTGAAAAGCATGTATGAATGAAATTGGAAGTTGGTTCTACATGATTGAGTGATAAATTAGGGATAGGGCTATGTATTTTTTGGACCGAACTGATCGAATTGGACTGAACTGTCGGGTTTGGTCCAGTTTGGAAAAAAGGAAAATCGAAAAGTTTGCTTTGGTTTTGGTTTCAAGACTCCCCAAGTCAAAATCGAACTGAATCGAATCGAATGTAGTTTGTAAGATATATATATATATATATATGTGCGGGGGTTTTGATTAATTTTAAAGGGCATTTAAATAAAATGTATATTTTTATATAAAACCCTACCCTTGTCTTTAGTCTATTCCCAAATCCTAAAGCGATAAAGTAGAACTTAAAGGAAAATTGGTTGAGAAAATTTTGATGTGCAAGTAGAATTTATAGGAAAACCGAAACCGATCGAACCAAATCGAGCATAATCTAATCGGGTTGGTTTGGTTTAAGCGTTGGACGGTTTAATTTGGTTTGAAAATCTAAAAATCGATTAGGACCAGTTTGATTTGTGACTTTGGTCCGAAACCGACAATGTGAGGACATTTGTTGTCATTTTTTTGAAAACATAATCATTTTTTCGTTCATCATAATAGATGTAACTCTTTTTTAGCTTCACCTCTTCGAACACAACTCCCCGTTCTCACATCATTATAATAGTAGAGATGAAGATTACAAGGGTAAATGTCAAGCAAAGAGAGAAAATAAAGAAGTAAGAAAATCCCTACTATCCACCCATCGTACGACAATGTGATCAGGTCACTTGATGAGTTGCACTGGAAAGAGAAATAACGAAACTTATGTGCCAAATCTTTGTTCTTCGATTAAGGGTCTGCTTCAAGCCCCACAGAGCTCAGTTCTAGTGTCATGAGCCGCCAACATAGCACACAAATTCAGTCTATATTAAGGCCTCTCTTCATAAAGTTCTCAATAGATCACCACCAACATCTCACTTTTTATCAGACACCATTTAAGTGTGATTTTTCATTTATTAAGATCCCTTTAAATTGCCCAAGTGACAATCCATCCATCATTTGAACATGTCCCAGTTAAATGATTATGCTTATAAGTGAATGTAAACTATCCCCATAGGAAAACCTAAAGGGGTTAGGTGCATTAGCTAGATACATGCTTCCAAAAGCAGGAGACTTGAGTTCGAATCCCCTCCTTCCTTGAGGCCACCCTAGGAATTTATATCCTGTGCTGACCTGACATATGCTAAATTTGGGGTGCATATGTGCCCCTGGAATTAGGCGGGTGCTCTAACTGGCCTGATTACCCAAGTTATCAAAAAAAGAAAAGAAAAAAATACTATCCCATGGGTAAACTTTAATATCAAGAATAAAAAATAAGAACAACCTTTGATATTAGATGGTTTCAATCTCTAAAAAATAATGTGATTTTTTTATACATAGCCATTTAGTTGATGATATATAACTTTTACAGTATAAATTTCTAAAAATGGTGTAAGATAAATTAAACACCATTTGGTGCTTATTTATAACGGTTAAAATGTGTTTTAGACTGGAACCATTCCATAGGTTAAGAAGAAATGAGTCAAACACAGATTATAAAGGGCATAGATACATGCGAATGTCTCCAAGTCAGCACGGCTGTACAGCTAACATGATGGTTCAAACACACTCTTCATCCGAATCCCTTATTGTCCAAAGGGTTTGGAAACCAAGTGAAGGTGATAGTAGGTTCAATGGGACCTAAGAAATGGTTTTACACAAAGATAGGGTTATTAACAACCACAGATTTTTTTCTTTGCATTTTTGAGGTCGAAAGATTGAGCCAAAAAGCTAAATCTGGTTGCAAAGGAGGAGTATCTTGTTGCAAATAATAGTGCCCTTTAGACCAAAATAGCTCTCTACCCTCCAACAGTGAAAAAGGTGTTTTTGTCCTTAAAAAAAAAGGGTGAGAGTAATTCAGTTCAAATAGAGAGTACATCCTGACGATTGATTGCATTTTATAGATTTAAATGAACGAATCTAAACACGCTCAATTTGAAGTCGCTACATCAATCACCGTCCAACCATTTCTTAGATGATGTTAGATTAATCTACATCTACCGTACAACTGCGCTGATCAGTGTGATTATTGATTGGAAAAGTCTGATCGGTGTGATTATTGATTGAGTGACACAGCTCCAATTTTAAAAGGTTGGACGGTCCAGATTGATCAGCGTACATACGAAGTAACTAAAAAAAAGAAGGAATAAAATATTGTTGACTGCTTTGAATAACGAAGGAGATTGTTTTTCCTCCCAATCTTTGATACAGTAGATCTTGAGATCACGGGCTTTACCATGAGACGGTCAGATTTTGATATTATGTGCCACACATATATAAAAGTGATTAGAGAACCACATTTGCGGAATGACATGTTATATTTTTTTTGGGATGTATGCCAGGTGGAACCATAATCTACCGTCCGATCTCAAGATTTAAAGCTTAGGACAATCCTCCAATTCAAAGGAGTCACCGGTGCACGTAAAACCCTGGTAGAGAACGAAAAACCTTGGATTGTAAATAAAGGTACCCTAATCTGACCGTCTGATATCAAAAGATAAGAAGGAGCAAACATGTACATCCAGTGAGAGATAGAGAGAGAAACCATCTTCGGATTCCGGTGTAAGTCAACAAAGAGAAGTCCTCCTCGATCCTCCATCGTCGAAATTCAAAGCATGGCTAAAAAGGGTCGTAGTTGAAACTAAAACTAAAAACTAAAAGACGCAAACAAACATATACAGAGAGAGAGAGAGAGAGAGAGAGAGAGAGAGAGAGAGAGAGAGAGAAACCATATTTATTGGCTTCAGGTGGTTAACGTCAACAAAGAGAAGTCCTCCTTGATCCCCCATCGTCGAAATTCAAAGCATAGCTAAAAGGGTCATAGTGAAAACTGAAACTCCCTTTGGATCTCCGTTTCAACTTCCTTCTCATTTCTGCTCGCACTCTCCAGAAAAGGCTCCGACACCTTCTCTTCCCGCTCTGGAAAACCATGGTGGCCTCATACAAAACACCACCCACCGCCATTTTCACCAACAAACAAGAGAACCGAGTGGGTTTTAATAAGACAAAGTAGGTGGTGTGGGCTGCTGATATTAATTACTATGGAGTTGCTTACGGCGCCGCCCTGGAATGAAGCGGGTGGGATTTTGGAGAGACGAAGCGAGGTTTGCATACACTTCCCAAGTGTGGGTAGTGAACATAGTAAAAGTTGGTCTGTCGTAAGAAAAGGTGAAAGTTGGATTTTTCTTATCTTTATAATTGGATAAAGACAGTTTTATGTGTCAGCGTATCGAGAGACATGTTTGTAGAATCTTAATAGTCGTTAGAGTTGACTACTGATCCTACTGGATTGTGACTTATGAGAGGGGGATCATTTGGCCATTGGATTTTTCACTGATTTCGGGGACCTTTACCCAGGCCCAGCCCAACGGTGTGTCAAGTACCGCGATGGACTCGGGCCCCCGCCCTGCTTAAGGCACCGGCCCACATGTGCCTTAAAAGAAAAAAAAATTATATATCACAAAAAATGGGTTCAAATTAATAAAGCCATCCTAAAAGTTATTGGTACTAATAGATTTAAACGAAAGTTATTTCATTTATTATTGAACTAATAGATTTATGTGCTGGCATATATATATATATATATATATATATATATATATATAAGCAGTCTGTTAGGTCCTCCAATGGAGGACGGTGACCATCCTCGAAGATCCACATGAGAGCTCTATGTGACACCCAAAACAATTTTTGAGTGTCACGTAGAGCACAGGTAGACAGTTTAGATTAATATTAAAAAAGAAAATTTTGAAATATAAATTTTAAACCCACAAGTTAATGTTTGACGATTTTTATTGGTCCACATTTCACGATTTAAAATATATACTTTCTTTTTCAAAGATGATTTAAACAATACACCCAAGGTCCACGTGACATCTAAAAAATATTTTAAGTATCACATGGAGCTCTACGTGGAAGGCTAGAGGACGGTGACCGTCCTCTCATAGATGACGGAGGCCTTTTTCATATATATATATATATATATATATATATATATACACATATGACACCACGGCCAAGGAATGCAAAAGACACCGCCTTTTTTTTAATGAGATGCGTGTTGGAGAAGGGTGTCAAACTGTGCACCGTTGATTTCCGACATCATTGGTAAACGAGTAGTCCTCAGGATGTTATCACCATTCTGCCCCTTCTTCTTCACTTAATTACAAAATCGAGATTAGGAATGGGATGGTTACTATGAGGGTTAGATACTTTATCACTAGTCCGGCCTGTCTCAACTTCAGTTGGATTTGGGCTGAAACAAAACACCTAAGAAGGTTTGGGCTGAAATAAAGTCCTACCAAAGGCATATATAATTATTGTCATCAGTAGTTCAGTACCCTTGACTGATCTTACAACACTTTTTATCTTATACCATTAAAATGTGATTTATCATTGTGCCATGTGGCACACATCTATGATCAATTTAAATTGCCCATGTGGCAATCCATCGTTGGAACATGTCTCACTAGAAGGATCATGGTTCTAAGTGAAAGTAAATCATCTGAACAATGAATTTTAATATCAACCATCAAAATTAAGAAAAATTGATTAAGGTGCAAAAATTGGATAGTTTGAAACTCTCAAAAGTATGATTTTAGGATCTATAACTCTTCAATTGATAATATATCACTTTGAGGGCATGAATTTCAAAGAATATTAGCCAATAAATGGTATAAGAAACATATAATTAAGGGAAAGTGGGCATATTTGAGATTGACAAATTTACCCTCCCACTTTTATGAAAATGACAAAAGATTCGAAAGCTGCAAGTTTCATAAAAAGGGACATGCTCGTCAGAAGATATAGATAAGACCCGTTTCTCCGGTTTTGATGCTATTTACCATAAAGGGTAAACCAAATTAGATAGATTCATGTCAGCTTAGTAGACATTGATTAAAGAGCGCCAAGTGGAGCAGATATAGAAACTGTTAAAAGAGTGTTAAAGTGAAGCAGAGATGGAAACTGATCGCTTGTGTTGGCTATTCCATCTTTCATCTGTGCCTAAGATTAGTCCAGACACAACACTCTTAACATAAAAAAATAAAAAATAAAAAGTAGGTCCACTTTTCTGGGGCTCTTTTGCTCCATTTTCTTCCTCCTCTCTCATCAAATAAAAAGGGCAAATCCGTACCCTATGGTGGATCTTATGGGTCAATGAGCCTCATCTACCCTTGATTTGCCCATTCGCAACCCTACTTTTAGAAAATTTATAATAAGTGGACGTCAAACAACATACCAACAATGGACCACTTACGTAAGTGACTGGCCTGATCTGCAGTGCTAGGACCCGCTGCACTTGCATTGTGCCACATAAGCAGTTCATGAAATGGTATACTGTTTGTGGTCCGCACCATATATCAGTGTTCCTAATTTTTTTATCCTTTGGGTGACATTATTTGCGTTCATTTTTCCTGCACTATAAAAAAATCGTTGACCGGCTTGAATCAGACTATGAAGGTAGTTTCTCATCCCAATCTTCTACAAAATAGATCTTGTGATTATGGCAGACCTATAAGATGGTCGCATGTTGATTCAATGCGGCATATATGCCCAAATGTGACTACGATCATGGATGTACCTATCAGACTATCACTTTTGGGATATGTGTCATGTGGAATCAAGATGTGACCGTCTGATAGGTGGGTTGTGATCTCAAGATCAATCTTGTGAAAGATTGGGACGAATAACGATCTTCGCTGTTTGATTCAAGGCAGTCAACGATTTTTCATGGTGGAAGAGCGTGTGCTCTTCATCAAAAGAACGGGTGCAAATAACGCCACTCTATCGATCGGCAATGTCAAGGGGCTGGTTTAACCAATGACTTTTTCTATGATAAGACTTTCTCTATGATCAATGTGTCATTGAGTCGGATCGGATTGACTAGACCGGATACATAAAGTTGACTTGTCGGGTCAAGTAGGGAACGAAACATCCGAGCCAACCTGATCAAACCCTATATTTTATATCTAAAAAGTTTTTAAATAGACATTTTCTACCATGTGGGGCTTATGTATTTGCAAATTTCTTATGGACCAGCCAAAATTTTGCCCCCATGGTTGACAACCTTATATATGATAATAATGAGCCAACAGCTCATTATAACTCATCCTAAACAATGAGATAAAAATCTTGGTTGCTAGCTTTTCCAACCTTGAGATGTACACAAATTTTTATGCTGTTTTGTACCTCCATATCTTAAGGTCCACTCACTGCAGAATTTACAAGAGCCAGGTCTTCTGCCATGAGTAATATATATATATATTAGTAGACCTTTCATGTGCGATGCACATGAGAGCCATTTATTTAAAATTTATTTGTATAATGAATTGCTAAAATGTAAATTTCAAAAATATTTTTTGTGTTTCATTTTAAATCGGCAAACTCCTATTTAAGCTTCTATGTATTTAATTTATTAAAGTACCATTTTATCATAGGTGCATTAATTAACACACCTGATACCAATTTATAGAAAAGATAATTACAATTGGGTTGTACCAATATTTTTTTATTTTTTTTGAGGATGTCATACCTCAAAGGCAACTCAGATGTAGTATCTGTACAAACTTGTACGCATAGAGGATCCACTATTGGCCTAGCACACTGGAAAGAGACTCACACAAAGAGTTGGAGCATGCGTGAGGATTAGAATCCACAACCTGTACTTCTCAACCGATTCACGGATTTTGTTGAGCACCAAATAAGTGTTGAGTGCTCACATACATCAGTAAATTAATTAATACTTATTATATTAAAAAAAATCACTTTTGTTAGATATCCTGCTTCTCAATAGATCTATTAGGCCTATTTTGACACAAATAGTCAAAATAGATCTGTAATGTCTCTATATTCTCACGTTCTGTTGTGCGTTAATGAAGTCTGCATAGTTTGAGATTTTGCTACAATAAGCATGTGTTTTACTAACTTGTACCTAACCTTTATTGCCCTATGTGATAGAATGAGAGAATATCCTTTCAATGTAAATGAATCAAATGAGTACCAAATTTTCCTTTTAAAAAAAATGAGTACCAAATTTTGATTTCCTTTCTCTTTTATAGGTAGGTGACATATATATATATATATATAGAGAGAGAGAGAGAGAGAGAGAAGTCTCTGAAGCCTATCGATAGGAGATCGACACATAGCGCCTTTTTGGCAGATGCGACATTCCAATCTTTTCCTCAATTATACTCGCTTTAATCATAGTTATCACTGACAGAATCAGAAAGGCAAAGTGGTGCGAAGCGCAGGGGATATGTTCCTGACAACAGGATTGATATGGTCATCATTACATTCGAAAAGATCATTATTACTCCAATTTAAATCATTTTATTGTCATATATAAAAGTGCTTACGCTTTATATAAGAAGCGCAATCGCTTCCTATATGGGGCGCTAGCGGTCGCCTCTTTAATGAAGCGATTGCACTCAATGAAGGAATGGACAACGCCTACAAAACGACACGTAGCACCTTTTTTGCGCCACCTATCACTTTTTTGTGTGAAGCGGCGTCTGACCTTATGTCATTTATTATTATTGCCAGAATATTAAATGAGAAGCGGTACATGACATTGTGGTTTGCAATGACTATAATTACCGTTCAAAATGATTATTTGAGGCACCCCTTCGGCGAGACCATTTATTGCCCAAATATTTAGTATTAATGACGCTTGTGTTAGAAGAGCTAGCGCTTTAGTGAGAAGTGCTAGCGCTTTGTACAAGAAGCGCAGTCACGTTTTGGATGGCACATTAGCCGAACTATCAGTAAGCGTTAGCGCTCCGTTAAGGAAGGAAAACACTTTCTATATGACACATAGTGCCTTTAAGTGGACAAGTAGTAACATTTTTTGCGAAGCCACGTCTAACCTTATATAACTTATTACCATTGTTAGAATATTAAATGAGCAGTGGGGCGAGGCAGATAGGATTACGGAGCATAACATCGTGGTTTGCAATGGCTATCATTTTCATTCGAAGAAACTATTTTAGGCGGCAAATTTGTGAATTGAAAATTCTGAAATTCATTTTTATCTTTGCCCTCCTAATTTTCATCTTCTCAGAGCACAATAAGAAACATTGAAGAGACGAAATCCTTTTCTTGCATCTAGTAACAAGGTGAGTATCCTTTTATTTTAATTCCGCTTCAAATAGGCCAAATAGAGGTGTCATCCCTTCCTTAGAAGAAGCGTTAGCGCCTCAGCGCCTCCTTATAGGGGCACAGACGCCTCAGCGCAGAAGCTATGTGAAGCGTCAGCGCTTTTTCACGAGGCGCTTGCGCTTTGACATGGAAGCGACGACGCTCCTAATTTTACTATCTTCTTCTCTAAACTTCTCATTTTTCTAATTCATAGATTTTTAAGATGGTTATCAAGACTCCAACGACTAAGTACATCATTGGGAAGTGTCGGGTCATCTATGACGAGGCATCTGATCAGAGGAAAAATCTGCCTTCACATTCAGTTTTCAGGGCATTCTTTTTTACACCAAAGGACGTGATAAACATCAATGATCTTGTAGACACCCCATTTTCGCCCTCTCGGAGTATGCAAATATATTCAGTCAACCTTTAACTTTGCCCATGACTCTCGAAAAGGGACCAACCTTCGGAAGCCTTAAAACCATAAATTCGGGGACTATGCACTATTCACATAATGTATAGTTGAGTTCTGGGCTTAAATACCAACCCACAGACTCGGGCCCAGCCAGACCCAGGAGATCCCAAATTATGCGCATAACAACATGCATATAATTAGATTGCGTGCAGGATGTCCTGTGCGCAATTGGTCCAAAGTTGAACCAGTTTTGTGCTTCCGTGCACCGCCCACACTCCCTGATTATGTGCATGGGGTCCTTACGCATAATTAGATTATACGCATGGCTCCATGTGCATAATTAGTTCCAAGTGATTTGGGACTAGGACACCTGGCTGAGCCAGTCAACAGGTCATTTCCCAGTCGATAACCGACTTCTAGGAAATTGTGCGCAGGTGACCCCGCGTGCAATTCAATTATGCGCAGGAAGAATTGTGTACATCCCCTATACGTGTAATTATTCGTATACCTATAAATAGTCCCATACTCTACAGCCAAACGAATCAATTTCTTCTCTCAAGCTTCTTCCTTTTAGAAAATTCGAGGTTCTCTTTGAGGCTTCCAAAGAAAGGGGTTGACCTGCACTGCAGACTCTTCTCTAGAAACCTCAGGGTAGTCAAGCTGGTAGCATTGGCCTATCAGTCTTGATTCTCGAAGGAGCAATGAAGGGATAAACGCTTAGCCTTAGATCCATCCCTTAGGAAAACCCTGTCGAAAAATCCCAAACTCTAACTCCTTTAGAGACCGACACACTCTTGCATATGCCTTTTAAAATAGTCTTAGCCTCGCCGATTTGCCTAAGGTAGCTTACAGAGGGTACCCGGGAACGGGGTCGATACTCCCTAGCATAGCGGGCCATATCCCCTTTCTTTAGATAGGTTCAAGTAGGAATATGAAACCAATCTAGATAACCTTAGGCAACCCATAGCTGCTGAAGTTGGCAGGCCGATGTTTAGTAGAATAATCCAACCCACACCTCGTGAAGCGTGATCAGTGACGTGTTCAACATCGATAAATATCTATAACTGACGACCATAACAACTCCGGTACACTCTATTTAGAATTCGTCTCTCTTTACTTTTCTGTATTTAAATATCTTCCTTTTGATATTACTCTATAGTATTTCTCCCATCGCAAATAAAGTTCACTTGGGACCGAATTAGGCCACTTATTTCGGGACCCAAAAGGGCCCTAGAAAAAGTGCGCACCAACAGACTGATGATCACAATGAGGCTTTCTTTACTAGGATTGCCTCAGTTTATTTAGTTTACTTTTAGTTTCTGCCTTATTTTATCACTTTTTTACACACACTCACACGAGTTTAAGCATACTTAGCAAATCATACCCCGCTCTTAAACCCTCGAGTACCACTGAGTGCATATAAGCCCTCGTCAAGGAGTAGGAATGTTTGGAATACGTAGAATAAACCCTAGTAACGACCCACCCTTATGAGGCCTCCACGATAATCCCGCATACGATGGTGGACCGTCCTATGACTTCCTCCAAAATCACCTCGAGATTAACATGGCGGGTGAAGACGAGATAATACCGCATACACCTCAGAGCACTAGTAACAACGACATCAGAAGAGAAAGCGGCCTTGGGCAAAACTACACCGCCAGACAGATTATAGGTATGAATCTCCAAACATTGTCGAGACCGGGCAGAGAAGCCCAGGAATTACTTCAGAGTCTGGCTACCATATTCAAGGCCACCATGGATCAACAAGACTAGGAGGATCGGGAGCAATAATAAGAGTAGAGGTCACCACCTACTCTGAGCATCGTGTCGCCTCATATATCCCCTCCAAGGGGGACTGCTCACCTTTTTCAGTAATAATCGGCAAGGTAAAACTGATCAGTCATATAATTTACTAATTTATCACCCTTAACTTAGTGATGCTAGACCCAAGTTTGCTACTAATACGTTGATGATGTACAGATATTAAAGAAAATCAGTAAAAGAGAATCAAAATATTAATCTTCGTCAAAATGAACTGAAAAAGCAACAAGAAAAATGATTGAACGTAAAAGACGATTCGATGTGTGCTGAAAGCAGAGAAATCGTATTTTACGATTAAACGAAACCAAAGGAAGAAATGAGAAATCATAATTTACGATTTTTAGAAGACGTTCAAAGTGAAGTACGATACAAAAGAGAGTACGATCGTTCGTAATAAAGAATCATTCTTTAAGTTGTAAAGGAAAAAAAAATCGTAATTTACGATTTTACAAATAAAGTTCTCATTGTTGCTGATCACGTGAAGCAATCTACACCGCTATGAACCAAAATAGAATAACTCTTGAATTAGAAGTTTGGTGAATCACGGATCTGAGAAGATTGATGAAGAAAGACTCATAAAGATCTCAGTTACTAAAATTACAGAGAAAGTTTAAAAACGCATCAACCATTGAAAGCAAGGAAGATTAAAATTAGGAATTAGAGTTATATTAGGAAACTTTTATTTTTAGTAGTTTCTTTTATTAGAATTAGATCACTGTAAACCGACCCTTTATGATCTATAAATAAGAGGGTTTGGCATAGGAATAACTTATCGAAGAATTTCTCAGCATCAATTGATGACTGAGATCTGTGTTTTCTTTCGATAAAAAATAGTTTAGAGTAGTTTAGATATCCAAGGTTCCTCGATCACAATTGACTACTGGGATTGAGAGCTAGAAGATTAGTGTAGATATCTGTAGTTTCTCAGAAGCCATTGACGCCTGCTACTGAGGGGTGAAAGATATATTTTTATTTTGCTTTCTAGTTTAGATTTATTTTTATTGCAATTTATTGTTTTGTAAATATCTCTAAGTTTTGATTTGAATTGACGACTCAAGTTGAGATTTACAGATTAGTGTAATGGTTTTACTTTTCTATCTTTGATTTTTTGGAGTTTGATTGACTTCCAAATTTCTGGTAGATTAAAGATTAGTATAAATCTATATTGAATGATCCTAATTTTTTATTGATACCAAATCCTAGAGGACTGAGATATAGTATAACGGTCTTTTAAATTTATAAACATCCGATAGCTGAAGATTGTAATTGACGACCACAATCTGAAGGAGGATTTAGATTAAAAACCATTCTTTTGTTCATATTTCTCAAGTAGCTTAGAATCTAAAAGATAAATATAAGTTTTTAAAAGCGAAATTCTAATTATATGTGTATCCAATTAAGTCTTAACCTATTGCAAGTGCACAATAGAAATTGTAGAGCTAGTAGAGGATCGTTTCCACGAAGATAGTCATATTATGTTTAATCTAAGTTTATGAAAACTTATATCTATCTTTTTAGATTCCTAAACTACTGGAGAAATATGAATAAAGAATTTTTCTAAATCTAAAGGGCATAAAATAAATCCTAAATCTTCTAACTTTAAATTTTGGTCGTCAATCACAATCTTCAGTTATTAGATATTTATAAAATTAAACAGTACCATTACACCATATATCAAGTTTTCTAGCATTGAGCGTCAATCACTACCAAAATCCTTTCAATACAAATTTAATCTCCTAAAACTTGAGCGTCAATCAAATTCTAGAAAACTGAAGATGAAAAATTTAAAACCATTACACTAATCTGTAAATTTCAACTTGAGTCCTCAATTCAAATTAAAACTTAAAGATGTTTAGAAAGCAATAAATTCTAAACTAGAAATAAATAAAAATTATATTTGTCACCCCTTAGACGCAGTTGTCAATTGCTTCTGAGAAACGACAAATATCTACTCTAATCCTTAACTCCCAATTACAAGCGTCAGTTGTTCTTGAGAAACTTTGGATATCTAATCTACAAAGCAATAAAAATCTATTCTAAATTTTATCGGAAGAAAATCCAACCTCAGTCGTCAATTGATGAAAAGAATTTCTTCGATGCTCATTCCTATACCAAACCCTCTTATTTATAGATCGTAAGGGGTCGGTTTACAATAGTTCTAATCCTAATAAAAGAAACTACTAAAAATGCAGAGTATCCTAATATAACTCTAATTCCTATTCTTATTCTTCCTTGCTTTTAACAGTTGATGTACTTCTAGAATATTCTTTAATCTTCAGCAACAAAGTCCTTCTAAAATTCTTCTTCGTCAATCTCTCAGATCCGTAATTGGTAGAACTTCTAATTGTAGAAATCTTCTAAAAATATGCATGGCGGTATTCAATAGCAGGGAGAAGTTTCTACATATGTAAAGAAGGGTAAATCACGATTACTCTCTTTCTTTTGTAGCTTTCGTCAGAAAATCGTAAAATTAATACGATTTTCCTTATTCTCATAGTATTCACTTTCAAGACGATTCTTCAGTACGATTCTTCGCTTCTTTTGTATCACTTTAGCCTCTTGAACATGTATTCCCCTATAGAATCGTAAATTACGATTTTCTATTTTCTTTTATCATCACTCTCAATCGTCTTTTGCGATTTTCTGTCTTTAAGCACTTAGCAAATCTTCTTTAATGCTCAATCATCTTTCTTACTACTTTATGAGTTCATTTTGATGAATATTAATACTTTGGCTCTTTTTTACTGCTTTTCCTTAATATTTGAACATCAATAACTTATTAGCAGCAAACTAAGTCTTAGCAACACTATATGCGTGCCTGCTCCTCGGTTCTCGAGGCTGTCTCGGCTTAAATGGCCGTATCAAAAAAAAAAAAAAAAAGAAGTCCTAGCAACACTACGTTAAGGATAATAAATTGATAAATTATGTGACTGATCATAAACCTGTCAAGCAGAAACTAAGAAGAATGCACCCTCGGACAGCGCTCCAAGTCAAAGAAGAAGTCGACAAGCTACATAAAGCCAAATTCATCTGAGTCGTCCTCTATCCAAAGTAGGTTACAAATATCGTACCAGTTGCTAAGAAAGATGGCAGAGTACGAGTATGCATTGATTTTCGAAACCTTAACTAGGCATGCCCAAAAGATGACTTTCCGCTGCCTCAAATCGACACTCTGGTTGATAACACTACGGGACATGAGATGTTGTCCTTTATGGATGGTTTTTTTGGATATAATCAGATCAAATTAGCAGAATCAGACCAAGAGAAGACTTCGTTCACTACGACATGGGGAACTTACTGTTACGTCGACATGCCATTCATCTTGAAGAATGCAAGTGCCACATATCAACGCCCTATGATAGCCTTATTCCACGAAATGATGCACAACTGTGTAGAAGTTTACGTCGAAGATATATTAGTAAAGTCACAGACCCGTGCAGGCCACGCCGAAGCACTCTGGCTTGTGCTAGAATGGTCTGATAAATATCAGCTAAAAATGAATCCAAAGAAATGTGTGTTCGGAGAAACCTCTAGGAAACTATTAGGATTCATAGTCAGCAAGCGAGGAATCGAAATCGATCCAGTGAAAGTCAAAGTCATTCTTGAAATGCCACCTCCCAATAATATCAAAGAATTACGAGGCCTGATAGGAAGATTATAGTTCATCAGGAGGCTCATTTCCCAACACTCAGATCGATGTGACCCTTTCTATAGACTACTAAAAGGAGGAGCCAAGTACATATGGGATGACCAGTGTCAGCAAGCCATCGACAACATCAAGAAGTACCTTCTCAACCCTCCAATATTATCGCCACCAATCCCAGGAAAGCCCCTAATTTTATGTCTCAGTCAATGATAAAGTAATGGTGGTAATACTAGGTCAACATGATGAAGATGGGAAGAAGGAAAAGGCCATCTACTACCTCAGTAGGACAATGGTCGAATATGAACAAAAATATATCGCAATAGAGAAGACTTGCCTAGCATTGGTATGAGCTTCAACCAAACTACGACATTACTTTGGGGCCCACATGATAATGGTATTAGCCTGTATGGACCCATTGAAGTACATATTCGAGAAGCTCGCAACATCCGAAAAAATTGCTCAATAGCATATGCTACTACAAGAGTTTGACGTCACCTATGTCACATAGAAGCCAATCAAAAGGCAGGCGATTGCCATTAACCTCGCTAACCTTCCACTCTCGGGCAATGAATCAGTACGCACTGACTTTCCCGATGAGGACTTTCTCTCAATTCAAGAAGAAGAACCCGGTAGGACCTCATGGACGTTATATTTCGACAAAGCTCTTAATCAGAAAGGAAAAGGCATCGGGATTGTCCTATTAAGCCCAGAAGGAATCATCGTACCTAAAGTCTTTCAACTCGACTTCCCAGTTAGTAACAACGTTGCTGAATATGATGCCTTCATCGTCGAATTACAAGTAACACTACAGTTGGGAGTTAAACAATTAAAGATCATTGGCGACTCTAAACTTGTGATATTATAAGTAATCGGAGAATGGAAGACGAAGGAGAGAAGACTGATGACTTACTTAGAAACAACTTAATTCCTAGTGAAAAAGTTCGAAAGAATTTCCTTCACCCATGTTCCAAGGTTAGAAAATGAGCTGGTGGACTCTCTGGCCTCTTTAGCCTCGGTTATACAGATACCAATCGGACAAAGCACCAAGCCCATCATCGAGAAACTGACCATGCCGGCATACGAAGTAGCCTGGAAAGTTAAACCAGAGCTACAGATTAAGACTATGAAACATGAAGAAACATTTGCTATAGAAAGTCCCACGAAGAAAGAGGCTACCGTCGCAACCTTTAGATTCCAGCAATCACCAACTGACGACGGACAACCATGGTACTATGATATCTTAAATTTTCTAAAATATTGACACATCACGAGAATCGGGTTCCAGACAACTTAGACAAGGTCAATCAGGTGTCACAAAAAAAATTGTGCCTGATTTGATGCATATTCACCGGTGCAATTGCAATCAAAGGGGTCCAAAATCAATGCGCCATGTTGGTTGGGTGTCACCTTATCTTTGACTACTCAAACAATGGTAAAAAAAAAATCAAAAAATTTACACCAAATGCTCGATGACTAATCAATCTAAAACGAGTGTTGTTTTGGGTTGATCATGCCACGTGGCATAATTAGTTCAATTTTATTAAAATGTCCTCCTAATTTTATGAAAATGTCCTTTAATAAGGATATTATTGTTCGGGGATGATGCTAACCTCACAATGAAGACAGTGAGGTTAGAATTCCCATATATATATGGGAGCCGGTTCCGTACTCCACTTGACACCTAAAATGTGTTTTGAATGACACGTGGAGCTCCACGTGTATCTTGGAGGACCTAACCGGCTCTCATATATATATATATATATATGAGAACCGGTTTTGTCCTTCATGCGAGAACGCTCAAGCGTCCTCCAAGATATTATGGAGATCAATGTGACATCCAAAAGATGTAAAACAATAAGAACAAGACAATATAAAAATCAAGAAAATTTTAATTAGATAAATGAAAGGGTTCCCAATAACCTAGTCAAAAATCAAATTTAGACCCCTTATAGTTTGACCTACACGGAGTTTGAAGCAAAAGCCAGCAGATCTGCCCTGTTTGCACCAGAAATCTGGGCCTCCGAAAGGCTAAGATTTTATGAGGAAAGACTCTCCCAAATAATATGTAAAAATTTAGGGTAAAAGTTTGACCTTTTCCCCAGAGTTCTGTAAAATCTCACGAGAAACCCTTGCCAACCTTACTGGCAAGAAAATCCGGAAAGTCAAGACCCAAAACTGTGCCAAGTGGCATACAGTTAGTGGCCAGAATTGACCCTTGATTGGATGGACCGATTCCATCATGATCTATGAATAATTAGTCCAAAAATTATATACAGAAAATAAATATAACTTATTGAGCTTTCCAACAAACCATCGTATGTGCGATTTTGATATTGGCACTAAACGTTATCGAAGATCATCGAATCTGGTTTGATGACCTATTAAGAGAAAATAGATCTCTATAACCTAACAACCATGATCAAACCTGATTAGATTTTTGAGTGCCACCACATGGGAAAGATGCGACTATCGGTACTCTTTCACCTAGTTTTTGAAGGACTCATAAATTCGATCGGAATTGAAAATGGTGGATGTTTTACCCTAAAGTGTCCGACACACATGAGGTAAAATTTGCAAAATGAGGGATTTAGTCAAAATCTGGACTTTTCCCTACAAACCTGTGACCATCTATGCAATACCAAATCACAATGACCACTATGAAAGAATTGTGGAACTTGGTTGAGGTTGACCCGCTCAACTTAGCCTTGAACTGGACATTTTGATGGCCCAAAAGCCCGAATGTTAGAAAATTATAAGTAAAACTATAAGTCCCAATACCCAGCCCATGACCTGATAAATTTTTAGTCTAAGATAGATCGCTATAGCTATGGCCCAGCCCTAAACTCTTTATTTGAAAAACTGATTTAGGTGCTACTTAAAATTGTACACCCAACTTAAAGGCTCGGACCTTGTAAAGGCCCCAATACTTAGAATTGGATCTAATAAAGGTCCATGAGACCTCGGTAATGACCCATGGACTTCTGAAATTGTGAGTTCATATTTAATTAAGTCCAGCGGCCCGACTTGAAAACTGGTATGGATAATGTGGCTGGCATCTTTTTACTTAGCTACGAGAAAAATAAGTAAACCGTGATTGAGACTGCGACCTGTTGGGCCCAAGACCCACAATAAATAAGTAGGTAGACCTTAATTGATGGGAATGGACCCGATGTCCTCACCCCAAGGGTGGAATGAATACCACTTGTTATCTCTCATGAGCTTTATGATGCTCTTTGATTAAATAATCAAAATTCTAGAAAAGTAACTTAAATTTAGGCCGATAAATTGGGAAATTTGTCAAGAAATAAAAAACAAGCAAGTATGATCGTTAGGAGGGGATACCCACGATGAATGTCAAGAATATTTCCCAGTAGACTAAAATTAATATGCCGATGAATAGTCAAATGGTTGACTCGACTCGGGTGTTAATAACAATATAATAGTGGAGAAAACCTATAAAATAACTAAAAACAAGCACCCCGATGCCTCAATAACGATTTGAGATGATTGATTCTTTCTTATCGATAACAACGAATATAAGTCCAATTGAGACTCTAAATAGAGGTAACACTTATAGTGTGAATCAACGAATCCTCCTCAAGGATTAAGTCTTAAATTTCAAGGATTAAACTCCGATTGATGGATTGATCAAGAATAATTGACTAATAGACGATACTTGATTGACTAATTGACCGGTGAATACTGATTGGTTGATAGTAATTGATTGATATAGACGAAACTGATTGATAAATGTAGATCAATGATAAATTGAATGGTGTGTGATGTTTGATATTACCCTTGAACAAATATGGACACATTGAAAAATGATTGGCGGACTTTAAAAGATAAAGTCATCAAAGTGATATGAAACTATGACCCAAATTGATTATTGAACTTTTAGAGGTATGTGTAATAAAAGCTTACCTGAATATTGAATCCGAATATGGGCAACATGGAATGTTGAATATTGAATTTTCCGAATGCTGAATCTTGAATATCGAACATCGAATATTGGATATCAAATATTGCATATTGAATATTGAATATTGAATTAAACGCGAAATATGAGTTACTAAACCTTGAATATTGATTAATTGATAACGAATATTAAAACTTTGAAGCGAAAAGACGATACTATATTGAATGTTGAACCTCGCATAACTGACCGATGTTCTTGCGAATAGGCTCGTATGAGCACCTCGTATTCAGACGAGTTTTTGAAATATCAACTAAACCTTGAATATTGATTAATTGATAATGAATATTAAAACTTTGAAGCGAAAAGACGATACTATATTGAATGTTGAACCTCGCATAGCTGACTGATGTTCTTGCGAATAGGCTCGTATGAGCACCTCGTATTCAGATGAGTTTTTGAAATATCAACTAAAGATTGGGTCTCGTTAGACCAACAGGGTCATTGATCCTTGTCTTGATTGACTAAATGATGAAGAGTGTCAGCCTTTGTTTGCGCGACATTGGTAATTTAATATTGATTATTAGACCATGGCTAGTGTTTGGTATCGCATCGAATTAATTAAAAGACACTAAATAAATTGTTAACCTGTTAAATAATAAATAAAGGAACAAATTAAATAGATTTAATAAATCAGAAGTTGATATTAAGAAGCCCATAATTTATTAATATCCTTAGTAAACTTTTTTAAAGCTTGTTAATTCATCATTTTTGTGCTAACTTGCAATCTTACAGAATGTCATTTTCAAAGTATGACTGTAATTCTTACATCATAAGTGTTGTTTTCATCATTGTATTGTAAATGCTTATCTTCATGCTCAATAGTAACTGTATAATGTGTATTGTACTTTGTATCTCATACTTAAAATTCTTCTGTTTAGCGTTAGTTTCATTCTAACTACTCTAGTAGTATCACGTTATGTTGGAAACCTCACTTGCACAATCATTATATGAAATCCTCTTACATTAATTGTACTGAATATCATAACTTAAATGACTAAAACTTTATTAAGCTTCACTGCTTACGGTCGTTTTATGACCCAAAATTTTCACAGGCCAGCCAACAGCCACCAAGTCAGAGCTAGGGGAGCAGTATGAGAGACCCAGAAGCAATCACTGAGCTGATAGTTAGAGCTCATTTTATCTATAGAGCTATCAACACTTACACACATGTGATATGTTCACATGATTGATTTTGACATGATCTTTCTGTTAGAGCAATAAATATCTTAGATAAACTAATCTTCAATCACGATTTAGGCATACCTTATTTGAGAGAATATTCACCGATAAAATTAGAGAAGCCGCCTCCATGAAACTCTTTGAGAAAAATTCTACCTCGCTTCTATCTCCCTCTGTATGATGGGCACGATTGCATTGAGTGGAGATGAAGAGGAGACGTTGTCTTCTTTTATAGCATGCCCTTGAATCCTAACCCATCAAGGATTCAAGGGAGAGGTGTATCACTAGAAGATAGGGATTGACTTACCACAAACTAATAAAGTTGAATCCAACTCCTTAAGTTGCATGGAGTGGAATCACGTAACAAGGAAATCCCAAAGTCTTTAGTCAATCATGTTTTAATTAAAATATGTAAAGGGTAAAGTTATTGTGTGGGTCACAAATACCCAACAATCTCCCACTTGAACCACACAATAACTTTAATAATATATATATATATATATATATATATATATATATATATATATATATTGATAAAACAAAAGAAAAACAATGAAAAACGTCATGATTGACTTAGTTCAAAAATGGATGGCCATCCTTTAAAGTTTTGTAAAAACATTGACTTTCAAGATTTCGATGTAACACACATTCTCCCAAGTTCAATAACAATCTTAATGTCGGATCATGAATGCCAATAATGTATCATTTCTTCAAATCTCATTATGACAGTTTCATGGTCAAGACACTAATATCATCAATAAATTGGAGAGCTCATTGTGGTTTTAGTAATACCAGGAAATATACACTTTAATGCAACTTCTTGTGTATATTCCCTCATTCGTCCTGCTTCATACCCTAAGGTATGTTGTCCTGATATATTACGGCATACGCCATGTGAAAACCATCACCCATCTATCAGGACAAAAGCTATACAAATCGTGGTGCCTAATCACGATAGCTCAAGCAATCTTATTTAAGCACTTATGCTCCCAAACAATAACATTGCATATGCACAAATAATAATAATGATGGTACCAAAATGAAAGCATTAATAAAATGAAGCATAATATATGCAATAAATATATCCTAAAATAAGATAAAGCATTGTGGAAATAGAAGCTCCCACTCAAATAAAGTCCTCAAAAGACTCTAATATTCTCAATCTGATCACCTCAATTTAAATGAATATACTGATCATTGGTGAATTTGATATTGTCCTTTATTCTTAACTCCCACTAAATGTCTCATTTTTAAGAAAATTGATATAACTAATTTTAACGATTGTAATTATTTACTAGAGAACCATATTCAACACTAATAGAATCTAAAGTAATAGTTAAACTATCACCTAGAGGAGTAAAACTATAAATAACTGTAATAAGTGTAACATTAGCAATAAAATTTGTCCTCAATAAATAGAATTTGTCTAGAATTCCTCCTCATTGCCAAAGTATAGCTTTTCATTCAACCTGGGGCTCCTGCTGTTTAGCCCCTCCTTGCTGCTTCTGCTGATTAACCCCTCCTTGTTGTTTCTTCTTCATAATATTTTTTATAAGTAACAATCTTTCTTGATATGACCTTTTTTCTTACAGAAGTGGCAACTATCATCATTGTCAGTCTTTGCAATATTTAGATTAGAGTCTTCATTTGTTCTCTTACCATTATGGTAGTTCTGCTTCTGACCCTTCTTAAAATTCTTCTTATGAGCTAGATTGTAGCCAAAATTAGCAGACTCTACTTGGTTTCATCGAAGCATCTCTTCTTCAATCACACACATCGAGATCAATTGATTTAAATCTCATTTATCCTTTTGAGTGTTATAATTTACTTTAAAGGTATCAAATTGCTTAGGAAGAAAAGCAACAGCTAAATGTACTACGACATCTTCTTCGATTGTAATTCCTTGTTCTTTAAGCTTCATAGCCAATATGGACATTATTAGAATAAATTCTCGTACACTCCCTTTTCCATCATATCTCATATTGACCAATTGCACTAAACAGCCGTACTGTAAGAACTTTACTGTTCTAACGAACTGGTCTTGGATGATCTTCAACAATTCTTTGGCTGTTTCAGTAGTTTTAATACCACCTCTAATGGGTTCAATAATAGAAGCGCGTATGATCATCATCGTCATATGATTTGCCTTATCCCAAAGAGCATATTGGGCCTTTTGGATTTCAGTGGCGTTGGACGATAAAGTTGGCTTATCCTCCGAGAGAACAAAGTCATAGTCCACATATCCAAGGGTCAAATCAAGACCCATTCGCCAGGTGTTATAGTTGGTGTCATTAAGTTTTTCAATACTAGTCATCTGTTGATGTAAAATTGATCCGTCCATAGCTGATATGAAAAGGAACACATTGTTCAATTAGAACTTTATAAAATAAAAATTCATACCTGGGGTCAAGGTTGAATTAATCAGAGTGTAAACAAACATGTGCAAAGGAACATTCACAATGAGGGACATACTTCACTCATTGTCTCAGCATCACCTTTGGGCAGAAGCTTTGACTTATCGTAAGTCTCCCTAAGTTGTGTTTAAGAAACACACATAGACCTAGTCAGATGTATTTTCGGTTTGATCGAAGCTATCCATCAGCTTAGGCCAGAAGTGTCGCTCTTCTCTCACCTAGACACACATGGCTATTCTACTCATTCTATCTACATGAATTTTCTAAATCAGCTTTGGCCAGAAATAGTAGTTCACATAGACGAATGCACATGCAATCTTAATAAAATTGGATTTCAAAATTTAAGGATAACGTGTCCTCCATAGATCGGTCACCTTTGGGCAGATTACAAACCTACTTTGGCTCCGCATCCCGAAACGATTGCTTTACCGTTTTATCTAAACCCCTTTATAGATAGAACTAAAATTCTTAGGCATTCTATCATGTCATTAGTTTAATGTTTTATACCCTAAATATATTCATATACCGAGTTTAGGAAAAAACAGAGTCATAAAGTAAAGATGCACATGCAGTAATTATAAACAATGACATGATAGTGTAAGAGCATTCATACAGAATATTCAAAAAGGGTTCAAAATTTTATTTGAAAAATAAAACAAATTTATAACCTTTAAGTGGTATTTTGAAGTCTAAAACAGTGTCAAACCGTCTCATAAACTGGTCCAAAGTGTAGATCTCTTCGAGTAGACCAAAATCAATAGGTCATATACGCGAAACAGATTTGTATATCTCAAGATCGCGTTTTAAAGTTTGAGTTCAAAAGGGTTCAATCTGGTGGCAGAAACAAGTTCTGAGTTTAAAAGTTTTGTCTGCAGCCGGCGGAAGCAGTGCGGTATGGTGGCTGCAGACAAAATTTGAATAGAAGTGGTTTGGGTCTTGGACCCGTATTGGGTCAGTTAATGGTCCAAGAGTCGGGTCGTAGGCCAATATACGGGTCATGGACCGAGTCATTAGGCCGGGTCATTGGCTCGGGTCATTGGGAAACTAATCTTCAATCAAGATTTAGGCATACCTTATTTGAGAGAATATTCGCCGATAAAATTAGAGAAGCCGCCTCCGTGGAGCTCTTTGAGGATAATTCTACCTCGCTTCTATCTCCCTCTATATGATAGGCACGATTGCATTGAGTGGAGATGAAGAGGGGACGTTGTCCTCTTTTATAGCATGCCCTTGAATCCTAACTCATCAAGGATTCAAGGGAGAGGTGTATCACTAGAAGATAGGGATTGACTTACCACAAACCAATAAAGTTGAACCCAGCTCCTTAAGTTGCGTGGAGTAGAATCACGTAACAAGGAAATCTCAAAGTCTTTAGTCAATCATGTTTTAATTAAAATAGGTAAAGGGTAAAGTTATTGTGTGGGTCTCAAATACCCAACACTTTCTCCTTTCTTTTTAGTTTTTGTTAAGTCCACTTCTTTTAAAATCATAGATGTATCTTTGTAATTGGACTTTTGGTAAAGATTTGTTTTTGGAAGTTGAAAATTTTGAAGCTACATTTCTAATTGTCTTCCTTATAATTCTGCGATAAGTAGGATTATTTTTACATTAAAAGTTTGAAAATCGTGTTTACTCGATCAGATTACGAGAATGGAAAATAAAAGAAAGTCTTCCGCAATATTTTAGAAAAAAAAATATATGGTAAAAAGAGGTTAAGCGAATCATGATTTAATTGAGTTTTTGAGAAATGAACATGAAAGTGAAATTGGATTGTTGCGTGTGTCGCGCCGATCTGGGTCGTAAATCGGTACGTGCGGGGCGCAAGAGCCACCCGACGTGCGAGGCCAGGGGCTGGGGGCGTGACACTTACTCATGGTAATAATGGTGATCATATCACAATTGATAACAACAGTAAACAACGAACGAAGGAGCATAATTTCAAGGAGACGGATCTCATCGATCTAAGAGCTGAACTAGATCACTCCACTCTGGTTGAGAAATCTGATCCAGGGCCCCAGTTAGAGGATCAACTCATTCAAAATGCTCGTCCTAAGGAAACATTGATTCCAAGCCGACCAATGCAACCTGCTGATGAGGTTAGGTCTTCAATCCAAGGTAATGCAGAAAAGGTCAACAATTAGACCAACCCTATGCTAGGAGTCAAAGATTCTTTGCTAGATGTTTTGGCTTGTACTCCCAACTGAAAATGAATCCCTCCAATGATACACTGATTTCAGAGGTTTGAAAATATGGAGATTACAATAATTTTTTAGCTGCCATAAGAAAACAGACGGTAAGTGATGGAAGCTCGCGAGGATGTATCTATGTCACGAACCAAAATTCTACTCTTATCCTACTGACATAGAATTTCGTGTCATGACCTGCACTCATGTTAATGCGATAAACGGACATGCCAAACATATCTAGTTTCTTGAGTTGTGAGTCTGTTAATTTGTGAATCGATTTTATTTTATTTTTAATTTTTTTACTATAGTCATTCTCACGGCTCTTAAAAAATTCTAATAATTTTCTCATAATCGATTTACTTTGGCACTTCAATTTATGATCAGGTTCAGTCATAGACACATTGAACGACTCAAGATCTTTTTGTGAGTGAAGTTCTCATGAGCCCTCAATGTAAGCTTATGTTCCTACAAATCCCGTATTAATCTATTCACATGGTCGTGATAATAATAATCATCCATCAATACTCGTAATAACTGACATGTTTCATATCTAATAAACTATCAAATAAAACTAAGTACTCATCTATGATAATAATCTAATTACATCTCTCGGCTTGGGGTTAAACTATAAAATAAAACTAAGTACTCATCTACGATAATAATCCAACTACATCTATGAACTTGGGTTGAAATGGCTTTCTAGCCTTACAAACTATAAAATATTACTAGATAACTAAGCAACTAAGTATCTGTCTGAAACTGAATTTATCATTTATGAGTACTCATATCTCATAATAATCTCTTGCGTCCAACTCATCTTTAGGAGTTAAACTATCTTCTACTCTATATCCATCATCATATTAAAACAATGAAGAGTAATGAATTGAAAACAATGATGAGATAGGAAAGTTTGCAATAGAGGGAGTTCCAATCTTTACTAACTTCACAAATATCTTCTTATGAAAGCTCGCTTCAGCTTGACTGCATTTCAAAGTTGTTGAGTAGTAATCAAAACTCTAACATTGAAGTGATTCCAACCATAGAGGAGACCCATGAAGCGATCAAAGTAATGAAGTAGAAGTACACCGAAACCTAACGACTTCTCGGGTCCAATTGGCTTAACAAATAATAAAATTTGACATTTTTGTTATTGTTAGAAGCTTTTCTTGGAAGGTATCCTCTAGAACTTGGTAAACTCTAATTTTATGATGCATATCCCTAAATTTATCTAAGCAACATGATAAAACAAATAGCTACAATGCTGCATGGAGTGAAAATTTGCTTCTTCAAAGATTTGTCATCAAGAGCGACAAAACTCAAAATCTTCTTGAATAAACATAATAAGGTTGCCAAGAACAAGGATAAAGAAATAGAGAAGTATTATCCATTAACTCCAGCTATGTTTACTGCGATGACATTGGGAAAGAAGCGATAAAAGGAGAATCCTAGATAAATCCAAAGTAAAAATGAATAGTTTCTTAAGGAAATAAGAGATAAAAGCTACTCTTTCTTGAATGTTGACATTAATGATACTTTCAAAATGTTGATAGAGGAATCATAACTTTCGATGATCCAAGAGACCATGGGAGGCAGATAAAGTAAATTATCCTAAATACCATAAGCATCATAGATTGGTCAGTCACACATTGCAGGATTGCTTCATACTCAAATATAAAGCCCGAAACTTGATCAATGTCAGAGAAATTCCAATCAATGGGAAAGAAAATAAAAAAGGTGGCATCCGATCTGCAAAAACCATAAGTTTGAAGATAACATCCAAACCAATGGTAAGTTAAGTGCCCATATTGAAAATAAATTAAAAGTTCCTATGGTGGGATCAGAGTAGAATCCTCATCCCATGCCATAAATATGGTTCCTCGATTTCGGAAGATGAGGTAGAACTAGGACAATAAATCAGTCACAAAAAGAGAAGGGAATGGAGGCAAAGGGGTGCCACTCAATTATACTCTGTAAATAAATAGAGAAAGGTGGTAAACATTTTACCCCGACAATATATCAGCCTTCAAAGATTAAAAGAACTCAGGGATCAAGAAGTTAAGCAACTTTCATACCCATTGAAATCGAAATGGATAACAGAATAAGTTCAAAAGTGGAGGTGGACTCCCTTTTTTCAAATTGACAAGGGTAAAGGAAAATTGATCGAGAATTCTAAGCGCGCACTACAACAATGTTATAAGTGCCAAGGCTTTGGTCGCTTTGCATTTCAATGTCTCAGTAAATTTCTAAACTTGATTATGTATGAGGATGCCGAGAAAGAGGACAATGAGTTAGAAGTAGAAGTTTATGAACCTACTGGAATACCAAGTGATGAGGAGGATGAAACTCCTGTGAAAACCGTAGATTGCGTTAGGAATGTTTCTATTCCCAAAGAAAGTGTTGGTAGTGTGTTTGTACCACATGCGTCGTTAGAGTCGGTAGGAGTATGTCATCATTCCAATTTGCATAAGATTTTATTGAACACTGAAAATACACATAATTTTACTAACACATTGAATTTGTTTAATGAGTTTAATAATGACAATTTTGTGTTGATTTATGATAGTCCCGAGCATGTGACACGTTTTCCAATCTTGAAAAGAGGTAATGATGAAGGTCTGGATTTCCCTCTAGAAAAGGGTAATCATCTGATAGTTACGATGGAGGATTTTATACCTATTCTAAGTCCAACAACTATATCCTTTGACCCATTTCTTGTTGCCTAAATAACCGAATAGAACTCATTTAACTAATTCATAACCCGTACCCTACCTGTGCAATATGAGGAGAGGTTGAATGAGGAGGTTATAAAGTTTTTAAACTTCACTACCAATGTGAGCAAGCATCATGAGTATCTCACAACATGGAAAGGCAAGCCGAGAGTTGAGCATTCTCAGTGCACGATGAGTGGGTTCTACAACTTAGCGGATATGAGTTTCTTCCACTCGGGGAGAATTGATGGGGGCATCGGATCAAATGCGTCATCTAATGTGAACCGTAGGCGCAAGTAGAGGCCCAAAGCGTTTCGTACAAATCAAGTTGGTCACTTTAAGGAAAATCTGCAAGAGAAGAGCAAAAGAAAGGAAGAAAGTGAAAAAAATAAAAATAAAGGTACTATGAAAATTAAGGCAAGGACATCCGTGCATGTGCACGAGGACATCTGTGGCCAAAGATATCCGTACCTAAGGATGTTCGTGCCCAAAGACATCCGTGATCAAGAACATCCATGATTTAGACAATGTTTTATTTGTGTGCATATCATCAAGGCCGGATATTCGTAGTCATATGACGGACGTGCGTGAAAGTCGTCAACAAATTAGTGGCTAAATAAATTTTAGGCAAAAACTTGTCATTTAGAGTTTTAATTATTTTATGACTTTCTTATTTCCAACTTTTTTATTTCGAACTTTATATTTAGTTAGGATTTTCTTAGCCTATATAAAAGCATGTAAAGACTTTATTTTAGATAGCTGATGATTAATGAAATTGAGGGTTGCTTTGTATAAACTTTAGAGAACTTGTGAAGAGTTTTCACTCGAAAGTATGAATCTTTCAAAACTCAAGGAGTGAATCTTCGTTTATCGTGCACTTGGTGGGAAGCTAACGTACGTTCTTGGTGTGAAGCCTCAGAACCCTATCTTTTTATTTTTTTTTTATTTTTTTTTAATTATTATAAAGTAATTATTTTCCTTATTTCCTTTGATAAAATCAAAAATTCAAAATCCCTACTTAATAATTCTGAAATTTTGTTCACACCTTAATAATTAATATATTCTTATTTTTTCCTTTGAATGAATTAATCTTTCAGGCCTTTAATTTCTTCAAATCTTAAAGGAGTCAAGAGACGATACCGTAATTATCGTTTGGTGCCCTAAATTAGAACAAAACTCGAGTTCCCTTATCGGAGCCATTTTTCTAAATAAAAAAATTTCAATACATGTGAGCGTTAGAATTGATTCAACCCAATTGTTTTAATTAAATATGTTAAACTATTTTATGTGGTTGAATAGTTTTGAATATTTCTGTTATTCAATTTAATATGAAATTAATCCCAAATTCACATAATTAGGATTTTAGTGTTTATCCTGCATCACTACTCATTATAATTCACCCAAAAGATGACAACATCTTTTTATTCTTCCATGCTTTCACGTCACATATGAGCAAAGAACATGCATGATTATAAATTATCATTTTAAAATGGAGATTTCGGAAAAGAACACCGTGAAGGAAAATAAGTGAATTAAAAGGTAATAAGCTCGACCAACGTGCTAATTTAGAATCCCTAAGTTACTATTTAGTGGAGATGGATTGAACTATAAGACTAGTCCTTGGTAGTTTCTATTGTGGTTCACTAGTGATGGTTTCTAAAATTCACTGTTTTAGTAGTAGTCATAGGAGCATTTTATTATTTGCTAATAAGTTTTAATTAGGATTAAGTTGTCATTGTTTGGAGCAATGGTAAGTAAGGTAGTTAAGGCGATATGGCGTGCTTATGGCGGAGAGGCTCGCTAAGTGATGGCGAGGCTATGTTGAGGGTATTTATTAATTTTATTTATCAATCATTAGTATTTTATTTTTTTTAAATAATTTTTATAGATGAAGAAAAAAAAAATCAACTACTTAGACATCATTCTTTGATTCTAATATTGAAGATTTTATATTCCAGGTATAAATAAATATCAGTAACTACGAATATAAACAAATATAAATATAAATAAATGAGAGATATCACCATATATAGAATATTAAGAAACATGAAATATCAAGTACAGATGACATATGTCCCCAAAATACCAATTCTTTCTTTTAAACTATGTGCGAGAACCTTCTGGTGTGCAAGTGATGACTCTAAAAAAAAATACTACGTGAAAAAGCCAAAAAAATCACTGCCTTAAACTATGATTTTTTTTAAAAATTACTGTCTTTGACAGTGGTTTTTTTGAAAAAAATCACTGCCCTAAACAGTTGTAAAAAAAATAGTAATTTTTTTTTACCACCATACAAGGCAGTGGTTTATGAACTTCAACAACAACTGTACTTAACAGTTATAGAAAAAATCACTACTTTTGGCAGTGGTTTTTTTATGCAATTGTTTTTTTAAAAAAATACTATTTAAAAAAATAAAATTACGTTGACAAGTTTTTATGCAATTTTTTTTAAAATAATATTTTTTTTAATGCAATTGTTTTAATGCTTTAAAAAAAATTATATAAAGAAAAAAACTATTAATCTCATATTTCAACACATCCATTCAATAAAAATGCAAACCATTTAATGACATTAATAAAAAAAATAGAAGCCCAATTATTTTATTCAAATAAAAGGTTTCATCTCAACTTATAATCTAACCTTTCAAATCAGGCAAATATTTTAAACTTTACATGTCCAATCATTTTATTCAAACAAAAAGAAGAAGAAAAGAAAAAGGGTTAACAATTTGAGAACCCCATAGCCCATGTTCAAAATAAAAGAAAAAATAAATAAATTTGCTTCGCCTCTCCTGCCAAGTGTCCCTGACCCTAGTTATCCGTTTGAGGTGAGCTTGAAATCAGTCACCTGAAATCAAAAGGAGAACATCATTAAAGTCTAGGCCATGGTGCATTAACTTATGCAATTCATTTTCTTAAAATCGAAAAAATATAAGTGACAAACTGAGCTAGTAAGAACCTAACCTGCTGTTGGATATGCACTCAAATATATCCGAGCACCACATTGCCAGATGCATATGTTGCATCTGACTTTTACAGCAATTCCTGTATGCAGAGAAATAAGAAAATCGGTAGAAAAATAAGAAAAACTCTATACCATACTTCTCAAATCACCTTAAGCTACCTAATACTTGAAATCCATATATATGCATAACACTTGGAGTTGTTAGACAGAAACGAGATTAAGAATAGCTGCTGACAGGAAAATAAACAATTTAAACAATGAATCTTCAATAGAAATCATACCATAGAACTAAACTGATAGGTTGTCAGGATGTCAAAACTGTAAGGATCACAATCAACCAAAACAATAGACGGGAAGGTGCATTTGATCGACGTGAAGCCTCAAAAATATGTAGGAAGATGACTTTTTTAATTTTATAGAAATCAGAGACCCGAGTTTGCAAACAATGAATCTTCAATCGAAATCATACCATAGAAAAGGGGGGATAGCATTATCAATTGCAGAGGAGTTTGGACAAAAAAGAGGAAATTAAGCAAAACAAGATGGCTAGGAAATTAAGCAAAAAAGAGGAAATTAATGCATTAAACAACATAGCATCAAAGAAAAGTTAACACTGGTGTTACTACCACACCACTTTATGTTATAGCCACCTCACTTAAACAAACAAAAAATCGTTGACTGCTTTAAATCAGATGATGAAGATCGATTTTCGTCCCAATCTTCCAAACAAGAGATCTTGAGATCATGGGCCTACTATCAGGCAGCCAGATGTTTAAGAGAGGTGGCTGTAACATAAAGTAGTGTGGTAGTAACATCAGCCTAAATTAAAGGGTTAAAAATATTTTATAGTAAAAGAAAATCATCAAAATACCTATATAATGCTCTAATGAATGTGTGGATACCTTTGACTTCTTCAACTTGAACCAGGATAGGGCAGGTCTGCAAAGCGATCCACTTTTAAAGACCCTAGTGAGGTAGATGCTCTCAATTTTGAATTTCCGCCATGCATACTTACTGTGCTAGGACTTTTCATGCCATCGAATTTTCTGCCTGCTTCTAGGAACCTTAACCAACCCATCAACAACCTAGAACAGCAATAAATGAATTAAATCTTGATATTTCTTCAAAATGACCCAAAACCAGTCAATAAATGTCCAAAAGATTTCTTATTGGACTGTCTGGCAACAAGCGGTCTTCTATTAATTTGTCGTGGATAGTCCAGCAACATGTACACTTCAAAATCTGGAGGGTATTTTCATTCTACATGTCTACAAAAGGTCATTTGCCACTGGACATAAATAGTTTTAAGAATTTTTAAAAATAAAAACTTGACCTATTTTGGGTCATTTTAAAAAAATTTAGCCATTTCTTTATCATTTTCCCCAAGAATTATAGTTGTGTTTGACAACTCCTATTTTGGATCATTTTCAAAAAAAACTAGCCGTTTCTTTATCATATTCCCTAAGGCTTGTATACCAGTGAATAAAGTTCTCCAACACGATTCTGAAGGGAAGTGCCACTTAAATTTCATTTAGCTATGAGTTCTAAGTAAATAAACTATAACTTAGAATCATGGCGAGTATACAAGTGAATAGCCCCACAAACACATACAAGAAAAATACTGCCTGCATGTCACACCTGTAGTACCTTCTTTTGGCTCAAACAGCCAACATAATGGAAATGTTTCAAGAACAAAACAACAAACAAAAAGAGTACCAATGTTTAGTTACCCATAGAGGCAAGCAGTAATAGAGTGCACGACACAGTGTGGGAGTCCAAGTAGCAGCAGAAAGCACAAGCAAGCTATTTTTAGCACAAATAATCCAGGAATTGTGATTCCAACATGGAAGTGGCATGGTAAGCAGAAAATTTGCATAGCCATACTATGAATATACCCAATTTTATACAGTAAAAGATTGTTTTTCATATGTGGAGTCAAATAGAACTTGGAGAAGAGTAATGACCAATGTATCATTGCTTTTGAAAACAAGCTACAAAAACTATTAGATATGACCAAATAGTCTCATAAATGCTACTATCCAAGAAAGGGGTACTCCAAAAATAGAACCTCAACAAGAAAGTGAAGTTAATTAAACACTGCACAAGCAACTACAGGGCGCCCCACTCCACCCCCCCACCCCACACACACACACACACACACACACACACAAAACAACACCAAGCTGGATTGCAGAGGTCAACCAGAATTACCTCGATAAGCAGAAGTCACAAATGATTTGTGCCAAAAGCACAAGCAACTACAAAAACACCAATGCCTATCTCATGCCATACAATATATATGATAGAGACCATAAAGTTGTCAAAATATAAATAAATGGAAAACAAATTAATGAGAAGAATATAGGTAACACAAACTCCAAGTTACCCATACCTTCTAGTTAAAACTTGCACGCAAGATTTGCTTTGAGGCAAAAAATTGGCACGAAGTCAACCATTAGAGATTGTGTTCTATGCTTGGCATCAAAGATCTTTCCATCATGGTCTTCAAATCAGACAGCTTAGATGGTGTTACTGTTATTGCTTCGTGCAATTAGCGACAATGCTCAGCTTGCATGTTTATTCCATCCCAAAGTGCAAGTAGAACCAGGGGCAAAGCCAAGATTTTCTTTCGATGGATCATTTCCTAACAATAAAATTCATCGAATGATTGCAACACTTTGACAGGTGGACTTTTCCACAGACCTTATTGACTGCCCAATAGCATGCAATTCATCCGATGGTTAGGAAATTCATATCAGTGACATTTATGTGCAATAGTGCTAACAAGATGTGGCTGGCCTACTGAATGCTTGGATTGTTGAGCAGATTGAGCATGTAAGGCTCCAACCTTCAGGTTGGGACTGGTCAGGTCAACCCGACCCAACCCTGTATTTTATATGTAAAAATAATGGAAAATAGAGGGTCTTTACCGGGTAGGGTTTTCAGGTCGGCATATCCCATTTATTCATTGTGCTGCCAAAATTTATGCCCGACCCAAACTGTTGACAGCCCTAGTAATTCTAGCATCAGGTGCTATTAGCTATTGCTGACGATGTTATATTAGTATCAGTTGGCAATTAGCTTATTCAATATAAGACCCTTAATTGAAAAATCATATGATTCTAATTCCAAAATCCAAATCTTTGTACAAGCTTAACAAGGCAAGGATTGCAAGCTTCTTGCATGGAGAAATATCAATTTCGGGCCCAAGATACTTGCAGCTTCCATTAACATCTGAACATCAGGAACAGAGACCTGCTATCCAATCTTCACCAAACCCACTTTCAGCTCCTCTAGAGTAATCTTTCCGCTATTTGTCGTGTCCTTCATTTGAAACATGTCCTTAATATCCCTGCTCAATTTCTGTATAGACAACATCATATTAGAGAAAATATACAAAATAAATCCTGCATAAACTGTTGGGTAAGTTCATTATTTTGATTCTCTTCTATCTAAAATGTTGTGCATTGAACTGAACTCGGCCAATTCAGTGACAAATTGGGCAGCAAAGTACACCTTTTCTCTCTGAAAATTACGTAAACGGAATGGAAAAAGGCAGCTTATGGACTGAACATCTTTTGACAGAAATCTAGTTCAGAACTCTTCCTGTCTAGGCAGTTTCAGTGAAGTAGTAGCCAACAGCTCTACAGGTTCATGTCATGTTCTCTTAATGAACTAAACCCATGTCTGGTTGTCACTCTAAAATGTCGGGCAGGATAATTGACTGAAGTGGTTCAACTGAGGACTTGTGGAAATATTAAGGAGTGATGCCATTCAGGTCATGCTCTGATTCTGGTTTCAGTGGTGTTAATCTTTCACTAATATAGGCTGTATTTATAAAGTGCTGATTTATCTTTGAAACCCTATGCTAAAGATGGTGTTTCATGGAATTATTAAATGGTTGTGCCTAATCATCCATGGGGTTAGCTTTCAATACGTAAAAGTAAGGGGTGGTATGAATTTGTGTGAGGCAGAAAACAGTAAACTTTATAATAGCCACATTTGAGGGATCAGATGCTACTAAATTTGTTTAGTACTTGTTATGTCAGCTGAGGAAATTTATAGGCTCCGACTGAGAGTGGAACCTATAAAATTATTATTAGACCAAGAATTGCAACTATTTTACTACCCAACTCCCCTCAAATCTATCCAAGGTTTCAAATATATCAACAACGAACTGGGTTCGGGCCAGTATTATGGCCCTTTAGGTAGGCCAGCCCATATATACTAAAAATTAAAAAATTTAAAAGTTAAGGTAGATTTCTTTCACGAAGGGCAATAAAGTTTTTGCCAGCTAAAAATGGAGTAATAACTACAATAATTTTCTAAAAGGCAGGTATCATATATTCATGAAGTAGTCTCAATAATGAAATCAGCTGCAGCCAGTGAATACGGTAAAAGGTTCTTCCTAATCAAATATGGGCATTACAATCATATCTTTCAAAACGTAGAGTGACTTTGTAACACTTCATGCGACACATTCAAACACACTGAATGTTCAAAAAAAGACGTATACGCAAAGGCCATACAGTTACACCACAAAAACATTATGCTAACGAAGTTTGTCATAAATGCTTTCCGTGAATTCATTTATGTGTATATGGATATAACTCTCGATCAGAAGCTGAGTTACAGGTGAACCAAAAAAGGCTGCACAACACTTATAACCATCATACAAAAAACATCCAATGTGAACTTTTCTAAACTGAGAAATCTTTTGTACAGGATAACCATCATATTACCTTGCAAAGGTCAATGATGACCAAAGTGTAGTATACTGGCCTGAATGGTTGTTGAGGCAGTAAAAGTAGCTACAGGAAGAAGCAAACAAACTCATAAAATATATTTAATATGCCTCATATAATTCCAAAAATATAGCAAGCCTAAATAATATATATCTAAGCAAATCATATAGAAACTGGGGCAGTAACTTGGAAAAACAATTGTCAGCCTTACCCATACAAGGTAATCTCATGCAAAATATATTTCTAATCTTCGGGACACTATTCTCGCCCCTAGAAACCACTCTGTTTCTGCAGAATCTACTCAATATCCCTGTGCATTGCTGATTTTTTCTTCTATTTTTTTTTATTGCTGAGTGGTGTTGTGCATCTTTTTATATTCAGATAATATTGCTGGAATATCCAGGTTAAATCACACTTCAATGGGTGTGCCACATGGCATATGATAAATCACACTTCAATGGTGGAAGACAAACGTTACAAATTTAATGGTGCTAGATCATTCAAACACCATTCTGATGTTTAAACGTCGGTCAGGAGCCATTATCCCTTGGAAAAAATACCTAGCTATTGTTGACCCAATAAACTATGATGTATGGCTAAAACCAAAAAATAGCACAAATCATACAAAAGATACATCAACAAGAAAACAGAGCTATTTTGTCAGATTGAGATTTCTTTTGTATTTGATATTCTTGGAATCAATGTAGAAGCTTAAAGACAAAAGTCACCTCTTATATGCCCTAGTTGAGTTCTTTATCTAGCTCATACTGAAGAGGAATTTATCACCTAGTCCAAGTAAACAAGTTACTGCTCTGGAAATTTTAGAAACAAGGCAATAACCAAAAAGCATAGAGATCAACATTGTAAACTTTGCAAAACTGCTTTCTCATGTTAATCTCATTTAAGCAGCAAGAAAATCCTTTGATTAAGAACAAATAAATTTTTGGGAGAAGACATTAGAAAAGAAAAGTCTACGGAAAATGCAAATCAAAACAAGCCAGAATTCCTACAAAGCTTACCAGCTCAACTTCACTTTCTCCACATACTCCGTCTTAAAATTCCCGAAAATCTCTATAGAAGCCGAAGAATTATTCCTCTCCAATTCACTCAACCTCATCTTCAACAATCTAATTGGCTCCCACTCCTTCCCACTTTCCTCATTCCCATCCTTCCATTCCCACCGAAACTCCTTCGCCCTTCTACCACTTTTATCCTTATCAAATTCAGCAATCCCAGCTTCATCTTCGACCTCTGAAACAAAAGCGTCCTTTATAGCAGAAAAATCAATCCTTATCCGCAATCTAGGAGTCCAATTATCAAGAACTCACTTGGTACCCTCCCACCATTGTGGGGGAGTGGGTCATGGGTTCGATTGTTTTTTGTATACAGAACATGACAATTTTTACGTTATACAGAACAGAGCAATTTTTTTTTTCTTTTGCAAGGAAAGTAAACTATTTAGTATTTAGACAACGGAGAAGTAAATGGTGTACTGTGAGAGATGAAAAGCTAAACCAAATAAATTCCAATTCGCTTACCTATGGGGTTATAGATGAAGAGTTGGAAATCCGGCTGTTCTAGTAATTCTTTTTTAAGCTTTTCGACTTTGGTCTAGTTAATAGCTGGAGTTGTGAGAAAATTATGGCTAGAGGAGAGTTGGAGATTTCCAAAAATTCAAACCCAAAAAAGCCCCCTGCCAGTTTTTGGCAATCTCCAACTTTTCTCCAGCCATTACACATGGCCATCTCCAAACTAAAGATCTCTCTGCCAGTTCAAAATTCAAACAAAAAAAGCTTCAAATGTAAAAGACAAAGGAGAAGCTTTCATGAGAAATCAAACAAGAAAAACCTTACACAACCCTAGCACTTTAAGCAATGTTAAAACAAAGTAAGCTTCTTTTCTCAACCTTACCTAAGCATGGTTGTGGAGTGCCTGAGTCAATCTCCTCTTGTTTAAAGACATATTGGCGCAATAGAGCGACTCGGCACAATACCATGTTGGTTGCACACTAGAAGTTAAGTCTGCTTAAAAGAAAGACTTGATATGAAAATAACTTAGATAAGGGAGGGATCTATGATCATCGAGAACATAGTCAATGATTTAGCCATGGTCAAATAAGTCACAATATGCTATGCGGCCACACTACACCCTTATTGCTCTTGTCAACCACAATCAAAGTTGTTTCAAGTAAGACCTGAAACATCATTTATCATGATCTCCTTCGACCGACAGCCTAGTGGCTTACTCATCCAAACGCAACGTAAGCTTTTCTTGTTACTCTACTTTGTTTTAATAGCACAACTGAGAAATAAGGGACTGTATATGAAAGTTGACATTCTAATTATATGATATCTTAACACTCACTAGGGCATTCTAATTAAATAATTAAATAATTTTATTTAATTATTTATTTTGATTTCTAAACTTTATAAAGAGCAACAGATAAACATAAGGTCAGAGCAACAGATAAACATAAGATCAGAGCTTGAAAAAAGTAAATAAATAGGTAAAACTCAATCATTTCTACATGGATTCACGTGATTGAGATTCGGTTCAAATTTCAGTAGCAAAACTCAATCGGTATTTGTGAATATCTGCTGGTCTAAGAACACCTCAATCAAACCAAACATGTTTTGCACAAATAGACAAAAAAATAGAGAGCAATTAAAAAAATAAAAATAAAACTCCATGCATACCTTCTCTAGGGCGTGAATGACAAGTTGCTTTGAATTTCAACTTGCTGTAGATCAGAGATTCCACATGGCACACATCGATTTCGACTTGCAAAAATTAGTGCACCGATTCGGTTTGATTGAAGATCCGAATATGGACGGTGGAGATTTCGAAGCCGAAATCAAATCGAAGAGGTTAGGGTTTTGTGATCGGAATTGGGGGAAAAAAATTGAATCGAAGAGGCTAGGCCGAAATCGAATCGAAACAATGACTTAGGGTTTGGAGAGGAGGGAGATGACCAAATTCAAACAATTCGAAACCAAGTCCTTAATCCCTATGTGCGTAAAAAACGAAGGTTATCTTTTAGAGTATGCTCGAAGCCCTAGCTTTTTCAAACTGAAGCCCTACCTTTGTCCAGAAGAAGACGATCTCAATCAGATCACATATAGACCGAATATTAGATAATAATGCTCAGCACCGTATCATTCCCACTTCTAGATAACTATCCACTTACCCATGTTCATTCCCACTTCTAGATAACCGCTGACGGTTATATTTGTATTCTTATTTATACACTTTCTTATTAGATAATTAAGAACGATAAACAATGTAATCGTTTATGGAAATTTCTCTATTCCATCTTTCTACTTTCTTTTCATTTTCTTATGTTTATCTCTTTGTTTTGGTATCAGAGCCCTAATGACTCACGCCTTTTTCGATCTATTCTTTAAAAAAAAAAAAAAAAAAATTTTAGAGTTTATCCTTCCTATGAACACTCGTTAAGAGACTTGTCATAGGATTCATCTTCAATTATTGTTAGAAGAGATCATGACAGACCTGATCTAGTGTGCCACCGGCTCCGACAGACTCCAAGATGAGCGGGATGCGACAGTGATAGACTTCATAGACAGGCGGTGACCACCAACAAGCAAGATTGAGTTTCAACAACATCATCGCGAATCTTTAAGATTATGTTTATTTTCCAAGTTGAATGTTCTCAGTGTTCACATTCCAACTTGAGGGGGAATATTAGATAATAACGCTCAACACTGTATCATTCCCACTTCTAGATAACTATCCACTTACCCATGTTCATGCCCACTTCTAGATAACCGCTGACGGTTATATTTGTAATCTTATTTATACACTTTCTTATCAGATAATTAAGAACGATAAACAATGTAATCGTTTAGTGAAATTTCTCTATTCTACCTTTCTATCTTCTTTTCATTTTCTTATGTTTATCTCTTTCTTTTCCGAATTCACGGAATCTTCTTCTTCAGATTTGAGATTTTGAGTTTAGAAAGTTAGAGAGAGAGTAACGGTTTTGTCTTCTCTTGCTTCTTCCTCCTTCTCCTATGCTACAACAGCTCTCGTTCTAACGCAATAACCACCGTTATTGACCTTCGACACCGATTTTTTGCGGCCTCTTGGCTTCTGTTGATTATGATTCTACAGATCTAATACTACAGTCGGAGCACGTCTTCGACAAATCCTACTACGCAGCTCAGGCATTCTTCCCCCATGCAATCTAGAACCATTATCTCGATCACAGAAACCCTAGTTTCTCCACCATTTTCGTGCAAAAAAAAACCCTAGAATCGGCGTCGCATCAAAGAAGACGATTAGATCGAGTTCTCGCTGATAGGCAAAAGAAAGAAGATAGAGAAGAGAAATTAGGTCGAATGAAAATAAGGCAAAAGAAAGAGAGTTGGTATATATATAATCGTGGGTTGAGTGAGTCGGTTCCGTGGGTCTGGCCAAATTCGACCCAACAGCACATTTCAGCTGGTTTAGGCAGTGGATTATTTTTCCACTCCTATAAACAGTGGTTCTTTTTATATTGTTGGAGTCGTTCTTCACTCATTTTGACGTAGTGAATAGGAGCCCCAGCAATGTTCCACAAGTAGATCTAAATTCTTCATAGTGCACCAAGAGAAAGAATGAGAATTTTGAGGTTTTGTTAAAAGATCTAAGTGAAGAGATCTCAAGAAAGACATATTCAGAGACTAGTGAGGGAGAGCATGGGACAAGGATAGTGCAGAGAGAGAGAGAGTGTGTGTGGTATTTAGGAGAGGGAGTACAGAGAGCTTTCGTTTTGTCACGATGAAACAATTAAAATCACATTCTTTTAAATATCTTTATAATTATTTTATTTGCATCCAAGCTGCGTCTTTAGAATGCCATGCTTTATTTTGTTTCAAAATCACAAAATATCCTGAATTTGGAGGTAATACCACATCCAAACACATATGTAAGTTTTTTATGAAAATAAAATTCTGCCATAAGCATGACTGCGTGCACCGAAGCTAAATGGAGAATGTGCTTATGTAACAAGAAGGCATTCAAATCAAAGTATCTCCATAACAATGGTTTTAGGCTTTTAGCTAGGAAAAATAAGTTTTATACTTTATTAATTATTACTGAAAAAGAGAACAAAATTAAATTCTTTATATAGACAAAAGACTAGTGAAATTGTATGTGGCATTACAAAAGCAACCTTAACTTATCCAATTTCCTTTTTTTACTTTTTTCGTAATGCAATTAAAAGTGTAAATGTAACATGGGCCATAGAAGGGTTTAAAAAAATGAGCTGAAAAAACAATACACGAACATAAAGATTACCATTTCCTTCCGTTGATACATCATCAGAATCAACCTTGCAGTAAGAAACAATAAGATCCTGATCACTAGTGATATAAATCTTGTTTGTGTTGCAGTCAGGGTGCCACAATAGGTGATCCTCAAATGAAGTAACAAGTTCCCCTCGAAAATTCTAGGCAGCTACTATCCGATTTCGAAACGTCAAGAACAACTGATTCTCACGTGTACCTGTTAAAAAGCACAATATACCATAAAAATTTCAGATAGAAAGACAAATGTGCAGTTATCATGTGTACCTGTTAAAAAGCATCCAAGTCTTTTTCAAAGCTTAAAATTTCAAAACTTGATTCATATGTAGAAAATGATCTGAACCAAGAAATTTTTCCAATTAAACCCACATGATAATTGGACCCCTTCCATTTGAGTTAAATCCCAGCCCCTTGATATTTTGGTGTTCTCACCAGGTAATTAAGCCCAATTTTAGGGGTATGTAATCTACTTCCTAGCGGCAAACCATGAGTTCACAACCACTAATATAGCAACAATCCAACATAGTATTTTCCACCTTGAATTAAAGTAGGTTCAAAGAAGTGTTGAACACCGATCTGCTTTTCCTCCTTGGCATTAGTTGTTGCAAAGCCAAGCTAATCAAGCATGTTTTTATTGCTAAGCTGATTAAGCCTTCAGTGGTGTACAAAGTTAAACTAACTTTCAAACTTAAGCTTAAAAATTAGTTGAAGCAATATAGTAAATGACTACTTCAATTATTTGGGGTCGGCTTTCTAACTCCTTACAAAATGAATATAATATACATTTGTAATGGCAATGATTACAAGAAATTTTGGAGCTTTCATAGCATCAATACCAAATTGACATGTATATTATTATCAATTCACAAGAACATATAACCGTTCATAGTCTAGAAATCGACTAACTAAGCAACATGATAAGTGCGATCAAATAAAAATGTTGTGTTGTTTAAAGCGAGGTGATGCCCTGTCTCACCTAAGTGCTCTTCTGCGCAGACTTTCAACATGTTCTGTTGAACTTGAAGTATTTTTTGACAGAACATAAAAACAGTGAAGTATTTTTTTGACGACTTATAAATGGGCTGTCAACATATCAACCGATCAGATATTAGGAGCATTTTTTGCCATGGCCACCATCACTAAGTACCCCTTGTGATTGTGGATGGTAACACTGATCCCTGCCGACTTAAGGGTCTGGAATCTAGGCTCCATCAAAATTTACTTTAAGAACATCTACCGGAGGAGGAGACAAGCTAACTATCATGAGATCCGGAGCAGTAACATCCGACGAGATAGAAATTTGAGTAGAATCATTAGCCTGCTTCTGTAATGATGGAAAGAGGATCCCGAGGTTGAGCACCATGAATGATTTGATTTGTCTCAAACCAAATAGCCCAAGCAATATTAAAGAATATGTTCAAATGAGCAATCAAGGTAAGTTGTTTGATACCCCAAACGCGTAAAGCCTCATCCACAACACGTTAAGTCGTGGACGACGTGCTAAAGTTTAACACGTTAATGATATATGAGCAATCAAACGTACCCTAAATGTGTTTAAATGACAGTAAGGATGCGGCTTTCTTGACCGTCGTTTCAACACTAAAATGTTGTTTAAATGATCTTACACCATCAATGATTTAAGATGTAGGTGATCTATACCATCAAAGTGAGAGATCATAGATTGAAGTGCAACAGGCTCAAAAATGATGATTTAGAGAGATTTAAACCCTCTAGTCTGCGAAGTATAATATCAACCATTTCTCTTAGTTTCAATAGCTGATGTTAAAGTTCCTCAATCTGATGGCTCACATCCATGATTCTTTGAGGTGAGAAATGTTCCAAGATGAATTGCAACTTCTATAATTTAGATTGATCACAGATGTCCTCACCTGGCCCTAATGACAAATCATACTTCAATTGTGCTGCCACCAAAATAATATCTCGGCTCAATTATAATTTATAATAGAGCTTCATATTCTGGGTTCCCTTTTTCATCTTCCTACTCAAACTGTCTCCACAAGCTAAATCATCGATTGTTTTCAATCAAACGATGATGGAAATCATATTTCATCCCTTCTCAATGCTATTGAGGCTGACAGGCTGTCAGAAGTTCGATGAAGTCAAGTCTTTCTTTGAGCACACTCCTCGGGTCAACTCAAATTCATCTCCAATCAAGGATCGAAATTTTCGGTTTGGGTCCCCACCGAAACGATAATTTGGAACCAAAATTTTGGTCAGATTTTATATGAAGTTGAAATTTTCGGCTGAAATTTTAGTCCAAAATTTTGATTTCGATCCCCTCCGAAATCGAAATGAAACCCGAAATTTTGATCCTTGTCTCCAATAGACAAGTGATAATTATCCTTGGCAAATTGGAGATCTGGATACCCAATAATAGTAAGTCCTCTAGATCCTCCCAAGAAGCCAGAGCCCCCCAACACCATGTGGCAACACGACACAGTAGGGGTGCAAGTTTGGGTACCAAAATAGAACCGAAGCTGAATGTTTCAGTTATCGGTTCGATTCAGCTGGAACCAAATTGAAATGAATCAGTTTAGGTTCAATTTGTTTTTTTTTTTTTAAACCGAACTTTTTTAGTTTTTGCACCTTTTTTTTTTTACATTTTAAAGTTATTTGGTTTTTTAATCCTACCTAATTGGTTTTCAGTTTTTGCAATGCAAAACTGAAACTGAACCGTAGTAGAATCAGCTCAGTTCGCTTCGGTCAGAATACGTTTTGGAGCTGGTTCGAAATCGGTTCAGTTTTTGGGTCAAAACTTGCACCCGTACAACTCTCAGGAAGGTCCCCACTGAGATAGCCATTTGGCAAACATGGTTGGCTGCCGTGACTTGCTTGGGCCCACTCCACTTGCAGTGGATCGCATGATCGGCGGCTGCATAGTATCCATTTAGAAAAGGGATTTTTGCAAATACTCTTATTATGGTATGCTAAAATTACATAAAACCTCCTAAATTATGTCTATTTACATTGCACCCTTTACTTTTATGTTTCTTTTATAAATATTCTTGTTGTTAAATGACAATTAACTAAGTATCATTTTTTCAATTAAATGACGAGTTTGCTCATACTTAATATTATATAGAAAATGATCATTGTATTTTTTTCAACTTTGACTGTATTTTAAATGTTGGATAAGTATCGAATCCTGCCCAAATTTATTGGGTGGAGCATGATTGATCTCCTCTAAGTTCGTATTACTCAATTTTTAATTTGGATATCCATGATGTTCAGTTGATTCGTAATGATGATAAGGTGAGAATAATACCAACGAGGGTAACATATTAGCGCTATGCAAGAGTCAAATGAGCGCCATAAAAACCCATATCGAAAATCGAATAATACGATAACTTATAAGAGATCAATTATGTTTCATCCAAAACATTTTGACAAGATCTAATGCTCATCCACTGTTTAAAATAGGGTCAAAATAAAATGACCATTTAGCATTTAATCTTAAATAAGAACTTGCCCAAAAATGCACATTATCACATTCCATTGACCCAACAACTTCTAAATCCACATCTCTTTCCCCGTCTTCTTTACCTCGTCCTCCTCTCTCTCTCTCTCTCTCCAACTTCACAACCCCACCCATAGCCATGTCTTTTTCTTCACCTACTCCTCCTCAAGCCCATCTCCACACCCTCATCGACTCAGCCCGCCCCTTCCTTCGTGGCGAGCTCGAAATTATCGACCCCAAACTCCCCGACCTCGTCGCCGTCCTCCGCTCCGTCGGTGCCGGCGAGTGCTGGCACAAGCACGGAAGCTTCCTCGATCACCTCCTCGAGGTCTACCGAATCCTCTCCCTTTGGAATTCTCCCAAATCCGTCTCCCTTTGCGGCCTCTTCCACTCCGCCTACTCGAATTCCTACGTCAATTTAGCCATCTTCGACCCTTCTACTGGCCGCGATCGTGTTCGAAATCTCGTCGGCAATCCCGCCGAACGCCTCATTCACCTCTTCTGCATCGTCCCCCGCCAGTCTTTAATCCACGACGACCTCCTCTTCCATTACTCCGATCGCGAACTCGTCAAACACCTCGAATCGTCCGAATTATCTCTTAAAAACTCGGAAGAGAGAGGGATTATTTGTAATGAGGTCGAAGAGTGGAGGAAGAAACTGCAAACACTTTTACCCTCTCAGGGGATTTTCGTCAAACACATTAAGACGGGCGAAAAGGTTCACGTATCGAGACGGGTCGTCGCGGTGTTTTTGATGATGACGATGGCCGATTTCAGCGACCAGCTTTTCGGGTTTCAAGATCAGTTATTCGATAATGAGAACGGGCGGCTGGAATTCAGCGGGAACAATTACTGTTCGCTGTGGCCGGGCGATGGGAAACCGGGTCTGTGGATGAATTCGATATCGAGAATGGGGGCACTTTATAATCTAATTGTTCGAGAAGAAGAGATTATGATCGAAGAGAGGAAAAGGGTTGGTGGTGAAGTTGATGGTGGTGGTAGAGATGAAGAGATTGAGCTAGTGATACCGCCGGTTTTTGAGAAGTGCAGTAAGGTTTTGGATGCTGAGGAGCAAAAAATTGCAAGGGATTTGTATTGGGAGGTTGTTAGTAGTGGGTGCAGCAAAGGAGGGGTGGAGAGAGGTGAGGAGTTGCTTTTGAGGTGTTGTGAGAAAAACCCATTTGTTGGGGAGCCTCATTTGGTATTGGGTCAGATTTATTTGGGTGAAGGGAGGTTTGAGGAGGGGGAGAGAGAGGCTGAAATGGGTTTGAAGTTGATATTGGAATGGGGAAGCTGTTGGGATAAGAGGATGTCTTGGGAAGGGTGGGTCGCTTGGGGTAGGGTTTTGTTGATGAAAGCTAAAGACAAATCTTGGCCTAACACATCATGGGGGATTCTCAATCTAGGCCTTGTAAGGTGATTGATTGAGCCACTTCTAATTCTACTTCTAATCCTTTTCTCTCTCTCTCTCTCTCATATATATATATATATAAATAATGATCTTCCGACTTGAGTCACGCTAAGGAGACCACACATCTCGGCCGGGATTATGTCTCCTTACATCTCCGTCGGAATTATGATCTCTTCGCTCGAGTCACGCGACTCGAGCTATGAGACCATTTCCCTTTATATATATAAAGTTTTATTAAATAAATTTCAGTCTTAATTGAATAACTTGTGGGTTATAACTTATTTGCTTATGTAGACTGAAAAAACCGTACTGGTAACTTGTATGATGTATATGTAGTTGGGGACTTTGGAGTGTTTGTCACCATTTTATGCCTCTATTTGTCTACTTTATATATGGAAGGATGGACTTTTTGTAGGAGAACTAGTAAAAGGACAGGTGCAACATTAGCACCTTTAAATGATTAAAGTTGATTTTTAGAAATCTATCGGGTGATTTGAATATAAAAAAATATATATAGTATTTCAAGTGTTCGTTACTATGTTTTATTATTTATTAAAGACAAAAAAAAAAAAAAATCACACTTATTACAAAGCTCAAAATGTCTCCATTATATATAAATCCTAGTAATGTCCATACATAGAAGTGCAAGTTTTGATCTGAAACTTGAACCTGACCTGAAAATCGGCAAATCAAAATGGTCTAAACAGACTCGAAAATCAATACTGAACCTACTTTGGACCCGTTTCGATTTTTGGGGGCAAAAATCGAAAATTTATTAGGCAGGATGAGAAAATTGAAAAAATAGCTTAAAATAATAAAATGGTAATTGCACCACATTCAAATCCATGATTGCTTGGAATTAGGTGATGGAGATCATTTTTCACTCCAATATTTCGTAGAATAAATCTTGAGACCACAATCTTACCCTCAGATGACTTGTTTCTTATTTTGCGTGGCTCAGATCCCAAAAAGAGACCCTACAATTACGTTTGAGTGTGATGTATGTCATGTGACTTAAGGCAATAATTTTACGATTTATGCCACATGAAATTAAAAAATGTTTGATGGTACATCCATGGTCTCAAGATCCATTAGTGGAAGATTGGGGTGAGAAACTATCTTCTTCTTCTGACTCCAAGCAATCAATGGGTTTGAATTATCTTTAGACGTAGGCTCTGACAGAGGTACTGTTGTGCTAATTTCAATGTTTACTCACAAGCACACGAATCAAGATGTAGCATAGATTAATAGAGTGCGAGATCATTCTCACGAAAATTGGTGAGAAAATTTAAAGAGAGTAATAGAAACTAATCAGGAGAATATCCACAGATTCAGCATAATACTAAACTAGTTTATGATTTCTGAGAGTTTGATGGACAAAATAAATACAAAACAACTTAACTAAAACTAAATTTGATAGAAAAAGATGAGATTTGGGATACTAAATCCTCCCATCCTTGTTACACCATCTACAATCGTAGATCTAACTGGTCGGAATTTAAAAAATGCTAAACACATAAACACCAAAATCAATTGATAATTTATGGAAGATGTAATGTTAAAATCACACAATAAAATAAAACTATTCTTCTTTCAAAACTGCAAAAGATATGGGATAAAATATTCACCGTAAAAAAGACTTCTAATGACAATAAATAAATGTCATAAATGAAATAAGGTAAAACATCTACCGTAAAAGAGACTTCTAATGACAATAAATAAATACCTCAAATATAAGTAATAAAGTACCCGTTGTAGATTTCGGATCACAAATTCGAGATTATGGGATGGGCACGACTAAATCCCATATCTTAGATTGATGATTGATTTTTATAGAGATCGACAATAACAAATAAACACTAAAACTTAGAGCATCGTCAAACATAAATTCCAACTATAAATCTATAATTACAAATAAGAATCTCGGATAGGATTCATTAGATCCCAACTCTCAAAAAAATTTAGCCACCCATGATTGAGGTAAACAATATAATAAAGATATATTGAAATGAACATTAAAAAATACTGTCAAGAGCTTCAACAAAATCCACAAAAACTTTTAATCCAATCGGTAAATACTCCCAATACAAAACTTAAACTAATCTAGGTTTTAGAACTAAGAAATGAAAGAATAATCCTTGAAAAAGGAAGGGGAGAGCTTAAAAGAAACTGAAAAAATGCTAAGTAAAAAAAAAGCTGAGAAGATAAAAGCTAAATAAAAAAAACCTAATTCTCGACTTTGCTTAAATAGGACCTCAACTCGGAGATTCGAAATTCAAAATCGATCGATCAAGGCCATGTGTCAATCGATCGAATATATAGAAAACAGAGAGTAGTCTTCGGGTTGTAGTTTATGGATATAGTCTCGATCGATCGACGATTATGGTCAATCGATCATTTATTCACGAATTTCAAGGCTCGACAGTTCTTTTGCCCTAGTGTTCTAGTGTTTATCGATTTTATGCTCTTCTATGCTTTCAAATGCATCCATTGGCCATACTTTTCTGAAATACTTAAAACTTCACAAATCCGTCAGCTAGCCTTCATCGGATGGCTTAAATGTAAGCTTTGGGGGTGAAATATGATCATATTTTATCACTCATCACACACCCAAACCTACACTTTGTTAGTCCTCAAGTAAAGGAGAAAATAAGCAAACTGGAAAATAAACTAATATCCTAAAATAATGAAAGAATACCACTTTCATAGGGAACGCGATTGTATTTAGTGCATGGAACAAGCCTTTAAACCACTAAGTGATCTCTAGTGGAGGAGTTTTGTCTCCTGAGAGTTTTCGATAAAGTTACCCACAAACTTCAAACACTTTTCAAAATCATCGGTGAAATTAAGTTTTTCAAAGCATGAATTTTATAAAATTTTCATTTTCAAAGTACAAAACCATTAGTCAAATGAACATGTGAATTTTCAATTTCAAATGTCAGTGCCATACTGATCGTACTAGCATCCGTTCAAATTAGTTTTAATGCTCCAATTTTCGAGTAATTCTTCCATTCACTCCTAAACTCCAAGTGCATATATACCAATGCTAAGAACTATCTATCTCAGGACTTTCTTTAAACAGTGAACCATTGGATCAAAGTTTTGACTCAATCCTCACAATAAGTATACTCTCAACAGTAAAAACGCTTTGACGATAGATAGATTTTTGCACACATGTGAGATTTTAATGCAAAACAAGGATCTCACATGTTCAAAGAAAACGGTGTATTACAAATAAAGGGAGATCTTATACGAATGGATGCTTGTATTTTCCATACATATCATATAATGTGCCATAATCATCATGTTCTCACTCTCCACAAGACAATTATCATTCAAGATTGAATCATGAAGGACTTTTAGATGGTTGTAATGGGGCTCAGGCAACGGGTGAGAAAGAAAGGGGAATTAGGTTTCAAAGTTTATGAGAAACTAGAAACTAATTAGATTTTTCTATATCTCTACCATTCTAATCTCTCATTGTTTTTCTTTTTCTCAACTTTCTCTTCCCTCGCCTCCCCCCTTTTTTTAAAACACCTCATAATTCCTTTTTTTTTTTTTTAAACTCCCACTTTTTTTTTTTGAAATATATTCTCAGCAAGTACCACACTCAGTCTTCTTGTCACTCACTTTCTTTTAATTTGTTCTCTTCCCTCATTCCTAATTTCTCATAAACAAAAGGATAAGGCTTAAATTTTTTGGGTGTGCAGAGGTGAGGGTTAATGTGGCTTATCAAAGAACATATACGGCCAAAAATTTTCAAATCTACTCAAAAGGGGTACTAGAAGATATAATTGTATAAGGTGGGACATTTATATCACAAACGAGCCAAAGGTGGTCTTCAATCATGTCCTCCCCTTATGATAATGATGTCTATTTGTTTTAAGTAAAAACACGTGTTCTAGCACCGTAATATGAAAGTGATGTCATGCAAAGTCACAAGCCAAAGTGAAATTTATGAGATCGTGCATTATAATTGGTATTGAAGGAAAACACCGAATTTTTGTACACACTCATCAAAGACAGGAATTCGGCTCTAAAGCTCATTAGGTTCAGTCTTTACTAAGATCCTAGGTTTCAATGTTCGAATTAGTCCCTTGATTTCTAGATCTTAACATGGTATAGGTGCACAAAGTGTATAAGCATGAATAGGGGTGTATTTGGTTCGGTTTGGTCGGTTTTGGACCAAAACCACAAACGAAACTAGTCCTTATCGGTTTCTAGATTTTTAAACCAAACCAAACCGTTCAACTCTTAAACCAAACCAACTCGATTTGATTTGGTTCGGTCAGTTTCGGTTTTTCTCCAAGTTCTACTTGCACATCAAAATTTTCTTAACTTTTCAACCGGTTTTCCTATAAGTTCTACTTTACCGCTTTAGGATTTAGGAATATGCTAAAGACAAGGGTAGGGTTTTATATAAAAATATGCATTTTAATTAATTGCCCTTTAAAATTAATAAAAAATCCCACTCATATATATATATATATATATATATATATATACAAACTACATTCGGTTCGGTTCGGTCGGTTTCGGCTTGGGGAGGCTTGGAACCGAAACCAAACCAAACTTTTCGGTTTTCATTTTTTCCAAACCAAACCCAAACCGGTACCAGTCCAAAATGGACCAAACCCAGCGGTTCAGTCCAATTCGGTCGGTTTGGTCAGTTCGGTCCAAAAAATACACAGTCCTAAGCATGAATTCTAGAGTTACCCTCAAACTATCACATTAAAATTTCAAAATTTCCTAGATACAAATACTCAAAATATGGCATCGATGTTCTCAATATCAAATTCTCATGTATCATTGACTAAAATATGAACTATTGTAAAATAACTAAAATGGTGATCCCAAAATAATAGAAAGTTTGAAAACTTTTTTCTGCTTAGTGCACAGTCAATCAATCAAGAATGCAGTTCGATTGATCAATTTGCTCATGTGTCATGTGTTCGGTAGCAACCAATTCAGGTGGCAAGATATAATTGATCGATCGAAACAATATGTCGATCGATCGAGTGTAAAATTTACATAGGTCGAGAACACATAATTTCGATATATATATATATATATAATTATTATAATTATTATTATTATATTTTTAACTACTCTAAATTAAAGAGGAATGACCTTACTTTGTAAGGTATGAACTGGTATGAACTTCCAAACCTCCAAAACTATTGAGTGCAATGTCCCCATTGTACCAAAATACAGGGATACCCCCACACCTGCATTAAACTAACAGAGATGAATGGGCAAGAACAAGTGAAAAGTATCATCTGATAGAAATAATCACAAAAATAATGGTTATTCAGCTTCCGTACTTGCAAAAGAGCAGATTTATATGTAAAATGCTAAAAATAATTTAATAACTAAATTTTTATTAATGGCAAAGAGTTTATCACACAAATTGAAAAGAAAAGTAAATCCTAAAGCATCCTAAGAACAAACTAGACTCCAAAACAGAATTCAACCTAATTCCTAAAACTGAAATGATAAAGAAAAAACTAAAAACAACCTAATAGTTCCTAATCAATTTAAACTTCCTCATCATTACTCGGCCTGGGCTTGGATTTTGGGAAGGCGAAATTCCACATCGCATCAGTAATCCGACCAGGGGCAGATTTGGGATATGGAGCCACTGGAAGAGGAGGCGAATTTGATGGAGTAGTTTCTTTGTTAGCGAGGTCACGAAGCGTTGGCGAAGGGTACAATTTCGCCCAAGTCTCCAACATAACTTGATTGATGACAGCCTTCGAAATTGATCGTGGAATAAACGCCGCCAAAGGATTGCAGCGCAAAGTGAGGGGCGGGGATTGTGGTGTTCGAGGTGGAGAGGATTCTGGAGTGTGCGGTCGTGTGGGTGGATCCAAATCGATCATGTCAACGTTGTTGAAATCGATTGGTGAAGATAGTTTTTCTCGACACACTTTTTATTTCTGGCAGGTTCCTCCCACAAGGGGGTGAAGGCGGGTTCCAGATCAATCATCTCCACATTGTTGAAATCGGTTGAATTGGATGGCCCAGATCGTTTATCTCTGTTTCGGGCTGCCTTCTCCATCTTCTTCATGGCGGCACGAGTTTTGAAGCTGATTCTAGTCACTGAAGATGAAAAGTGAAGGGAGAGGAGTAGGAAGATGATAAGAATAATGGAAGACTAAGAGTTTTATAAAGAGAAATAGAGTTCTAACTTGCCAAAACAATCCTACCTAAAGGAGGAAACGAATCCACCACAACCTAAACTTTAGGTTGTCTTTTTCCACTCGAGATAGACTTTAGGTTGTCTTTTCCCATCAAAAGTAGGAGCGTCCATTTTAACGGACTTCATGATTTTTTCATCCTGATTGGGTTGGATATCACGTCGGTGAGGACCATCTCTCCTACGGTCATTAATATGGACTTGATAATGATTTTCAGTGATGACCTCATTCATCTCTTAAACACGGGTCACTAAAGCCTCATGTTGGGCTTGTTAATCACGCAACTGGTTTTACACTTGATTATGGTAACCAGTCATTTGGGCTTGGAGATCGGCTTGACTCGCCGTCAACTTAGACACAAGTTCCTTAATGAGGGCTTTTATCTTAACAGGATCCATGGCTATGCAAGATTAAAAAAAAAATGAACCCTAGAACCTATATGAACACTGACAATCCTAAACTGACAAATCTTTGATACCAAATCTGATGCGGGAACTAACACATGCAATGTTAGGGCTGAGATTAGTAGAAAATTTAATGCGAAATAATTAAAATACCAAATTCGATAACAGTTTATCACATAAAATACTAAAATATTCTATTAGATGATTTTAGGTTTAGCCCAAAACAGTGTAATTTTCACGTACGTTTCCCATTGGATCTAGAAGATTAGGGTTCTTAGTGAACGACTAGATCTTCGACAGTTTTAGGGTTTCGAACGGACTCGCAAGCGGATTTTTTCGATACCGTGTGAAAAGAAAGGCTAAGTTTAGATTTTAATGGTGATTTGGATAGGTTATGATTAGATTCTGACATAGCTCGTAGATCAGAGAAGATAAAGAGGAGAAAAAAGTTGGCATCGCACCAAACCGCCCGTAGGACGAAGAATCGCTCTTTGGTTGAGAGAATTACACCCTCACAGAAAGTTTAATCAAAACTCTCAAACTTTGCAAAACAAATTTTCATTAACCATCAATAATAAAATTATTTTTACAAGGCTTTAAATAGGCAAAGCAAACCCTAACAAGAAATAAAATAATCCTAAAACAATAAAACACTAAAATGACAAGTTTTACCAAATAAAATCAAAATTTTATCTTTTGGCGGACTTGTCTCACGCAATCGATCAATCGATCGATCGATTCTGAAGTCGATTGATCACCTGATAAATAATAAATTTGACCGAAGGCTCTATCCCTAATCGATCGATCGAAAGTTTTGGACCAATCAAACAACTAAGAAGAATAAGTTCATCAAAGCCCCTATCCTCAATTGATCGATCGAATGTCTGGGATCGATCGATTGACCAAAACACACATTAATCCATTGAATCTGTTCATTTTGTTTTATTGATTTTCAATGAGTAAATAATTCTAAATGAACTTGCTTTAGTTGTTTCTGTTTATGAATTTCATACCCAGAAACCGATCAACAATTGGAAATTAAGTTTGGATAAAGAAAATTTCACAAATCCTACACAAGTAAATATCATATGCATCAATAAACTAGCTTTTTCTTATGTGCCCGGATAGAGATAGCAACATTTGAGCTATCCTCACATTTACCAAACATATAAGATCAATCAATTTTTTCCTTGGGACAAAGCAGTATTATTTTAAAAAAATATCATACAGAAAACACAATCCATACCTTTGAATAAATTTCAATCTGGATTGTGAATAATTTATTATCAACTGATGTTACAAGAAGAGGCAAGCATCAGGGAAAAAATCCATGCCATCACTTCTAAGTGTCATAGCCATACCCATGATATAGATGGGTAATAGGGTCATCATCGGTGCCCATAACCATATAAAACAATTTTCATCGTCTGATCCAGATAATCTTGTTGGATTTCACGGATTTATGTGGCTCTTAAGTTGCACGTCATGATCAAGGTCAAACAGTCCAAGTTATTAACTTAAAGAGATGGTAAAACACTAGTTATGGTCAAACTAGAAGTTTCTAATTAAATCAAGGGTTGTGATTTTATCCTAAGTGTGGTAATTCTAACCGTTAGATTTCTTGATGGGTAAGTTTCTAACCTATTTAAAGGGATGTAGAGTCTCTCTTTCTACACACAATACACGTATCAATTGAATTAGAAGAATTCAAGGGAAACTCATATTCTCTACGGTGTGCAAAGAAAGAGAAGACTTTCCATCAAATCATCGCCGGATTATTACTCAGATCGCTCAAGGCTAAATTCTCGCATGAAAAACTCTACGGTATAAGATATGCTAAAGTTTAATTTAATTTCGCTTTTGATTGCGAGAAGATCCTAATAATTTCCACCAAATCTTCCAATTAATATCATGCGAGACCCATTCTAAGCACAATTTTGAGGGCATCTTTTTTCTTATTTAGAGAACAAAGACTCCTAAGTAGCATTTTGCAAACAGGAGGCATCAATATGAAACCTTTATTTAATGCATCAAGCATAACCTCTACAGCCACAGCTAGCTTCCCTTCCTGATAAAGGCCGTAGATAAACTTTACCCAACAAGGTGGAGTTATTTCAATCTTATACTTCGAAAGAAGTGAAAAACCCATTAAAGCTTCATTACTCTACCAGCCTGACAAAATCCAATGAACCAAATCGTATAAGGTGAAGAATCAACAATGCTAGAGCATCTTCAACATTATCATATAAAATATATTGTTGGGAATAATTTTTTTTACAACATTTTTTTTATAAAACTCGCACGCGTCATCGAATCATCATCTTCACAATAGATCATTTTTCATCTCAATCATCTTCATAATAGATCTTGATAGCGTCTCATGACTCACCTATGAAACACAAAGATCTTGATTCCACGTGACACACACCCCAAAAGCCACCGTGGTCATGGGGTACCTATCAAACAGTTACTTTTGGGGATGTGTGCCACATGCAATCAACATGTGACTGTCTGATAGGTGCGCCATGATCTCAAGATTTATTGTACGGAAGATTGGGACAAAAAACAATCTCTATCATCTGATTCAAGACAGTCAACGATTTTTTATAGTGGGAAACCGTGTGTTCTTCAGAGGCATAATGGGTGCAAATAAGGCCACCCATATGAAAAATAAAAGGGTTTAAACTCTTTCTGTATTGGACAGCCAAAATTTTAGCCCATGATCAAAATGGGAGGTGAGCACTATTATGATTGCACTCATTAATATTTAGTATTTTAAGGACACCTCAAATGAGATTGTAATATTCATTATATTGATTGCTTGAATATGCTTTCTATATTGATTGTCTAAGATCAATCACAAAATTGATCACATTTTAATTGTGTGGTGGGGATTTTTCCTCCTTTGATGATGCCTCATGGGCACTTGACAATGATCCCAACACATGCTACAATCATGTACACCAAGCTAAATATAACTGCTACCAGCAGTAGCCAAACATTAAATCCCATGTCTTGCATATCGGTGAATAAAGCGAAAAGGGTATGACTACTCTCACTCGTTTTAGGAGTAAGGGCCACACTGTTTTCACGGACGAAAACTATTGATTGATATGAATTGAACGATGGAAATTGTTTTTGGTTCCAATATTCCTCAGGATGGATCTTAAGCTCATAACACGCTTATCAGACTGTCACATGTTGATTTCACATTACATACAACCCTAAAAGTGAAGGTCAACTCCTTTGTCTATGATCTAGGTCACCTTTGGGGATGTGTGCCAAGCGGAATCAACATCTGACAATCTAATAGGTGCGCCATGATCTTAAGATCTATTGTACGAAAGATTAGAACAAAAAAAAATCTTTGTCATCTCATTCAAATCAGTGATCAATGATTTTCATTCATGAAAAAACTATGTGGTACTTACTATTAAACAGGTGATAATAGTCGTACCAAACGAAAATAGTTGATATTTGGTACCAGCCCCACCTGAATTTTTTACTTAGTCTGGTACATAAACTTCACCTATCGGTCGTCGGGTTGGGTTGGGTTGGGTTGGGTCAAGCATGATGCATCCGACCCGACCTTCGGATGGGTTGGGTTGATTCCAAAATCGATTCAGCAGTTGTGTCGAGCAAAAAATCAAGTCGCGTCAGATCAATCCAACCTAACCCGAACTACTATTTTATATATAAATTGAAGGAAAATAGGGCATTTTCAACCAGGTTGGATAAAGTTTTCAGCACTGGCTTTGTGTTGGGTGGGGTTGGGCATATACACTTTACCCATTAGATCTGAAATTTTCAGTATCCTAGATTTGCCTAGCGATGATATAAAATATAAATAGTAAAAATAAAACAATCACCACTGCACACGAGATTTTTACGTGGAAAACTTTACAGGGAAAAATCACGGGATCTATGCCAGATCCAAGGCAACAAATACACTATGAGTTCAAAGGTTACAGAAAGTACCGAATAAATGCAGACACTCTAGTCCTATCAAACTTTCCCGAACCACAATGCTAGATTCCACTACGCGTCCTCATAGATCCCTGATTTATCGCCTTCAACCACCGGGTCGCACGATGGTCCACTCGTGTTCAGACGAGTCACAACAGTACCTCAGATTCCACCAAGGTCACTCTATTTCACGAGCTAAAACATGCTTGAGACCTCAAGCGCAATATTCTTTAGAAAGATAAAAGCAAATCAGATGCCTTTGAATCACCATGAAGATCTGATAATAGTTTCAAAGGCAAGAGGGTTCTCTTCTCTCTTGGAACGGCTAAACACTTTGTATTTTTAGAGAGATGGGAAACAAGGAGTCCCGTAGAGTATTTATATATGCTTTTTATTTAAAATCCTAAAAGTAATAAGAGAAAAGAACTCCTTTTTACGGAGGTAATCTCATGATTGACCCACTTATAAATGATGGTCAACCACCAAACTAAAGGTGGTTAATCACGTTTCTTTTCGTGGTCAACCATCAAAGTTTTGGTGATTTAACCACGAAAGAAAACGTGATCAACCATCAAACAAATTGCTTTTTAGAAAAGACTCCCCGTCAAACAAACACAAACACTTGTGTATCAGTGTATATCCAATCATACACCATACGTTCCATAAGTAATAGGTCAAATTTGGCGACATATGGGAGTAATCTACTAGGTTATCATAGATCGTGACAATCAGATCTAACAATCTCCCCCTTTGTCACAACCTATGACAAAATCTAGTTTACAAGGGCATAAAAAATTACATCAATCATAAACTAACCCTATACAAAACATCTATATGTCATGCGAAAAGTTACAACTCAAAATACTCCCCCTAAACCTATGCCAAGTTGACTACAAGATGATGTGAACAAAAAAATCTTCAGAATATCCAACCTGTAACCTGAAACACTAAAAGTCAAGTCATTTCGCATAAAAAATAAATAAGTAAATCACATCATACTTATGCTTGTTAAAGAACGTTTGCTAATAACAAAAGATAATATATCATTGAGGCATTATATCCTTTTTAAAAACTAAAACACACTAACTTATCATTTACTCCACAATCCATTCCCAATCAATACTCCCCCTTTTTGTCATAAGGGGACAAAGGACAAGTTCTGAAGATAGAGAAATATTAAAATATACAAAGTACCACAAGACTAAAGAAGACTATCGAATTTGGCCATAAGCTCTTGAAATCCTTTCTTCTAACCATTTCCTATCTAAGATCACATAATCATCAGTTAAACCTTTAAAAGTTAATTTCAGAATTTATAAAAATGAAATCAAATAAAGTATGTCATCATCATAATCATAAAATTCAACGAATCATCAATCATGCACATCGAATCAGAAAAGATAATCCTATAATTCATTGAATCTCAAGTGACTAGTAAACAACATACACTGCACACATATGTCTTCTAAGCAACAAACGCTTATCAACTATGCTTATGCAAATTCACAATTTTCACTTATATTTGACAAGATGAATGTGATGATACAATGACCAAGGATAACTGTCTCAAACATGAAGAGTGTAAGAAAAAATAACAGATATAAGGTGAGATATATTTTTAACCCAACTACATCGCCGAATCATGTAAATCTTCATTAAATAACAAGGGAAAGTTTATAAAATTATGTAAACCCAGATACCCAAGTGGACTTTCCGATCATTTTACCCAAGTGGACTTGTGTAGGTAGCCATTTTCGTCTTTTCCTCATAAGTTTTGAATTAAGAAGAATAGAACTTTAGAGCATTTTTTTTCTCTTACTATTTTTTTATTTTTTTTTTATTTCACAAAAAAAATGACGATTAAGTGGAATTTGAGGATGACGGATTTCACTCTACAACTAACTCTGTAGCCCTTTTCACCGTCCACTTAGTGATGGCGTTCACGCGAGTCGTCTGTGTAGCCCTTTCCCATTAAAAAAAAATAAGGCTAAAAAAGACTAATGGCATAGGTGACACTCCATATGAAGAGACAATCATCTAAAGCTAGAACATCACCTTCAAACAATTTATCAACTATATCGTGATGAATTGAAAAGTCACATATGCATGATTTTAAAGGTTAATTGACTAAGATACACATATGCACACAATGTGATGAAGAGCATCCATGCACTTTAAATTTAATGAATATAAAGAAAGACCTAACATAAACAAATGTACATGCAAGATAATAGAATTGAGCATATGATTATAAATATGACCCACTCATAAATACACATTTTTTAAAATCTTTTAAAAAATATTTATATATATTTTTAATTTTTTTATAAAATAAAAATAATAAAAAATAAGGAGAAAGCAAAAATCTACTAAGATAAAAAATAAAGAAGCTCAATTCAAATCGCTCTTCCTAATCCACTTAAGAGTGTATCTAGGAATTGCAATACCAGCACAAAAATCGCTTCTCTCAACTTTCCTTAAATTTGACATCAAATTATGATATTGAGAAACTTTTATGTACCTATTTGAAATATGTCTATCATGAGACTGATTACTCCCCCTTTCTATGTGATTCCTTTCAATCAATGGGGATTGATACATATCTCTTCTCTTAATAGCATAGTTAGAAATAACGTGCCCTTGTCTATCACAGTAAAAACAACTAGGGGCTTTTCTACCAACAATTTTAGGAACATCAAGTATATTCACAATTGGCTTTGGGTTGGGCTTGGGCTTAAAGGAAGAAGTACTAACATATCCAAGACCACCCTTATTAGCTCCTGATTTTTCAATGCCAAGCAATTTTTCAAGCTTTTCTTCACCCTTGCAAAAACTAGTGAACTTTGAGGTTAATGAGACAAGTTCACTTTTCAACTTCTCATTTTCAAGGGTGAGGACCTTAAAATTCCCATGATGCTCTTGGCATTCATTTTCAAGGAACCTAACTTTATCTTGGAGTGGTCTCATAATGCTTTCTTGTTTCTCCTTGACAAATTTAAATTCCTCAACCTCGGATTTTAGACAGGAGTTAACACTTTTCAATTCTTCATTCTCTCTTAAGAGGTTACTCTTCTCTTTGGCCAACCTTAGGGACTCGAGGTACAATTCACCATAGGCTTCATTAATATCACAAGTCTCTTCTTCAGAATCAGATGCCTTCATCACAGTAACAATATTATCTTCCTCAACTAAATTAGAAGAGAGAGCATTAGGATGTTGAATAGTGGCAATAAAAGCCCTAAATCCATAGTCAATCTGAGAGGATTCATCACTGGATGAGTTCTCATATTCATCAGACTCTTGAGTGGCCACAATTTCTTTAAATTTGCCTTTAAATTTCTTCCTATTAGCACAATCTGCGGCAACATGTCCAAAATCGTGACACTTAAACACTGAGTGTCTCCAAGAGCCTCTTTCAAGGGCTTTTTCTCATATGACTTTTCTTTGTCAAATTTTTTAGAAAAAATTTTCTTACCTATATATAATTTCTTGAATTTTTTAACAAGATAAGTGCAATCTTCAGAATCGTCATTGTCACTATCAGTTTCAGTTTCAATCTTGGATGATCTGAAGGCAATGCTTTTGGTCTTATGAATATCTTCAATTTCATATTCATAAGTCTGGAGAGACCCAACAAGTTCATCTAAGTTAATAGTGTCAATGTCCTTACTTTCAACAATAGCGTTGACTTTCGATCTAAACCGCTTAGGAAGCGATTGTAGAATTTTACGAACAATCTTGAAATTAGAGATGGGTTCTCCAAGATTGAAGGAACCATTAGCAATGCCATTAACTCTGATATAGAAATCAGAGAAATTCTCATCCTCTTTCATGCGGAGATTTTCAAATTGCAAGGTGAGCATCTGAAGCTTAGCCAACTTCACTTGTTGAGTTCCTTCATAGGTAGTCTCAAGGATCTTGCAAGCATCCTTGGCTATCTCACAAGTACTAATCCTACAAAACTCGGATGCAGTAATAGCACTAAACAGTGCATTAAGGGTTTTGGAGTTGTACTCAAGAGCATTATAATCATCAAGACCCCATATATCTCTAGGTTTTAAAGACATCTTAGTCACTCCATTTGTTTCAGAAGATATCATAGGGGGACACCATTCATCTTCAACAACAAACCAAATTTTAGGATATAAGGATTTAAAAATGCTTGCATCCTAGCCTTCCAATAGGGATAGTTATACCCATCAAATAACGGAGGGCGCGTTGTAGAAGCTCCTTCTCTTAGCAGATCTAGGAAACTAGAAAGAGCCATAGACACTCAGTTCGTTAGAACTAATCGAGTGAACCTTGCTCTGATACCAATTGAAATTTTCGGTGTCCTAGATTTGCCTAGCGATGATATAAAATATAAATAGTAAAAATAAAACAATCACCACTGCATATGAGATTTTTACCTGGAAAACCCAACAGGGAAAAATGACGGGATCTATGCCAGATTCAAGGCAACAAATATACTATGAGTTCAAAGGTTACAAAAAGTACCGAATGAATACAGACACCCTAGTCCTATCAAACCTTCCCGAACCACAATGCTAGATTCTACTATGCGTCCTCATAGATCCCCAATTTGTCGCCTTCAACCACCGAGTCGCACGATGGTCCACTCGTGTTCAGACGAGCCATAACAGTACCTCAGATTCCACCAAGGCCACTCGATTCCACGAGCCAAAACACGCTTGAGACCTCAAGCGCAATATTCTTTAGAAAGATAAAAGCTGATCAGATGCCTTTGAATCACCATGAAGATCTGATAATAGTTTCAAATGCAAGAGGGTTCTCTTCTCTCTTGAAACGGCTAAGCACTTTGTATTTATATATACTTTTTATTTAAAACCCCAAAAGTAATGAGATTACCTCCCGTAGAGTATTTATATATGCTTTTTATTTAAAACCCTAAAAGTAATGAGAGAAAAGAACTCTTTTTTATGGAAGTAATCTCATGGTTGACCCACTTATAAATGATGGTCAACCACCAAACTAAAGGTGGTTAACCATGTTTCTTTTCGTGGTCAACCATCAAAGTTTTGTTGTTAACCATGAAAGAAAATGTGGTCAACCATCAAACAAATTGCTTTTTAGAAAAGACTCCCCGCCAAATAAATATCTTTTAGAAAAAGACTCCTTGTAAAACACAAACACTTGTGTATCAGTGTTATCCAATCATACACCATACGTTCCATAAGTAATAGGTCAAACTTGGCGACACATGAGACTAATCTACTAGGTTATCATAGATCATGACAATCAGATCTAACAGGATCGTAGTGCACCATTGGGTCAGGTGGGGTCAAACATATGCCAGTATATTTACCCATGGGGACCCAAACTCTTTACCCAACCTGATTTGACCCAACCTCATTAACAACCCTACCACAAGCTATTGTGATCATTCTCCCTCCGGACAGTGTTATACAGTGGACAATATTTGGCAGATAGCTTATGTGTCACATTGTGATGACTGCACACATAGTGGGGCCTAAGTTCTGCAGACAGTCACGTCGCGCCACATAAGTTGTCTACAAAGCTGCCCATTGTTTATAATTTTCGTTCTCCTTCTAAAATTTGACAAAATACGTAATATTTTAAAGTGTCAAATTATTGAAAGGTCAAAAGCGTTCTTTCACAGATTTTAGTGCTCATAAATTGTTGTCACCTCCCAAGCATAGTGACAAATTTTGTTTTCGGTAATTTTTCAGTGGGGGGTCCTTTCCATACATTTCGATACCTTTCGGAAAAAATTTTGGGGATTAAAAATTACTACAATATATACTAAATTACTAACATATTAAAAAAATTTTAAAATTTTAAATTTTAAAAAATATATCGAAATTTACCGAAATTTCTGAAATTTCACCGAAAATACTAAAATTACCGAAAAACACTGAAATTTTCCCAAATTTTCGTTTGACCCCCTTTTTGGCGAATTTTGCGAAATTTCGCCGAATTTCAGCGAAATTTTTCTCTATGCTCCCAAGGCATGAGGAATTTCACATAAGGAGATTGATCATCTCCAAAAGAAAACTCATACACAAAAGTAGGGATGCCAACTAGTAGATTCACTTGACTCGAGTTTTTTATCAGGTTGGGCACATAAGGCATGAGACATCCAACACGAACGTCGGGTCATGCTGATGTTTTATCTATATAATCAAGAAAAATATAGAGTTTTTAATAAGTTGGGTCGGGCATATACCCTTGATCTATCGGGTCGTGACTGGTTGGGTGCACCATCGGGTCGAGTCAAGTTGGACATATACCAATATATCTTTGGGCCCCCAAAATTTGGGTCCGACCTGAACAACCCTACCTGCAAGTTGTATGGTCTTTTACGAATTTCAAGGCTTTGTCTAACTTATAGAGCTTCGTCGTGATTTGTGAGAATCCTTCATTTCTATAATTAATAAAATGATAGTAATATATAATATAAACACCAGTATGTTTCTTTGGAATGAGATATGTTCCAATGCCACTTGAAAATTTTAGATTGGTCAAGATATGCACCACATGACATAATGATAAATCACAATTTAATAGTGTGAGATAAAATGTACAAATTTTTGTTGTATTTTGGTGTTTAAGTGATCTTAAAGTACAAGATGTGAGCAATTTACATCATTGAAAGTGAGTCTAAAAATCACACATTTGATAGCTTTTAATCATATGATCCGTGCTTTCCAATAATTGATATCAAAGTTCACTGGTTAAACGATTCACAGCCAGCTATAGGCATGATTTTTTTTTTCTTTTTCTTTTTTGGGATAACGGCTTGGCTCATCACTGGCATTTAAAAATTAAAATTGTATTTAAATGATATTACACCATTAAATTTGTACATTTTATCTCTCACCATTGAACTATGATTTATCATTTTGTCACGCCCCTCAACCTCCCCTGGCCTTGCCCATTGCGATCCGCAGTGCCGAGCTGGCGCGACAAACATTGCATTATTACAAATTATTCAATTGCTTTCAAAATTTTACTTTGATTTCATAATTCATTTTCCAAATTCTGTTAAATCATGATTCAATTCATATATTTTGCCGTATATATATATATATATATATATATATATATATATATATATATATATATATATATTATTATTATTATTATTAAAAAAAAAAAATTTCTAAAATAATACAGGAAATGTCTTTCGTCGAAAACTTATTTTTCTTTTTTGATAATTTGCGAAAGCATCTTTAATTCTTTTTCAATAAATTGCATAAGCATAATTAAATATTTTTTCATTTATTTTTCCATTCTCGCTAACCTGATCGGGAAAATTTGATTTTATGATTGTTATCGTAAACTAATCCTACTTAATACGAAATCGTAATTAAGACAACTCAAAAGAGATTTCTAAAGAGTTTAACTTTAAAAAACAATATTTACGAAAGTCCAGTTAAAAAGATACATTTGAAATTGTTCAAAAGTATTGTGACTTAAAATAAAAATAAAAGAAATGGAAAGATCCTGTCAAAACCAAGTGTGAACAGGTCACACGTATTCAAGGGATGGTAGCTCTATAAGAAAAATGAGCTCAAAACTATCAGCTCAGCGATCGCTCATGGATCTCTCCTTGTCCAGCTCCTCTAGCTTTGACTGGGTGACTACTGACTGGCTTATGAAATTTTTAGGTCATAAATGGATCGTAAGCCATGAAGTTTAATAAAGTTTTAGTTAATTATGTTGTGGGTTTTAGTACTAGTAATATAAGAGAATTCCATGTGTGCAAGTGAAGTTTTCAACATTCGTGATATCATAGAATTAATTAAGATTAAACTTATGCTAACAGAAAATTCAAAATACAGTTCAAAGACAATATCTAATCATGCAGTAAGCATTTACAATACAACATAAGAAAACTAATTATAATGTAAGATTTACAACTAAAGCATGAAAATAATAAGATTTGCAACTAAAGCATAGAGATAACATTACGGGTGACAATTATAACATTAACATGCACAAAAGTTTCATAAATTGTTTAAGTGTCGATTACTAAATTATTAAGTCTTATTCCTTCATTTATTTTTTATTAAAGTCTTTTAATTAATTCAATGCGATACCAAACACCAATCATGGTCCAATATTTAATATTCGATTGTCAATGTCGCACAAACAGAGGTTGACATTTTTTGTCATTTAGCCAATCAAGACAATGATCAATAACTTTGTTGGTCTAATGAGACCCAATCCTCAACTGATATTTTAATAACTCGTTTGAAATATGAGATGTTCATATGAACCTGTTCGTAAGAGCATCGCTCAGCTATACGAGGTTTCGAGTTTGACACAGTATAATCTTTTCACTTTCAAAGTTTCAGGATTCCTTATAAATAAATTAATATTCATGATTCATATTCAAATAACTTTTATGTTCAAGGTTCGATATTCAATTATATATTCAGTATTCCAATTTTAATATTCAGTATTTCATGTTTCACATTTAATTCAAGATTCAGAATTAATATTAAATATTTGATGTTCTATATTCAAAATTCAGTATTCAATAATCCTATTTTCAAGGGCTCATATTCAATTTCAGATATCCGATAATTTAATTATCTTATTCCATTCGATTTCATTCCATGTATTTCATATTCAAGTTCCATATTCCATTTGGTTCATGGTTTCATGTTAGTTTTGATGACTTTAACTTTTAAAGTTCACCGGTCAATTTTTAATGTTTTCACAAACATTTCAAACACCATTGTCAAAACATCACATGTCATATAATTCTATCATAATCCATATATATCAGTCAATTCCATCAATCAATCAATTGCCATCAATTTCGTTCAATTCATAAATCGAAGTCCGAGTCTTCAAGTTTGAAGACTTGATCCTAAGGAAGGATCTCGTCGGTTCACACTTATACTAAGTGCTACCTAATGTTTAGAGTCCGATAGGGACTTATATTTATTGTCGTCGATGAAAGCGAATCGATCATCTCTAATCACAATTTAAGGCATCGAGTACCCATTTTTCTAATGATTATACGAATTTTCCCGAGTTAAGTCAACTATTTGACTGCTCATCGGTAGACCAATATTCCTCTTATTTAATTGGGGACGATTCCTAAATAGATATCCCTTAAATGTGTATCCTATATGAGTATCCTATGTATGTGTCCAAGATGAGTATCCCCTCCTAGGATTCTCACTCCTTCGTTTATGATTATACGATCTATCGGTCCAGGTTCAGGCCATTATTGGTACGCATTTTTGGGAACCCTCTCGGATTTGGGAAAATGACCCAAATTGGTCACAAGGGGACTATATTTGTAAAAGGGAAGTGCGAAAAGTTGTGAAACAATAAAAAGAAAAGGTATTTTAAATGCACCTGTAGAAAAATCTTTAGTTGCAGCCGAATTTAAATGTATACCTGGTGTTGTGATCGCCATCTACAGATATTTATCAACACTGTAGAACGTCATTGAACTATTGCAGGGATAAGCGGGGGATTAGAGTTGAACTCTTGTGCTAAGCAGTGACCTGTCGGGTATAGCAGCTAAGGTTGCCTAGGGTTTTAACTAATTTTTGAGTTTTTTTATCCTAATTGATCTAACTAAAAGGGGGGTGTTGGCCCGTTATGCGCGAGGGGATTGGATCCGTTCCCAGGTACCCTCCATTGGCTCCCTTGGGCAAATCGGTTTACTGACTATAATTCATTTTGAAAATATGATGAGTGGTGTGGACCTAATTGGTTCTAAGTTTGGAATTTTGGCAGAGTTTCCTAAGGGTCGAATCTAAGGCTAACTTTTTTTTCCTTTAGACTACTCAGAAATCGAAGCAGACGGGTCTGTCCCACCGTGCTTGACTACTCTACGAGACTACTAAAAGAGAGTCACAGTTCTAAGAGTCAGATACTTAGAGTGCAAATCTACTATATTTCGAAATCTCATATCTAACCTCGAGTTTTTAAGAGAGAATAAGCAAAAAATTGTGTTAAGAATGAGAGGACAAGGACCCTATTTATAGTACTCGACCAATTATACACTGATAGTCTAGTGTATGATCCAAGTTATACACTGAGAGTTCAGCGTATAATGAATTAGACGTTGTAGTTCCAACGTATAATTCAAGGCGGCCACCGATTGAATCGGTCAAGTGATCGGATGACCGGATCGGTCTGGAAAGGGAGAGTCCGAGAATGGCTTTCATTAATTATACGTTGTAAGTACAACGTATAATCAATAAGTCAGAGCGGTTTGGGAGAGAGAAACCTAGTCCAAAGTGGACTAATTATACACCGGGATGTCAGCATTCCAACGTATAATCCGGTGGAGTTCAGTCATTGAGAGCAGAGTTCCAGTATGCCACAAGGGCGATTATACGCAGTGGTTCCTATGTATAATTGATTATAAGCCTGGAGTGATTATACGCAGTGGCTCTAGGCTTATAATTGATTATCTGTGAGGAACCATAGTATATCGCCCTATATCTTGGGACTCCCTTCTCAATGATTCGATCGGATTATATCTTTGGAATCGGTATAATTCAATTTTACGTTGGCATCCTGGCATATAATCAATTCGCTTTGGACTGGGTTTCTCTCTCAAACCACTCTAACTTCCTGATTATACGTTGAACTTACAACATATAATTAAGGAAAGTCCTTCTTGGACTCTCCCTTTCCTGACTAATTCGGTCATCCGGTCACTTGACCGATTCAATCGGTGGTTGCCCTGAATTATACGTTGGACTTCCAACATATAATTCTGGATTATATGTTGGACTCCCAATGTATAATTGGCCGTGTACTATAAATAGGACCCTTGTCCTTCCATTCTCAACACAATTTTTTGCTTATTTTCTCTTAAAAACTCAAGGTTCGCTCTGAGATTTCGAAATATAATAGATTTGCACTCTAAGTCTCTGGCTCTTAGAATTGCGAATCTCTTCTAGAAGTCTCGTAGAGCAGTCAAGCACGGTGGGGCTGACCCATCTGCTTCAATTCCCGAGTAGTCCAAACGGAAGAAAAGCTAGCCTTAGATCCGACCCTTAGGAAACCCCTTCCAAAATTCTCAACTTAGATCCAATTAGGTCCACACCACTCATCATATTTTCAGAACCAATTATTGTCATCAAACCGATTTGCCCAAAACCAGAGTACTGATATGTGAGTCAGTAAATCTGCGCAAGCGAACCAACACCCGTTTAGTTAGATCAATTGGGATAGGAAAACCCAAATTAGTTAAAACCCTAGGAAACCTTAGCATAGGAGTCCAACCCTAACCTCCGCTTATCATCATGATCGATCAATGATGTTCTACAACATCGATAAATATCTGTACATGGCGATCACAACACCAAGTATATATTTAAATTCGGGTGCAACTAACTATTTCTTGCAGGTGCATTTAAAATACCTTTTCTTCTATTGCTTTAGGACTTTTCGCACTTTCCTTTTGCAAACAGAGTCCCCTTGTGACCAATTTGGGCTATTTTCTTGAATCCGAGAGGGTTCTCGAAAGCGCAAACCAACAATGGCCTAAACTTGGACTGATAGATCGGATAATCAGAAACGAAGGAGTGAGGATCCTAGGAACGGGTAGTCATCTAGGATGCTCATCTAAGACACATACATAGGATACCCATATAGGATGCACATTTTCGATAACTTTGGTAATTTCGGTATTTTTCGGCGAAATTTCGTAAATTTTGGTTTTTTTTTTAATTTAATTTTTAGTTTATTTTATTATTATTATTATTATTATTATTATTATTATTGTTATTAAATTAGTGAACTTTTCCAAATTTTTTCTGAAAGGTATCGAAATTAATCCGAAATGTACCGAAAGGATGCTCCATCGAAAAATTACCAAAAACGAAATTTGTCACTATGCTTAGAGGGTGACAACAATTTATGAGCATTGAAATCTGTGAAAGAATGCTTTTTACCATTCAATAATTTGACACTTGATGTTATAAAAAAAAAAAAGAAAAAAATTAATTTGGCACTTGAAAATATTACGTATGTTGTCAAATTTTAGGAGAATGAAAATTATAAACAGTGGACAATTTTTTATAGACAGTTTTGCAGATAGCTTATGTGGCGCGACGTGACTGGCTGCAGTACCTGGGCCCCACTATTTGTGTACAACCAATCACATCGCGCCACAAGCTGTCTGTCAAATATTGTCCACTGTATAACACTGTCTGGAGGGAGAATGATCACAGTAGCCCGTGGTAGGGTTATCAATGGGGTTGGGTCAGAACAGGTCAGGCAAAGAGTTTGGGTCCCCATTGGTAAATATAATGGCATATGTTTGATCCCACCTGACCCATTGGTGCACTACGACCCGATTCGATCCAATGGGTAAAGGGTATATGCCCAAACCCACCCAACATGAAGCCAGTCCTAAAAACTTTATCTGACCTGGTTGAAAACCCCCTATTTTCCTTGAATTTATATATATAATATTGGTTCGGTTTAGGTTGGATTGATCTTACGCGACTTAATTTTTTGCTCGATACAACTGCCAAGCCGATCGTGGAATCAACCCAACCCATCCCGAAGGTCAACCCAACCCGACGACTAACAGGTGAAGTTTATGTACCTGACCAAGTAAAAAATTCACGTGGGGCTGGTACCAAATATCAACTATTTTCGTTTGGTACGGCTATTCTCACTCGTTTAATAGTAAGTGCCACATAGTTTTTTAACGAATGAAAATCATTGGTTGATTTGATTCAGGCGACAGAGATTTTTTTTTGTTCCAATCTTTCTCACAATAGATCTTAAGATCATGGCACACCTATCAGATGGTCAGATGTTGATTCCGCTTGACACACATTCCCAAAAGTAACCTAGATCATAGACAAAGGAGTTGACCTCACTTTTAGGGTTGTATGTCATGTGGAATCAAAAAATCTGACAGTCTGATAGGCGTGTCATGAGCTTAAGATCTATCCCGAGGAATATTGGAACAAAAAATGTCTCCATCGTCTGATTCAAATCCATCAATAGTTTTCGTCCATGAAAAATTGTGGCCCTTACTCCTAAAACGGGCGAGAGTAGCCATACCCTTTTTGCTTGATTCACCGATAAGCAAGACATGGGATTTGATGTTTGGCTACTTTTGGTAGCAGTTGTATTTAGCTTGGTGTACATGATCGTAGCATGTGTTGGGATTGGTGTCAAGTTCCCATGAAGCATCATCAAAGAAGGAAAAATACCCACCATGCATAATTAAAACACGATCAATTTTGTGATTGATCTTAGACCATCAATGTAGGAAGCATATTCAAGCAAATCAATATAATGAATGTTAAGAACTCATTTGATGTATAGGTAAAATACTAAATATTAATGAGTGCAAAATCATATTAGTGCTCATCTCCCATTTTGATAAGGGCTAAAATTTTGGCTGTCCAATTATGCAAAAAGGGTTTAAACCCCCTTATTTTTCATATGGGTGGCCTTACTTGTACATGTGAAGAACATAAGGTTTTCTACCATTAAAAATCGTTGACTGCCTTGAATTAGATGATGGATATTATTTTTTATCCCAACCTTCCGTACAAGAAATCTTGAAATCATGGTGCACCTACCAAACGGTCACATATTGATTGCATGTGACACACATCCCTAAAAGTGACTGTTTGATAGATACCTAATGACCACGATAGCTTTTGGAGATGTGTGTCACGTGGAATCAAGATCTTTGTTTCTCCTAAGTGAGTCATGAGATGCTATCAAGATCTATTGTGTAGATGATTGGGATGAAAAATAATCTCTAACGCCTGATTCAAGACAATCAACGATTGTTTTAGATCAAAGAGCTTGGGCTCTGCGATTAAAAAATGAGTATGAATAATGCCGCCCTTTAATATATGTTATATATAAAATATCGACTCCGGGGTGATCAAACACAGCCCAATTTTGCCCGACCCGACACGAAGGTCGGGCAGTTGTCTTCTGCAATCAAACCCTCTCTCCCAAACCTCGTCAGAGCAGAAAGCTGCCACTACCATTCTCTATGTTAACAAAAATCAAACCCTCTCTCCCGAACTTTGTCTCAAAACTCCCATCAAAATCCATCACCGAATTCGATTTCGCCATCTCACACCAAATCAAAGCCATCCTCCAAACCCCCAACCCGATCGAACCCCAACTCGAAACCCTACTTCCCCTACTCACCCCAACCATCGTATCTTCCGTGCTCGGTCAAATCTCCACCGTTCGATCCGCTTTCCGCTTCTTTGCCTGGGCGGTGAACCGCAAACGGCTCCGCAGCTGGGCGTCTCACGGTTCGATGATCACGATGCTCCGCGGCCCTCAGGGCTTCGAATTAGCGTGGGAATCAATGGCGGAGATGAAAACCTGCGGAGCCCCGATCGCTTCAAATGCTTTCGCGGCTCTAATTCAGGCTTATTATGCCGCAGGATCTACCGAAATGGCGATTGAATCGTTCGATCGCATGACAGAGTTTGGTTCGAGGCCCAATACTTTTACTTACAACACAATTTTGCATGTGTTGGTTAAAGAAAAAGTCTTTGAGGTCGCAATGGCGGTTTACAGTAAAATGCTGAAGTCCGATTGTCGACCAATGCGGTCGACTTTTTGTATTTTGATTGATGGGTTCTGCAAAGCGGAGAGAACAAAAGATGCGTTGCAGCTGTTCGATGAAATGTCGAAGAGAGGTATTTCTCCTGATACCATGATTTATACTATAGTTTTGTCTGGTCTTTGTCAAGCTAAGAGACTTGATAATGCTTATGGGCTGTTATCTGAAATGGAAATGAGTGGCTCTAGTAGTCCCGATTCAATTACTTACAATGCATTGCTAAACGGGTTTTGTAAATTGGGTAGAATTGATGAAGCTTTTGGCATCCTCGGTTCGCTTAGGAGAAACAAAAATTTTGTGCTCGACTTGAAGGGTTATAGTTGTTTGATTGATGGGTTATTTAGAATTGGGAGATTCGATGACGCGTGCGAGTTTTATAAAAAAATGTTGGAAAAGAACATTGTTCCCGACAATATATTGTATACGATAATGATTAAGGGGGTTTCAAATGCAGGTAAGGTCGAAGATGCTCTGACATTGTTGAGGGAGATGACGCATAAGGGTTTTGTTCCTGACACATTTTGTTACAACACTTTGATTAAGGGACTTTGCGATGTTGGGCTTCTTGATGAGGCCCATTCGTTGAAACTTGAGATTTCAAAGCATGATTGTTTTCCTGATGCTGCTACGTACACTATCCTTATATGTGGCCTCTGCAAGAAAGGGCTAGTTCGTGATGCTCAACTTATCTTTGATGATATGGCTAAGCTGGGATGTTTCCCGACGGTGATGACATTTAACTCTCTTATCAACGGGCTTTGTAAGGTGGGAAAAATGAATGAGGCTCATATTTTGTTTTGCAAGATGGAGGTGGGAAACAACCCTTCTTTGTTTCTCCGACTTTCTCAAGGGACCAATCGGGTGCTCAATAGTGCGGGTCTTCAGTTATTGGTTGAACAGTATTGTCAATCTGGGCTTATACTTAAGGCATATAAGCTTCTTCGAGAGCTCTCCGAGAGTGGTGTTGTACCAAATATTATTACGTATAACATACTAATTAATGGTTTATGTAGGACTGGAAATATAAGTGGAGCCTTTAAACTCTTAAAGGAGTTGCAACTTAAGGGCTATTCTCCTGATTCGGTAACATATGGCACTATTATTAATGGGCTTCAAAAGGTTGATAGAGAAGAAGATGCATTTCGTGTTTTCGAAGATATGATAAAGAATGGGTGTAAGTCTGGTCCAGAAGTTTACAATATGCTTATGACATCATTGTGTCGGAAAGGAAAGGTCTCGAGAGCTTTTGCTCTTTGGTTGAGTTACATCTTGCAAAAGAACGATCTAAATGAGGAGGAAGTGAGAGCCATTAAAGTTATCCGTGAAGATTTTGACGGTGGAAATATGGAAGAGGCGATTAGAGGCTTACTTAAGGTAGACTGCAAAAGCAATGTTGTTAATTCTTCACCTTATACTATTTGGCTCATTGGGTTTTGTCAAGCGGGTAGAGTAGATGAAGCTTTAATGATTTTTTCACTTCTTTCGGAGTATAAGATTGAAATAACTCCACCTTGTTGTGTAAAGCTTATCTATGGCCTTTGTCAGGAAGGGAAGCTAGCTGTGGCTGTAGAGGTTATGCTTGATGCATTAAATAAAGGTTTCATATTGATGCCTCCTGTTTGCAAAATGCTACTTAGGAGTCTTTGTTCTCTAAATAAGAAAAAAGATGCTCACGAAATTGTGCTTAGAATGGGTCTCGCAGGATATGAATTGGAAGACTATCTTGATCAGACGATGAAAATTGTTCTATATGGTTATGGGCACCGATGATGACCCTATTACTCATTTATATCATGGGTATGGCTATGACACTTAGAAGTGATGGCATGGATTTTTTTCCTGACGCTTGCCTCTTCTTGTAACATCAGTTGTTAATAGATTATTCACAATTCAGATTCAAATTTATTCAAAGGTATGGATTATGTTTTCTGTATGATTTTTCTTTTGAAATTATACTTCTTTGTCGCAGGGAAAAAATTGATTGATCTTATATGTTTGGTAAATATGAGGATAGCTCAAATGTTGTTAGCTCTGTCTTGGCACATAAGAAAAAGCTAGTTTATTGCTGCATATGATATTAACTTGTGTAGGATTTGTGAAATTTTCTTTATCCAAACGTAATTTCCAATTGTTGATCGGTTTCTGGGTATGAAATTCAAAAAAATAAACAACTAAAGCAAGTTCATTTAGAATTATTTACTCATTGACAATCAATAAAACAAATCGAAGATCTGCTTATATATGAGTATACCAATATCCACAATATGTTGGAATGAATTCAGCGAGTGGAATACTGAAAGTTACTTGGAGTTAGAGAATATCAATCATTACTGATTTAATTATTTTCTTTTTGTTCCATGTGCACAGTAGTAGATTGTAACCGAGATGAGGGATGGCAGAGTACTAGAGAATCTAACTCTTGATAGAAATGAGTAGAAGTATTAAGACTTGCAAAGGTCCTTCGCTTACACTCTTTTTTCCCTGTTTGCTTTAATTCTTCTTCTTCAATTTTTTTTTCCACTGAGTTTGTTTAAGGGTTTGAATCAACTATCAGGTAGATCTCATTCTATTGGTGGCTTAGATATGTAATTTTTTCATTTTTGCAACTTCTTTTTGTGCTTTTTATCATAAGATATATCCTTTAAGCCAAAGAATCTAAAAAGCTGCCTTTCACTGATTTTCAGGGCCTCTGACAACTGTGGATGTCAGCTTTTGACAGAATTAATGGGCTAGATAATCTTGTGCTGTCGGTGACACCCCATTAATCCTTTTTTTATTTTTTTGTTAGATATAATTTCTATTTTAATGTGCTATGAAATGGTCAACCTCTCTACCAATCAAACAAAGAAAAAGAAATGGTCAGCTTCTCTGACTGATTATTGTCCAAAATTTCTGGCTATTATCATTATCAATATACTGAATCAAGGTTTTTCCTAAAAGAATTGAAGTCCTACATCATTTGATGCAGTCAAGGAAGATGATGAAAATATTGTAATTATAGTAATTAAAAAAAAGAAGACAACATAACTATCAGTTCTTTATAGCTTTAAATGATGTAAGACTTGAGATCATAGGCATCCCATCAGATGGTCAGATGTTGATTCCACATGTTACACATCCCACAAGTGAATGTGAACCTCATAGCATAATCAAATGTGGTTCACATTCACTTTTTTATATGTGTGCCACGTGGAATCAACATTTGACCGGTCTGATGGTAGGCTCATGATCTCAAGATTTATTGTACGGAAAATTGGGACAAAAAACGATCTCCATCATCTAATTTAAAGTAATCAATGGAATTTCTTTTGTTTAAGTAGGTGGGTGTAACATAAAGTGGTGTGGTTGTGACACTGGCCTTTCACTACTATATATTAATTTATATACTTATTTGTTAGGATTAATTATAGAATTGGGCATGAAATTTGGGAAGATGCTTGTAAAAAGATTTGACCGAGAAAATTCCTTTAGCACTATTATTCCAAATTCTACAATGAGTGCAGCAATTTGAGAAGGCCAAAAAATTCATCCAGCTCGTCTTCCTTGAGAAGCCTTCATGTGTTAATATTCCAATTGACGATCCCATTTATTTACTCTGAGATGTTCTCTATCATTGCAGCTCTCCTAGTAGCAATTCTACAAAAATTGGGAAAAGTTTCTTCAAGACTAGTATTCACTGCGACCTTGAGGTTTGCAGAATCGAACGTGCGAAACTCAAGGTCGCAGGTTCGAGCCAGCTTACCTATCAACGAAAGAAAGAAGTCAATCCTCTTCCCATCATCCCAGCTAAATCAGATGCACTCTTTGATCACGATCTGCCATCCATTGCTACATAGCCCATAGTGCATACTTTACGTTGATAAATACCCACCATAGCTTATCTCTTTCTCAGTCATCTCCAATCCTCCACAACCACTTGCCCAACAATGCCTTTACATTTCAAAATTTCTATATCGCATCTTGTCATTATGAAACTGCCACAAGGTTCAAGTTAAGTTCAAAAGATTAAGCATATGGAAAAAATTTATCAACAATTCACCAACATTACAATTTACTACTTCTTACAATCTATTTTTTTGGGATAATATTTATATTCTCCAATAAAAAATGCTCCATGCCAATATTGAAATTTCAAAGCTCATCACCAAGAATCAACAATAATAACCCTAAAAATTGCACCAGTCGGGCAACTAATACCAACTCAAAATAAACTAAAGCCACGCTACTATGAAGAACATAAGGCTGTGTTTAGCCTTGAGGCAGAGGGGGGTGCCAGAGCCCCGTCCACTCCCGCCAGCGCCCTGCCAAAGTGGTTTTCAACAACCCTAGCAAAGCTGTCCCTAGACCAGCTCCCCCAGCCCCCCACAGCTCCTTGCACACTTACCAACGTGCTCTTTGCGGGTGGGCACCATAGGTAACCGTCAGATGGACTGGAGAGAGATTGAGATCGTCGATGCCTTCAATTCTTCTTTGCTTCTTAGTTGTTGTTAGTAGGGCTTTCAACTGGATAGAAAAATAAGGGATTTAGGATTAGCGATAGTCTTTTGTGCTAACAGGGTTAGGGACCTGTTTGCTAAAATTCCCCTCTAGGTAACCGTCAGATGTGTGTGTGTGTATATATATATAACTATGGGTTTAAACCCAGCCAGGGGCGCTAGGTTCGAGTCAGGGGGTCCACGTGGCATCCATCTGAGGGATCAGGTTCTATGGCAACTTGCCCAAGAACGATCAAAGGCTACCCAAAAAAAATGGGCATGATCTGATGGATAACCACCGTAAAAAATGTGGAAAGAGGGGGGGAAATTCAATGCACCAAGATGTGTGGGCAGTACCCCAACTTTGACCATATTTTATTTTTGATTGATAAAAGAGTCAATTGCATTAATCAAAACCAGCGAGGAGCTGGGAAGGTAAACAAAAACAGGCAAAAAAGAAAAAAAGAAACAGAAATACAAGGCCACCGCCGGTCAAAACCCCCTCCCCCCATAGACATCAGGAACGGTCAATTAGAGAGAACATCCGTGCCCGGCCCCTTGCCTTGTAGAGAGGAACCCAAAGATACATCAAATCCTTGATGCTCTTTAAAATGGAAGCGACTAGACGACGTTTCTGATTGAAAACGCGATAGTTTCTTTCGAGCCAAATACCCCACACTACTGCGAAAGCAACAACTCTCCAGAAGGCGCCTTGGATACCACCGAAGCTATGGTCATACCAAGAAACCAGCAACTGGGGCACCGACTCTGGAAACACCCATCTCATATTGAAAGATTTCAGCAGAGTGCCCCAAATGTTGGAGGCGACCCAACAATGAATGAAGAGATGAAATATAGACTCTTCCTCTTGAAGGCACATAGGATACCTGTTAGTGATGTATCTGCCTCTAAAGATCAACTGATCGATCGTCAAAATGCGCTCTTTGACTAACGTCCATCTGAAAAGCATCACCTTGGAGGAGGGGGCCAAGGGCATTCCAAATAAAATTCCATTTGACGACGATCATAGGGCGGCAAGAGAGGATCCGATAAAAGGATCTAACCAAAAAAACCCCGTTTTTACTCGCCAGCCATCTTCGATCATCCCTCCTCTACTGGTATTTCTTAATCCCATATAGAAGCAGCAAAAGGAGTTGGAACTGATCCGCCTCAGCATCATTTAAGGATCTCCTAGTTACAATAATCCAAGAAGGCGCTCCTCCTTCAGAATACACAATAGCAACCGTAGAACGAGGAGATAGCACCACGTTGAAGATTCTAGGAAATTTGATCTTCAGGGGCATAAAATCAATCCAGGGATCCTCCCAAAACAGAATCCGAGAACCATCGCCCCAACTGAAAGAGGTCCATCGAGAGAAAGTCGACCAAACCCCGCTTATACCTTTCCACCAAGCCGAGATCTGCTTTGAAGTGTTGACGTTGATACCCCAAGAGCCACTCATCCACCTGTTCCTATCGGAATTGGATCCGGCCCGCCATAGCCATTTGCCGAAAAGAGCGGTATTGACCAAATGAAGGCTCCGGATATCCAAGCTCCCAAAGTGTTTTGGGGTTCAAGCAAGTCTCCCAGCTAACAAGATTTTTTCTCTATACCAAAGCCCTCCCAAAGGAAATCTCGCTCTATTCTTTCCAA